>VYXC01008332.1:799314-823183 GCA_013397175.1 Platysteira castanea
CCAAACCTTCCCTTCCCAAACCTTCCCTTCCCTTCCCTTCCCTTCCCTTCCCTTCCGCCAGTAAAATCCAATTTCTTCCCAGGAAACCTATTTTTTTGTCTTCAAAATCCAGAGGTCTCCTATATTAAAATGGGCTAAGTGTTTGCAAAACAAGACCTCAGACATTTTCCTCATTAAAAGTAGTTGGAAGGCACAGCTCTGTCTCAACATGCGGTGCAGAAAAGACTGTAACACTCCAAAGCCCACATCACACAAACCTCTCAGTTAATTGCCAATATCTGCCGGGGCATTAGCACAACAGGACTCATTCATGGGACATCCAAAGCTTCATCAATTTGGAACTGTCCCACAGCTCAACTCTTTTAAATGCCAGGAGCCAGCTGGAAGTTGGGCACTGTGAAGTTTTCCAGCAGCAAGTGCACAGCTGAGCTCCTCCTGCTCCTTACCTGGGCGCAGGGAACATTCCCAGACTCACTCCAGCGGCGGCTACTGTGAGTAGAGTAGCTTTGAGGAGAATTCCTCAAAAACACTCACTCAAGGACCACTTTGGCTCCTTGGTCTCCTGCTGCTCTCCTGCTGCATCAGCGACCAGGGACCATTGCAAAACCACTGCTGTATGAAGGCAAAGTACCTGGTGAAATCTGTCAGATCTGGGCCTTGCAAATAGGCAGGAAACAGTAGCAGACAGGGGGGCTAGGTCCTGTCCTCCTGCAGCATCACACTTCGTTAGGTGCATGCTACCAGCACTAAAAGCAGGGAGTATATGATGAAGGAGCTTTCAGGCTTCTTAAAAAACACTTCCCAGAGGAAACTGAGTGCCCCTGAGGGCCAGCAAACAGGTGCTTGCTTTCTCTTTTCTGCAGCCTGGTACCAGGGTCCTGGATAGCACATTGGAAGCTACTTCCCTTATTTATTCTTCCAAGACTGACCAGATTAGTCTCCTCATCCAACATGCTGAAACAAAGGCATTTGTGTAGCAGTTCTTGGGGCCAGCCTTTTACTCATCCCTAAGTTGTTAACCCTGACCTTACTGGATCTGTATCCTGACCTGTCCAAGAGCCCTGCCCAGGCTGGTAACAATTGCAAATTATGTTGCTGGGACTTCTTCACAATTACAGCTATTTTCACACTTTCTGTGCTTTTTGTCACTGTGCCTGTTATAGGACTTAAGAGGACTCTTTCCTGGTTCAGCCTTGGACACAAGTTGCCTTAAATTTTTAAAGACACTAAACAAATAAACTGTAATCTGAAAGAGGAATATAAGGGTTCCCTCTTTCACCAAGGCAAGATAGCTTAGTGAACCTTGGTGAAAATGTTCCTTCTGATGCAGCCCTACCCACATTTTTGTGCAGTAATGAGCCCTTTTTCTTCTTGGATGAGCAGGGCAGGGAGGGTACTAAAGAGACAAGTCACCAGAAGAATGCAGAGAAGTCCCCAAAGAGCTGTGGCCTGGAAATTAGGCAGAAGATATCTTGTAGCATTGTTTGTACGGCTGCTGGGTTTCCCTTCGCTGCAGGGCTTGTGGAGGCTTTTCATTTTGCAAAACCAGCACGAAGCATCTGGGGTAGTGGCCATACCATTTAGTAGTCCCTGAAATAAAAAGCTCCGTACAACCTATTTATGTTGACTCTGTAGCTAACAGAAATCATGAATTGTGATTCATTTATACTCTTGTCATAAGATGACCACTGCCTCTTACCAGGCATCAAGTTATGAAAGGGTCCTTCATCAATTCGTTGGCATTTAGCAGGGAAAGTAAGTCAGTTCCAAGTTGATGACGCTAAACTATCACTGAAATGAGATCAAAATCACTATAAGCGAGACACTGCCAAGCCATGTTATTATGCTGAAGTGGCATCTCCAAAACGAACAAAGAGATCTTAAGCTTTTAAGCCCGAAATTGTGAGATGGAAAACATATATTCAGCTGCTAGAGACCCATAACTGAAGATCTGCAGGCACTCATCTTCAACAGGTCCCTATGGGGGTAGCAGCACCTTATCACTGACCCTAAAGCAGATATCTAATCTCCCTGGGTGGCACGGAGGTGGTGGCTTAAGGTTTGGATCTACCTTATGGTAGTGCTTTCTGCCCACAGGCATCTTCCAGCTCAGCCTGGAGATTCCTGGACTGCACTTTGTAAGTACATCCCTCATGATATGTTCAGTTTTAACCCCTAATTCTCCATTCTGGGTTCTGTCACTATTACTCATTAGATGAACTTGTGGGCACCTAGGCCTGGGTGCTTGCCAAGGTTTCCTAATTGCATTGATTGAACACTATTCCACAAATACATGTTTTAAAAGAACTTCATTTGGTGAGTTTTGTATCCCTCCTTTATTGACGTTTTGTAAATCATCTCCTGGCAGACAGAACAACACTTTGTAAGCCCGTATTGTGGTTCATTCACACCACAGTTCACATGCTATCCCAGCGAGCCCTTGGGGATGATGGAAATCCACCGGAGTAGGATGCTGGGAAACTGTCCTTTGTTCACTGTTAACTTCAGACTGGGTGAGGCAGTTGGAGAGGCTGGAGGCAAGTCTTGTGACATGTGCAGAGCATTCCCTGCTGCTTGCTGGAAGAAGTCTGCACTTATTAGAAGGAGTAAGGGATTCCTGAGTGATGGAAGAACATGACTCTGCTCTCTGCTGAACTTTCAGCACTGAAACTGGTCTGCTTTAGAGTCAAAAATAACTGTTTTAGAAGTGCTCTGAGACATACATTTCTTATTACCACCTTATGCTACATCAGAAACTGTGGACTGACTTTCTCCTTTACTTTGTCCTCTCCAGTCCTGATTTCCCTGGGAAACTAAGGGACTTATGATGCCTATTTCCATTTGCCCCATCTATCAGACTTTTCTCAGTTAAAACCATTTAAAGCTATTAATGTTTCTGCTTTTATCATAACAAACAGCTTACATCATAAGCTTATTCATGGAAGCTAAATTAATTTTAGAGGCTAATAATGACAGATGGAGTGTGTGTTATTTTCACTGAAGGAAAGACATCAAATTCTAGGCTTACTGGTGGTGCTTACATCTGAGCTGAGCCTGGGCCACAGCCACTGTGTGCTGGTGAGGTTCCTCTGATGCCATGCCAGTTTTTCCCCAGGGGAAATTCGTTCCTCATTTTACACAGGAGCATCTGCCTAATGTGCTGTTTATAACATATTTCTTTCACAGAATCTCATTTAGAGCTACAAATGCATTCAGAAATGCAATGAATGAAATGAATATATTTCTGAAAATACTTTAAATGCTTTGGAAATGATAAAAATGTGAATAAAAGGATCCTTACACACATTAATGAATTGAAGTCGGCATAAATACAACCCCATAAAAATTCACTGGTTTCAGTGGCATTTAGATTTTGATATTGATATTGGTATAAGCAAGAACAGAAACAGGTCTTCAGTGTTTTCCAAAGTTTGTAAGGACATCATGCATAAAACGTAATGCTTTTCAGACATTGTAGTTACGTATACTCACCTGAATTCTTCTTTTATAATGGCCAAGCCATTAAAAGGAGATTTTTCCTACCCCTCTAGCCTGTAGCAGCATTAATAAATCAAGTGATTTCTTGCTGGCCAAAGTAAGTTGGCCTGAAAAAAACGTGTGTAATATGCAGGTTATATAGCTGTGATCTTCTTTACCCTAATAATATGCTTCTTTATACTGCATATGTATTAATTGTTTAAAGACAACATAAAATTAATATTCTTTTAGAAGACAGCTTATGGTTGAAAAAATGTAGCAATAGCCATGCATGTAATATGGTTTAACAATCTTAAATATTCCAGACAGGAAAAGTTTTTTGTCAAAGTCTCTGACAGTTTAAACTTTAAAGCTTCAGCAAAACTTTTAAACTTTTAAACTTTGAACCTGTTTGAACTTCATTTGATTTATGAATTATTAAATGTACCACTGAAATTCACCGTCTTTATTTTCATCTAGTAAAGATTTTTTGTTTAAAAGCTACAGATGAAGAGTGGGAACTAAGGAAATGCAGCCTGAGGAGATTATAGTCCTGTTTTATCAGAACAGCATTCCTCTCAGCTGTATAAAACAAAACCCCAGTAAAATATTTAGAAGTGGGAGAGATAAAGGGCTGAAACTGGTATATACAAAAGGGTGGGGAAAATGAATGCTAAACTGGAAAGCCAGATTAGACAAGATTTGGAAAATGAGATACCTCTAAATTAATTATTTAACTCTTCCTTCACGTCCTGATCCATTTTTCTATGTCAGGATTAAGAGAAGGGCAGCACCAGGTTAACAGTGTCTTTAACATGGAGTTGAGGGCAGTGGGAAGGAGGAAGGCATTACTTTAGCGAGTTGCTCTGGAGGAAACAAATCTCTGGAAAGGGAAATGCCCTGAATCGCTCCCAGAGTCCTGGCCAGAGTGCTGGCTGTAATTTATGTCCCGGCTGACAGGGAACTCACCTAAATCACAGCACTGACACCATATAGGTATAAATGGAGAAGGTAATGGTCGGTGCCTCTGCTGCAGCAGCATTCACACGCTGCTATCACAGCTCTCAGGTCTCATCCCAGCACGGTCTGGGCACTGCACGAGGATCTTTCCAAAAACCTTTTGGAAGGCCTGTCCTGGAAGAGGTAGCCAGGGAGCGTGGTGGCAGTCTGTGCACAGGCGGAGGGTATTTATAGCCTGTGTCTGAGTGAGCCTGTACAGATGCACTTTATCTGGGAGTGCTAGATACTGTCTGCATGCTGATGATCCCTCACTAGCAGGATAAAAGGAGAAATAAATAGAAGGCCAACCTGCCCATTTGCAAAAGTCTGGTTTTTTGGGCTGCTTTGGGGTATCCTTAACAGGGCCAGCTGAGGTCTCCAAGGAAGACACACATCTCCCTGCCAGGAGCAGAGCTGAGCTGGATAACTGCATGGGAAGGGGGCAGGAGAGCAGCACGGGCTCTCCTGCTGTCTCCTGCTGGGGTACAGCACCGGTGCCTTTGCGAAGGCAGCGTTCGTTCGGCAGCCACCGGGAAACACGGGCTGCTGCAGCCCTCCTGTACGCCTTCCAGCAAGTGTTGTCACAGAGCAATCACACTAATAGGGCCAAAGATAAAAGGGATAAAGCACATGGGGAAACCTGAATGAAACTGGAGCTGCAGGAGTGCTGTAATACCCAAACTTGGCAAACATGTAATGTCAACAACATAAGTTACAACTGAGCTTCTGAATCTGCAGTGAAAGAAATAGAAGACAAAGGTGAAAATGGGGAAAAACTGGGGAAGAGGGAGGGCAGAAACAAGGTATTCCTCAGCCTTGCATGCAGCCATTACAATAATCCAAGCAGCATCCAGCATCAGGTAATGCATTGAAAACAAGGTCTTAAATGGGAGAGAAACTTGATATGTATTTTTCTCTAGTAAGGGGCTTCTTGTCTTTTTGTTTCCTTATACCTCATTCAGTATGACATCTTCTTACATGAGAAAAACGACAGTGATTTTACCTGCTTTCAAGTGGAGCACAAAATCAAGGCTGTTCACCAGTGAGATGAACAACACTGGGACACTGCACATGGACAGGTGCTCTACGATGTGTCTAAGGAAGGGACAATCAGGAGCCTTGGAATCTGATTTAAATCAAAGTACTTCAATCTATCTCATTTTGAGTGTGTTTTACTGAGGACTTGCCTTTAAAATAGGACTACNCGTCAGCAATGCTGTTTTAAAAACGTAATGCAGCCTTCAATGCTGAGGACAGTTAATCTTGACTTCAGAGAAAATAAAACCATTTGGCCATATCCCGAGACCTAGGTGAATTGGGCAGTACTTGTTTCCCTCAATAGCTATTTTCACAGCTGCTTGCACATGGCCATGCCAGAGGACTGACTGGGTACACTGCGGCAAGATCTTCTGTGGCCATTTGTTCCACTACATTTCTCTTGTCCTGTCTTAAGGGATGCACCAAGACAATAGTAACTCAAGGCAGGGGCTAGGTTTGAAATCTGTGTTTTCTATGGAAGCTGAGAAAGAGAAAAAAATTAAATAATGCCTGGCTCCAAAGCTCAGGAGATTAGCAACCTTCTCAGCTCTCAGCAGGGAAAAGCAGCTATCTCACATGCGCACTGCAATGCATTCTGTGAGCAGGCTCAGATAACACTTGGGTATAAACATATCCTCTCCAGTCCCTGACTGTTCTGGGATCAGCTTCTCTACCAGCAGCATCATTCCAAAAGCAGGCCTGTGAACCAGCATCGGAGGCTTACAGCCTGATCAATGTGTGAGATGTGTAGGGTTCAGTAGTTCCATCACTGAGGAGATACTCCACACAGTTTTACCCAGAGAGCTATTAAAAAAATTACTTGTCACTTTGGCTTCCCTGCAGCCTCGCTGTTTTGCGCACAGTCTGAAATTTCCATTGGTGCCCTGATCCAGCCAGGGGCTTTGAATCAGCTCTGAGGGAAACAGGTCAGTCCAGAGCAACCTGGTCTGTTGCTAAAAGCAAGCCTGTACTTCAGGAAACAATGGGACTGGAAAATTAAAAAACAAAAAAAAACAAAAAAAAAAAAAAAAAAAAAACAAAACAAAAAAAAAANAAACCAACCACAAAAACAAGGAAAGAAAGAAAGAGAACAAAAAAGGCTTTTCTCTGAGAATTTTCTGTGAAATCTGTGGCAAAATCCAAGGAAACTGTGTACATCACTGGCATTTAAAAATAAATATTTAACAGTGGAATTTATGACTCACAGAAATGCATTTTAATAGTTCTCCCCCAGCACGAAGACAGAGGAAAACATACAGTTGGGGCAGGTAGAGAACGGCTGCTGCTGGACTCGTCCACTCCAGCTTCCCCCTTGAGCTGCGGCAGAAACGTGGATTGCAGGGATTAGACAACACTGTAACAACTTGGAACTAGCAAGGCTGAAAGACTCTGACAATGTGAAAATTTGACTCATAAAGTTCTCTTTTTTAAACTCCGAGACCTTTCACCTTCTGTTTCCTTTGCCTTTTATAACCGCGTAGGGTCTTCTAGGGATCCCTTCCCGTGTTTCTTGCTCAAGGAAGCTGGCACCCACTGGGACGTGCTCCCAGCAAAGGTGATCTAATGCACCCATGGGTGCATGGAGGGATGAAAGGATGGGGTAAGAAAGCAAAGAGACCAGTGGCACCCAGGCATCCCCGTTCCCAGGGTGCTCCAGGCACCCCACCCAGATAAGCGTGAATTTGGACTTCAAAAGGGTGCGGATGGACGGGCTGGGAGGGGCTGAGGGGGCCGGCCGGGGGCAGGCGGTCTCTCCTCCCGCAAATTTTGGCTGGGAGGCCTCTCCCCCATCTCCATCCCAGGAAGCATTCGAAATATTTCCACCCTGAAGTGGACCCAGTTCCCCCGCCACTTGTAGTGCTTGGCAAACAGCGGCGGCGGCCCGGCACATCCCGGCCCGGCCCNGGATGTTGGGACTATTCCATCAGTGTGGTATGTCTGAGTAAACATCATTAGCTCCTATGAGCTGACACGCTGGAGATTTTCATTTCTTCTTACAAATCGCTCCCTTCCACAATAAAAATACCACGCATATTAGGCTGGATATGTTCGGAGAGAAGATGGAGATGTTTATTCTCCTTTGATCTCTCACAAAGCAAGAAACAGTTTTGGCAGAAGAATAGCACTGGACACGGGAGAGGGTGCGGGTCACCCAGAGGGCGCTGGGCAGCCTTGGGGCTGCGGAGTGAGGGCAGGTCCGATGGCCTCGCCACGGGCACAGTGGGATGAGCCAGAGGTGTGAGGCTCAGCACTGCCTGGGGGCAGCATCCCAAACTCCTGCCAGCCCAGCCAGGCCCTGGCCTTCAGCAGGGCTCTCCAGAGGGGCCCTGATTGTCTTAGTGAGGCGAGGCTGTTTGCGAAAAAACTCATCTTCAGAGTACATCTGGGGAAAATTGCTTTCCCCCCGCCTTTCTTTAATTCTCTGGGGTGTCCAGCTGCCAGTGGGGTTACTCCATGCAGGGAGCTGTGCACGCGCTCGCCTTGGCCGGGCTCCGCACAGCAGAGCAGAGCCCCGCAGAGCCCAGCAGAGCCGAGCCAAGCCTGCTATCTCCCTTGATCCACTCCTTATCTCCGGGAGCAGTTGTAGCAAGCAGGGAGCTCCAGCAGAGAAACTTCCCTCATCCACTTCCCCCTTCTGTCTGTTTGCCCTGGCAGAAAAGCAGCTCTTTAGTACCCAACAAATGTCCACACCCTTCTTCTTCCAAAGCCCTCTTAATTTTTCTTGCCTTGATGCCTTGATAGGTATTACTTGCTTCCCTCTCCTTAGTCATTTTGGGGTGGGGGGGAACAAACTTGGTGGGATGTTCTCTGTGTAGCAACAATAGAATCTGTGATGTCCTTGCAACTGATTTTAGTATCACAGGTTTGTAGGTAGTTCTTTTTTTACACAAAACATGAACATGGACAGTGTTAAGGGCATGGAAGTCTGAGAGAGCCAGGCCTTTCCAAACAAGACTCTGAGATGTGCTGTGCTCGTTTCTCCAGCTGTGCTTTGCCTGGCTCACCAGGAGAAGGCAGCAATCTCCACACAGCACGCAGGAGTCCTCACAAGCCTTTGTGGTGAGACTTCAGCCAGTTTTGCTAATTCCTACGTCCCAAAGGCAGTTTTGGTCCAGAGATCCACCCAGATCCCAGACATCCCAGGCTTTCTCTTTTTGCTTTTGGTAATGCTTGCTTTTGCCTCCTTCTAGTGGTGCGTGTGTACCGAGCCATGTGAACAGCCATAGCCCGTGTAGTTAAGGCCGTTCACAGAGGCCAAGAGTACGGATGCTGATCTGGACTCTGATGTTCCCACCTGATGCCCCTGTGCAAGTGGGCAGCCCTGCTTCCAGGCTGCTGTGCAGAGCGGTGCTGGCTCAGTTGCTCACACAGAGCTGGCAAACTCCAAATGTCAGCCTCTTCCCCTCCACGAGGCTGATCCCCTTCCAAGAGCACGGATCGCGAGTGCTACAGGGCAAACCCATTAGTCAGACTGCACTGGGTAATCTTTCCTATTTGTCCTCTGGCATTTTCTTTTCGTACCTCAAACCTCCTCTTCATAAATCTCTGGGATGATGGTGTGGGCAGAAGCCCCTTGTTCCCTTGTTCCCTGCCCAGTTCCCCCAGTTCATCGGCTCAGTAGCTGGGTAGGGTTGTGTCAGAGCATTCAGCTCCTTCCTCCCACACACTTACAGTCATTAATCACTGAGGGCTCAATGAGGGAGCTTTGCTCGGATGCTGTCTTTTCCCAGACAAACTGAAGTAATTTGTTTCAAGAGCAACTCATGAGAGGTTTTTCACTGGTCTCCACACAGACATGGTTGTGTGAAGTGGAAAATCCATGGCTGCAAGATAGCTGGCTGCTACTGCAAAGGAGTTTTGCTGTCAACTCTACCTGTGTATCTGGAGTTATTTCATGGCCTTCAAGATCTCTGTTTTAGAGAGTCAGCTGGTTAACTGAGGACAGCATTTTGCTTAATAAGTGTCAAAAGTCAGAGGTGAAATGGAGTTATCACTTTTCCAGCGTCTGAGAATCTAGCCCACATTCTTTGAATACATTTATATGCCATGTGATTGCCATCGCAGGACGGAGAGGCCTGGAGCCCAAATCATGACCAAATAGTGAAGGAGTTAGGAACCCACATTTCTCAGCCAGACATGAAAAGCTGGAGCCTTTCAATCCACATAGAAAAATAAATGATGAAAAAAATTCATCAGTTAGGCCAGAACAAAGTCATGAATTCACAAGCCTTGTTGAATTCATGTTATTCTTTTATACAAATAAGTACAAATGGAGATCGTAAAATATAGTTCTCTAACCACCCAGAAGGAAATGCCCATTTCCAAGTCTGGAAGATCTGTTCTCATGTGGCCAAACTTGTGATTCCTTTGAAGATTTTCTTAAAGGATAAGTGTAGTCATTCCAGCATCCCTAATACATTAATTGTGTAGATAATGCTGAAAATTCTAGGCTGCATGATTTTAAAACTTCTGTTTTATAGGACCAGATGGTTTCCTTCCACCGTAGGGCATGGGCTGTGACTTTACTAACCTGGATCTTGCACATCCCGCTGCTGGTGTCAGACTGTTCGGCCCGCTGAGTGATCCCACGGGCTAAATGCCTTTACAGCAGTGATAAGACATCAGCTTTTTGGTGCTGGGCATCCACGAATGACAACATGCATAAAAAATGTACCCTCATTTTTATCACCAGAGATGCCTGAATATCTAAAAATTATCTTGAGTAAATAAGAAGTGTTCACCTTTTTTTTTTTTTTGTGGCTTCTGCACCTATTCAGTGCTAATAGCTTAACAAATAGCTATTGTCTGAAACAGTAAGTTTTTTAACATAGTATTGATGGAAACGCAATTTTAGATTCACTTATGCTGGCAATCACAGGAAACTAAGACAATATTTAGTTTTTCCTAACTTGGGCTCAGTGAAATCACCTGCAAATCTTTAGGCAGAACTAATGAGATCAAATCTTGGATCTGCCGTAGAATCACATTTGTTAATATTTGTACAGACCAAAGTTTCTTAAAAACATACAGAAAATGGTTTTGAATAAAGGCTCTTAAAAATCTCATAACTCACAAACTGAATTAGCCAGACCCTCTAGAAAAATTATTTGCGGTGAATTCTTTGCCTAAACATAATCCTCCTCCTCCTTCTCCTCCTCCTCCAGCAGTATTTTTAAAGTGATCAACCACAGTTGGGTTTTCATCTTTGGAGTTTTGAAAAAGAAGTTCACAGAAATAAGTGGTTTTTTCTCCTCTTAATTTTGTACATTACTGTGAATTCCAATACAACAAATTGTGATTGAAGTGGGCTCACCAGGCAGAGCATCTGTCACTTCTGTTCCCTGGATTAGGAACTACTGGATGTTTCCCTTGAAAGGGTCACTAGAGTGAACTTTTCAGGCAGTGGAAAGTCTTGTGGGCAGGCTTATTGTGCTGGCCACAAAGCAAATTGTAAAGAGCTAAGAAGGTTTTTCCCAAGGCTAGCTATCAGCACATAGCTTATGGAACACAAAAATTATGGGACAATCAAAAACTAAAATGGAACATTTTAAACGTGATTTTTTTCAAATTATAAGAATGTATGTCAAATATGAAACATCATAAACTTCAATGCATATGTGAAAAGCTACAAACTCTCATTTAGAGAGCTGCCTTCCAGTGACACTTTTCTTCAAATCAGTGTAGATGCAGAGAGCCTGCCATACCATTTCCCCTTTATATTCTTTGAAAACCTTTGGTTTGGATAAACTATGTGTAGGATTTCAGAAATCATGTAGCAGGACAATGATAGGCTACGCAATATGTAACATCATCATATGGAATTAGCACCATGATAACGGCCTTTTATATTGCTGAAATAGCGTCATTGCTTTGTGTTTACTGAGAAGGGGCCACAAGCAAACCTTAGAAATCTGGTGCAGCATATCTCATGTGTAAGGTAAAACCTCACAAATGACAGGGAGAGGAAAACTGCACTTTTCCACATCTGCCTACCAACATCTCAGAGCAGCAGCTGAGATAAAGCAAGCAGGAGAAAACCGCATCCATAATACCAGAGTGTGCTTTGCAGGTCTGGATGAGAGCCTCTCTCCGTGTTTCATCCTGCAGATGAACCCCAAGTCTGAGTGCTCAGCTGGAAGTGGGAAAGCTCTCTGTTGCAAGCAGATCCCTTGAAATGACCCCCACTTTGTCCATGCTCGGGAACTCTCTGCAAAGATCGTTTCCCACAAATGGGGCTGCTTTCCCCCAAAATAGGCATGCTTACTTCCTCCTACTTTCAAAATATGCCAAGAAATATACTCAGGCATTAATATACATCAGCTCGACTTTTTAGGGAATTGATGAATTAATTGCTTTGGTGCCATTGCTAAAACAATTTTCTTTGTACCATTTACACTTGGCCTTGCCCCTACACAACTCTGGTGTGCTGTCAGACCCATCAGGCTCAGAATGGAAATATAAGGTGGTGGTACCGTTGTTGGTGACGACAAAACTCCTGTGCACTCTGAAGGTGGCAAACGGGTTAATTTTATTTTCATTAGCAACATTTGTCAGGGCAATCATCATTTGGGATTGCTGACAGCATTGTCTGAAGTCAGTTCTTTGGGCCCCTGTCTGAGTCTTCTACTTTGCAATGTCTGGCAAGACCTAACCACTTGTGCAACAGTTTTTAGACACCTCAGATTTCCCCATTAAATGGCGATAATTGGTACTTTTCAGGGCAGGCAGCCCTCAAGCACCTAGAAAACAGCTGCTGGCTGATACCCTCCGTGTGTGCAGTGATTTGCATGTCCACAGCAGCCCCGGGCAGCACTGCACCCGGTGCTACTCCAGTCTGAGGTGTGACTTTTGATTTAGCTGCCCAGACAGAAATGGTAAGTTACTCACTGAAGCTGCTCCTGCCCAGATTCCTCTCCAAGTTTTTATCTGGACTGCTGGCTGCAAACACCAGTGCACAAAGCATGGCTTGGTGGTCACCCTTCTTCCCAAGCTCATCAAGCTTTTCCCTGTAAAATTTTGCTCACATTTGCTGATTTTGAAAATTTTTGCAAATCTGCACATTTGCAAATTTTGCTGTTTTAACATTTTAACTGTTCTAACATTTTTCACTCCTTCATGGACACCAGGTAAATGTCATATGCTGGCTAAACCCGGAGGCGATGCCTCCTCCTATGGAACTTCCCTGGCATGGCAAGGTCTGGGCAGCAGAACTAACCCACAGCCACCGGAGGCAGCAAAATGCCCCAAAACTGGCTCTGGGGCCGTTTCCTACTACACCGAAAGCTCCTCTTGCTGCTTCACAGCATGGCTCTCCAGGTGCAAACAACCTGGCACGCTAAGGCAAGCTGGCAAAAAGTGAGGTCTGATGCCAGCACGACACACTGCTGCTTCTCCGTGGAGTGTGCCGGAACAGTCAGGTGGAAATGTAGACTTAAACTCATCTTTCACTAGCTTTCAGTGACTTACAGTGATTTTAATGACAATTGTTTGGATTTGAACTTGTAATTTCCTGGGTTTTCATTTCAAGAAGCATGAGAATTACTCTTTTGAGGAGGACAGAATGCATGTTTTTATAAATGGCACTCGAGGAGGGCACATGACAGCCACTTTTCCTCCCTCCTGCATCAGCTTCCCTCTGTGGTCTCAATGATGGCAACTAAATGCTTGTTAAAATACTATTTAGTGGATCATTCCAAATGTTGTTTCCCCGGGGAAGAAATACTAAAATAAATAGAAAATGCTTCTTAAAAAAAAAACCCCAACATTTTCACGCAAACAAACACTAAAATCTGCCACATTTGACTACGCAGACAGTGGAAAAGGGAAATGATACAGAAGCAAAACAGCAAAAAAGTAGTTTTGTAGAAGGGCTGTAAGCTGTAAAACAACAGGGTATGTCACACTGTAGCCAGTCCAGGTCCAAGTGGAATTATTTGCAAAGGGTATGAAATGCCTCTGTAGTTAGAATGAGGGTTTTTTTCCACAGCAGAATCCAGGCAATAGTCCTCTATTATTAAGTTTTTCTAAATTCTCACAAACAATTTCACTGCGAGTACATCACAACCTTGAGAGCAGTCCTGGAAGAAATCCGAATGTCCAGTTCTCAAAACAAGATTTCAACATGCGTCACTTCCCTCCTTGGATTATTTTGGCCAAGGGTGACAGGATCAACTAGAATTCCAGGTTACAGTTCATTAGTCCACGACAGCTAGATTATCACTGTCTGCAAGTGGGGCAGTTCTGGCCATACACGTTAGCATCTTTTAAGCATTTCCAAGGGTACTTATTTGATGCTATTCTTTGTGCCTCTAACAGGAATAAAAGCAATTAGACCTGAGCTGTAGGTGTAATCAACTAGTTAAGAAACTGAAAATTTATAAATGATAAATTCTGCCTCCAATGCGAAATTTCAGGTGTGCAAAAGAAGATTCTTTCAAGCCAGGCCTCAGAAATGCACTTTCAGATAGAGCTGGATAATTTCATACAATTTGGCTTGGTTTTGTGCTAGGCTGGGGAATCAGAAAAAAAATGTGCTTTAAAATCATCCTGAATTAGTGAAACAAATTATCAAGAGCATGGGTGACTAGTCACTGGGAATGCTTTACTCTGAGAAATGGTGAGTACTCCATTGATGTTATCAGATCAAGGCTAGATATCTTTCGGGAAGGTTTTCTGTCAGATGAGAAGTAATCAAGCTCAGCTTGTGATTGTTTCTACATCTGAATTTGGAATGGTTGACAAGGAACCTGAAAACGTGATGACGATAGGTGAAAGCAGGTTAGCGGGGTTCCTTTTTTCATCTCTCAGTGTAATGGAATGAATCTGGGCTGAGAATGAACTGAGTGTTGCCTGAAGTGTGGCTGAGTCAGTACAGCTCTCCCCTTGCTCTCAGCACTGCATTGACTCAGTAGTGCTGACAGCAGTAAAAATCTCATTTATTGATTGTCAATGAAGCATCATTTGAAAATGCAGTCTTCAAACAGAGGAGTAAAAAGATGATTTTACATCATTATCAGTCTAAATATCACCATGTGTAGCTGCACTGAGCTGATCCAATTGTCTCTTCTGTTGTTGTTAAAGGTGTTTTATTTTTAAGGAAAACTATTAACATCTTAGAAGAATTAAATAACATTCTGGAAAAGAGAGTTTTGACTCAGATAAGGAAAAGACTGATGGAAGCATCACAGAAAGTAAATTCTGTCTTTTATTTAACTCCTTCATCCACATTCCCATGTGAATGTGTAAAGATGAGAAGCAAAAATATGAACAATATACAGAAAATGACCAAAAAAAGTGAAAAAAGAAACGGAAGTGATCTGTGTAATTGAAAAATACCTTGAAATGTAGGAGGAAAGTGGTTTTTAACCCCCTATTATCCCCAGGCATTACTCTGCAAAAACAATACAAAAACATTTCAGCCTGTTCTAGCAACGACTTTGTAGGAGTGACCCCCACACTGAAAGCCAAAGCAATGTCTGGGGCTCAGATAAGACACAGTAAGTCCTATTTTGAAGGCAGCCTTTTGCAAAGCATGAATTCTACTGTTCAAATAGATTCAGGTGTCCCTATCTAAGATGAGACAGACACTGTAGTGTCATCTTAGCAGCGGTGTTATGTCTGAAGACGCTCTTTCCTAGTTTTGGGTGCCTATCGCTCTGGTGCATATCACCAGGTTTGTTGTGGGGCTCACTGGGCCAGGTACACTGCAAACTATACAAAAAAGGCAAAGCTTTGCTTGCAGGGTTTTAATGGCCTTTACATTTACACAGTTTTTAAAATGCAGACAGCATGGAAGAATGGCATTCGCTCTTGGTGTCATTTTCTGTAACAGCAGGGCAAGTCAGTATTCAATGACAGAATAAAAAGCTGCAGAGTTAGACAGTGGGCAACACATGGACTTTGTTTTGGTTGGTATAACTCCAACCTGTATTCCACAAGTTTCTGAATTCTTCCAGTCTTGGTGGTTCATGCTGACAAATGTGCTTGGCACACAGTTAAGGGATGTGATTTAGAGTGACACCTCTGTTGCCAGGTCTCCAAGCACATCAGCTCTCATAGGTGGACTCATTTCTTCATTTCCTTGATGCAAACAGGCTACAAGTGCAAGATAGAACCATGGGTTTAGCTCCACTGAAAGAAGTGGCCCAAAATTCTGTGGTCAAAGGCACAGAAGCTGCATGAGCTGTCTGACTTCAAGCAGAGGAACTCACCACATGCACCAGAAGCATTCTGAGCAATACACAGCTATCACAACAGGCCAGGTTTCCAGGGGTGTGTAAAACACATGCCCACTCCAGGGNGGTTCATGCTGACAAATGTGCTTGGCACACAGTTAAGGGATGTGATTTAGAGTGACACCTCTGTTGCCAGGTCTCCAAGCACATCAGCTCTCATAGGTGGACTCACTTCTTCATTTCCCTGATGCAGATAGGCTACAAGAGCAAGATATAACCATGAGTTTAGTTCCACTGAAAGAAGTGGCCCAGAGTTCTCTGGTCAAAGGCACAGAAGCTGCATGAGCTGTCTGACTTCAAGCAGAGGAACTCACCACATGCACCAGAAGCATTCTGAGCAATCCACAGCTATCACAACAGGCCAGGTTTCCAGGGGTGTGTAAAACACATGCCCACTCCAGGGGAGATTGAATAGATCTGTTGATTCTAAGGAGGTCTCAGTCTAGTCCTTCTTCACTGCTTTGTAGCACATTGTGAAAGTCCACAAGACTGCCCATGCTTCTCAAATGGTGTGTTTTGTCCATGATCTTTGTGAATTCTGCCATCACCCCTGCCCAGAAGAGCATTACCTGTTAGGTGATTGCCTGAAGGCAGTGGCAGGGTTTGCCTGTCTTCCATTTATTGCCACAGATGATTCTACACACTCAAAGGGGCATTTGGGGACAAAGTGGGCTTGCACAGATCATGTTAATTCATGGGGATTTGGAGAGTTTCTAAGTCTGAATGGAATCAGAAAACTCAAAGTCGTAAGTCCAGTCATCATTTCAGGGAAGGAAAATATATTTTAGATTTCAAGTGTAATCTAATACTCTAATGTAGCTTTCAGAACCATGTTAACATAAAGCCCATATGTATGTACTGCCAGGGTAACATTCTTGACCCAGCATTTATGACTGCATTTATATTTTAAAGCATGATGGGAAATTATTGACTACCTCCAGTTCTCATTCCCATCATTGGAAATGTGTGTGGAGCTCCCAGTGCATTCAAAGGACGTTGCATGAGATCCCAACACATTCAATGGATGTTACATGAGAGCTACACAATGGAGCCACCTCACTAAAGGCTGCACAAAACAAGGCCAGGGTGCTGCTTGATCTTAGTCCTCTCCTGAACTATTTTTTCTCTTTTTTTTTTGGTGTTTCTCCTCCCACAGCTTTGCCCTCTTTGCTTTCTGACTCTCACAGATACTTAAACATTTCCTTTGGTACTGCAACTGGGCCCTGATCTTACGTGAAAAAGAAGGGGTACCTCTGAAGGGATAATTGTAGCACCAGATAAATTAGAAATGCTCTCTGCTGTCATTCAGCAAAACCATGTGCAGACAGCGAATTTTCACAGCTATTAAAAAAAATGTGCTATTCAGTGTAACCTTGCCATCTGGCTCCTAGTGCTGGATTCCACTACAGTGTGCTTCTTGAGATTACACTCATCTGCCAGCCTCCCCCTCGCCTCCCAAAGCACTTAGGAAAACTCTTCCGGGAATAGAAAGTGAATTATTTTATTCCAATCACCATGCAGCTAACTATACATGGTAATTAAACAAGGAGACATTCTCCTTCTGCTGTTGGAGGCAAAGGTTTTCTTGCTAGTCATAAATAATGAGTGCTCACTGGGAAAATGAAAAGATATTTACTGAATAAACCAGTATGTTATTATGCTGATGGCCAGGCAAAGACAATCAAGTATTAAAACAGAAAACAAGGGCAAAATATTCAAAGCTGAGGCTTCTTATGCCATCTTTATTGGGTGCAGTTGTTCCAGACGATCAGAAGCATCTTTAAGCACAGGAGAGAGAGGGAACCTTTACCTCTGACTTGAACAGCCATGAAGCCAGCACACTGCACTGGGAATAACTGTGGTTTGAGGGAGACCCCACCTCCTATGGACAACGGAGTAGCTTTAATAATCCCAGTGGCCTCAGTAAACAGTGACTTCAGTATAAAAGTTTGCAGGATGAAGCCCTAAGAAATGGCAAGGTGGGGAGGTTTCCTGTGCCGTTCCCGTGGTGTGTCTGGGAAATACCAGCATCCAGGCAGGGGAAAGTGCTCTCGCTTGTACCAAGCACCGCTGAGTTCAGTTGTGGGAGACCTGCAGAGTGAGAACCTCCCCAGGGGCACCCACTCACTTGGCAGCTGCCCTCTCCTGTCTGCAGTCCCAGATGACTCATGCTCTCCTCACGCCCTCTCTGCTGCCTCCTCGATACTCCCTCCAGGCTCCAGACAGTTTGCTGAGCTAGAAATTCCCAACAACACACCATGGTTCATGCAGTTCTGACCCCAAAACTGAAATTCCCAGATGGCTCAAGCTCGTCTTTTTTCTGACCTGAAGGTTTAGCTCCCTGATGACTCAAATGCACCCAGGCTTTTTTTAGCATGCATTTGAAAAGCTTTGATAATTTTCATATACCTGCAACTCCTGTCTCAATGTCAGGACTGCCAGCTGTAAAAAACAAAAAACATCATGATTCACACGCTCCTAGCTCTGTTCCACTCTGTAGTCATGATGCTTACTTGAAGAATATAATCAACTTTTAATTTAGTGTTTTGGAGCCTTAGAGTAAACCAAAACTATGCTTCCAGGACCTTAAAAACCCAGACAAGCCCCAAACCAAATAAACCAAAGATTTTGAAAAATTCCAAGTACTCCTGGAGCTTAGTACTTGGTTAACCATTCAGTTAACAGGAAATTGGAAATTTCTCCTTAGTTCTGCTGCTTCCCATTCAAGCTTAAAACTACATCATAATTTGGGATCCCAACTTGAATCTAAAGTTTGATGACTCCTTCCTGCTTTCTTGGTAGCCTTCCAAGGTTTTCTGGACCCAAAATTTCTTATGTATATCTCCTAATGGAGGAATTCCTCACTGAGTCCTAAACTCTTGCTTGGGTTCTCAGCTGTTTCCAGTTTTTGCTCTCGAGACTGATTTATCTTATTTCACAAATGGAAGTCTCTACTGGCTCCCACTCACTGGTTGATTTTCCTCAATAGCTGACACTTCCCCATGGTTTTGTACTCTACTTCCCAATCTGCCAAGTAATATATAACATGTTATTCATAACTCCATAAATGTGTTTTGATAGACCAGTTCATCGATTGTCTTTGGTCCTGCTGGTGTCACAGATCTCAGAGTTCGTGAGGTAAAGAGTCTTCCACTTGTCAAAACTTCGAAGTTTAACGATTAAAAATGCATTAGGAGAACTATATATCCTTGAATTATTTTTAAACTACTCCTTTCCTGGAGGATACAAAGTTTTATGAGATTACACCAGCTGTAATTTTGGTGTCTGGTGAAATGAACTACCAGAGTGGGTCCATCTTGTTACCTTGGTGTGTTTCTAAGCTCATTTTCAACATCAGACTCAACCACGCTTAGCATTCAGAGTCCTCAAGATTATGCTAAGAAACCATCAACTCTTGAAGTCTGCAGGAGAGAAAGCTCAAGTCTGCTTGATGTATTAGGGCTGGAATTCCCCCATTTTCAAACAACTTAGCTACACCAGACTTTACAGCTTTGTCCTCCAGCCCATGCTCTGACCTCAACCACTACCAAGCCCAGCAAAATACAGTGACATGGAGTGGACCCAGGCTACAGGCAACAACAAGAATGAAAAGCAAGTGGCATTACTGGCTCTGGCTCCTGCTGAAGTCTACCCTCGCCACTTGTACAGCTGACACTTTTCAGTGTCCCTCAGCCAGCTGTCAGCATCGCTCTTTCCATGATACCCCTGCCTACATGACTGTGTTGGGGTAGAGCAGGAACTAAGAGCAGAGACTTGACTGCTGATAGCCCAAACTTGGCCCTAGTCTGGCCCTATGATTCACTCCCACACTATTGTTGCCCATTAATAATATGATTTTTCCAAGACACAGAATATGAATTACTCATAGATAAGACACTGAAAATAAAGTCTTGTCAGCACTGTATATTTAGAAAGTGACTGTGGGAACAATCCAGGTCGGTCCTCCACTCAATATAGAGTTAACACCTGAAAGGATTTGCTTGCTGCAGGGGACAGCACCCAGGAGTACTCACTGCCTTTCCCTCTTGCCATACACTGACTATCTGCACCCACGGCTGCAACTTCATATAAAATTCCACAACATGGAGAGCAAAGCAGACAGGTGAGATATCAACACTTTCGATGTTCTCATTCTGACCATGGACAGTGAGTTTCCTGCAGTAAGGCAGGAGTTTCAGAAGGTTATTGATGCTTTCCTGGACTTCTGCTCACCTCTCTTCCTTCCTCCATTGCTCTCATGTTCCTGCTCCTCCTCCAGGAGGACAGAGAGGGAAAGAGGACTTCTGTATCTTCAGCACCACATGTCTACTGAACTGATTTTCCCCAAAGCTTATGTCTGGGTTGACTTTCAAAGGCAGCATTTAAAGGATTGTTTTTTCTTTTCAGAGGACTCTAGAATTTCTATCAGAACTCTTGTCAGGGATCACAACTCTGTTTTCATCTCAAGGTGGAGAACTTTTCAAATTCACTTCTTCTGTCCTAACTTTTGAATCATGCCAAGCTGCATCCAAGATTAAACTGAATTTCTGAAGAGTCTCAGATCTGCATAAAGTCTGTGCATCAAGGCAAAGGGTATGTGAGCAAATGTAGTGTCCATACTGGTAGATCTTCTGGGCTGATGGTGCACTGAGATTATGGTGGAGATGTGAAAATATCAACTGGCACTCTAGATTGCAGCTGGGGACAAATTTCAAGTCAAGATAGTGAAGTATTAATGCCATTTACATATAAATGCAGAAAGTAAGTACCAGGAAAGGGGAACATTTATTTAGAGTAAGCGGTAATGCTACTCCCTATGGCTTTCCCTGCAGTAGGACCAGATGCTGAGTATCTCACTCTAGGCCAACATGGTAGGGTCAGCTTCAGAGTCACTGTTAAGTTCAGATGTGCTGAGTGCTTGAGCTTCAGCTGAACCTCCAAGTATGAAGTGTGCCCTGCTTCTCTTCATTCCCCAGGCTGCCCATCCATCTCTGTGTATGGTTGACTTTGCCCACAGAAAGCCCATCAGCAGCAACCAACAGCTCTCTGCCCCTGACTTCTGGCCCTTCAGCATCCCATTTCTTTCCTTTAGCATGAGCAATGGTGACTGACCATGACCTCACAAAGTCTTTATACCCTGAATAAACATATGGCTTCCAGACTAGCCAATGCAGCCCACTGTCCTGTGGCACTGGGGACAGGTGATCACTGCTGCTTCAGCCCCAGATGTAAATCCTGCTGTTGTAAAACTAATGTTAAAAGGTTTCTTTTTTTCCAAGCATCCCTTCACAAACAGTCAAGGTAGATGATGTACTGCTCAGCAAATAGCATTACATCCATACCATTGCATAGTTTCCCTTTGTACACAATGAGAGATTGAAAGTGTTTTGATGTTATGAATTGCTATTGTGACAACACCTAAAAATGACAGCTTGGTTTGTATCCCAGACAATTTGCAAATATTAATTGCAGCATCATACAAGAATCACGTGCTGTATTTACCAGAAAATGTGAAGAATCCTTCTAAGATCAACATGCTGTGAGTAACAGATTCCTTCAAAAACAATCACAGAGTGTAATAAGAGGAGTGTTTCTGACAGAAATGCAATTCCTGGCAATTGTGTCATAGAAAGTAATGAAGCAAGGCTGGGAAACCATCTATTTATGAGAGAACTGTCTTTCCAGTGACAGTGGGAACACTGCAACTTAAAAATAAAAAGTACATGCAGAAATACCTTGCTGGAATGTATTTTAATTTAACTTGAACTAAACTGGGAATTCATTCCTGCTGCTTCTTCGATGTGGCAATAGGCAAGTGAAAGAATGTTCACAGTTTATACATTTATCTCTGGGAGAGGCAACCCTGAATTCCTTGTGAAAATAGTCTATTTTTGCAGTGGGAAATCCTTTTTCTCCAAGCGACTACTAAATTTTCTTTGCCTGGATTTTCTGTCCATCTCATGCACAGAAAGATTTAACATTTATGTAGATTAGAGGGACTTCCACCTACCCACGGCCAGTTATATGTATGCACATGCAATGCCAACTCCAGACGTTGAGCCTGGGTGCTTTGGAAAGAAAGGAGATGAAAACCTGGTGCTTGTGAACTGACAGGGAATGGACAGCCAGGGCAATCCCAAGAAGGAAGCCATACTAGGCACACAGACTTGTCCTAAGCAGATATGAGCTGCTTCTGTGACAGAATTACTGCTGGAGCTCTTACTTGAGAAGTTAAGACCTTGAGCTGTAGAAGTATTGAGACACTCACCCGCCTCTTCAGTACCACGGGCAACGCCTTGGCACCTCAACAGACTCTGTTGCCTCCGAGCTGCTGTCAAACCCCTAAGTCTCTGGATCCTTTAGATGCCTTGATGCCCCTTATGTGCCTCACCTTGCTCCCTTTCAGGTGACACAAGAGCACCTTCATGCAAAACACATACTACAAAAAACTCGGAGAAATGGATGGTGATTTCTGTATCCTCAGCCAGTGCATCCAGTCACATTAGCCATCCTCCCCCCTTCATTTCTGCTACACAGGATGGAAGAGGGAGCATCCTATGCAAGCAGCTGACCAGGTGTAGAATACAGAGGATTTCTGCCTTGGGAATTCAAGATGGGAGAGGAACCATCTCTGACTAAGTAAACTACACCACACACTCCCATCCCGCTTCTTGCTTCATTTTACTCTTTGCTTAGGCAAACACTTGAGTCTGTTCCAAAAACTCTATATTGCATGTGTGTGTGTGTGTGTCCTTTTTTACACAGGGACACCAAGCACTGATCCATGACTCAAGTGTAAATAGGACAGACACTGTAGTGTCCCTGAATCCGCACCACTTTTCCTTGTTTTTGTGTCATCCAAGGCACATACCTTACATGTCACACCTCATGTGACTTTAAATAGTGGTGATCAGCTTTTCCATATCCAGTGGCAGGGGTTTTCCATGGTTACCTGTCCAGGCCTCCACCCCACAAACAGTACAATAGCCTGCCCATGTACACGCTACATATTTTGGAAACACAGACCTTACCCTGAGCACATAGCTCTGAGAAGCCCCCAAGCAAAGGTGGTGTGAACAAGCTGCTCCTGTCTTTCCCAAAATTTCCTGGGGGGCTGAGTGAGGAGCAAGTGTGTGTGAACAGTCTGTGTTCACTCAGAAAGCCTTTACTACCATGCCCAGGTATGATTGATACTCACTTGGAAAGATGATGTGGTCCCTTAACAGCAATGGCCCAAATGCCCTGCCTTAGCATATCCCACCTGAGCCCCTTGGGCAGCAGGCATAAGAATCAGTTTTAGCACTTGCTCTCAGCTGTCAATGCTACTCTAAATTACCCAGATCACCCAGATTACTTCAGATTCTGATTTAAGCAGATTTTGGACTTCTGTTCTGAGACAGAAAATAAGATAATTTCAGATTTTCCAACACAGAATCAATTAAAACCTGTATTCTGAGAGAAGCAAAGAGACACTTCATTCAATGTCATCCTTTTCCATGTAAACCCCTCCCTCCAACCCAGCTGCTCCAATACTCTTTTTCTCTGAAAAAATCACACAGAGTGAGGAAATTTCAGGTTTCTGCACAGTGGATTCTCAATGACCTCCAGCTGCTGCCTGGTGTTTTGGTGAGAGGTAGGAGGTTTTAGGGTGCTAATTGCTGCTCCTGAACTGGAGCTCTGCGCCGGGCTTCCGCGGGGGAGCACTCGGGCTGTGATACAGCCCAGGGGACAGAATGACAGGGGACGGCAGTTACGAACTTGTAGTTTAATCAAAGCTAGAACAGAAAAAACCCCGAAAACCGAACAACAGGGTAAAAAATTCTGGTGTTCCCTCTTCAAGTTCTCGCTGACACTACTAAATTATTAACCTCGGCTATCAAACCAACATTCAGAAGAGTGCACTAAAGCAGGAGAGACGGGCTAGTTGCCGGCGCACCGTTTCCTCATTGCGCATCCCCTCCTCCCCGCGGGTTTCCTCAGGGCGCATCCCCTCCTTGCGGCGGTGCCGCGGCCGTGCCGGGCTGAGCCCGCTCCGAGCGCCCTCCTGTGCCGGCCGCACCCTGCGCCCCGCACCCCGCACCCGCACCCCGCACCCCTCACCCCGCCGTGCCCCCGCACCC
>VYXC01008332.1:823650-843285 GCA_013397175.1 Platysteira castanea
CCCAGCCAGGCCTCCCGCTGGCCGGGGCGGGCGTGGAAGTGCTTTCCCTGCGAGAAGGGGCGTTAGCAGCTCTCCCGCCCCATCTCGGCTGGTTTGTGCCTGAGAAAGGAAAATAGAATTAATAAAGGATAAAGGCAAAATAAAGCAGTAATAAAGCCAGCCGTCCCTTCAGGGCGGAGGAAGGAACCAAAAAGCATCTCTCTCTGCTTGTGAACGCTTCTCCTGCTGCTGTGAAAGTGGGCTTAAAATATTCATTTAGTTAGAGTAAAATTCAGTTTCATTCACACCTCCACCTCAGCCCTCTCAGTGCCAGCAGATTTATCTGCAGAATAAGAATGCAGGCTGTGACTATTTTTCTTAGGTTTGTTTGAATTTTTTCACCTTGAAGAAGGTTTCTTCCATTGAGCATAGACCTGCCAACACACCTGTCCAGCAGAAAAAGGTATGTATTTTTTCCTCTTATTAGCAGCTTACATAGTAAAATCACAGCAAAGCAAACACAAGCCCCAGATATGAAATATAAATAACAAACAATGCCCAGATTGGAAACTTTCTGGAGATTATGTGAGACCCTGGCAGGGCCCCTGACTCTGTCAAAGAAGTGTTATCTTGAGATTGTCAATGCATGCTTCAGGGTAAGAGTGACTTTGTCCCCAGAGACCCAAGGGAACATAACAAGTGACATCAGTCATATTTTGGAGACTGCAGAGACTAGTGTCACTAAATGTCAACTAAATCTCTGTACATGGCTCTCTTCAAGGAGTCATTCCTGAAGTGCTGAAAGGTGAGAGGGGCTAACTAAGCCAATTAAAGAAACATTTACTAAGTATGGGAAGGACACGATGATGCATAGACCAGGTACATACCTATTTTGTTTTCCTTCAGTTTCCATCAGGACCAAAGTGGGTGGGAAAAAATGCCCCTTTACCAGAGGTAGGACATTAGCTGACGAAAGGCAGGAGGCTTATGCCAAAGCAATGGCCATTTCTTTTTCCCCTAGAGCTGATGTTCTGTCTGTTCCACCTCAGCATTCCTCATGAGCCAGAGACAACACACCAGTCTGCCCGAACACAAAAATAAAGCACCAGACTTCTTTGGGAAAAGCAGTGTTACATGTGAAGGAGGAATTGCAACTGGACTTTACAGGAATGCTAGCAGTCATGTCATCAGGTCACATCCTGATGCTACTTGCTTAATTGTAAATAAAGAGCAGTCCTGGGGATATGCCAGCTGTGGCAGCTCCTTATTAGGCCCTTTATTCGTAAGTCTGCTATCTTCAGAAATAATTAAGTGGAGAGACATTTTATGGTATTGAAAACAAACTTTTGTATTTTCTTGGTGAAACCAGTGTTTTTCCTTTTGCAGAAACTGACTCATGTAAAAAGTATCCACAAAGGAACCATGCGAACATACTTAGGGATACAAATAGACTGGGCTTTGTCAATCGGTCCCCTGTCACTTTACAGACAGGACACAATTCTGCTTTGGAGCAAAGCAATGGCATAGTTTTGAGCACCACGGAGGGATGGAGGCAGAGGCCTTCTTGCAGGTCTAGCTGAAGCAGTTAATGAAACAAGCCCTTATCCTCTGCCCCTGCACTGAGCATTACCTTTTCCACATCATGGTCTGGTTGGGCGAAGGGACAGGACATCTGGAAAAACCCCCAGCTCGGCTCAATTAACCTGAAGTGACTTTGCTGACTTTGCACTGAAGCTGATTAACACTAAGTCTGTTCGCTTGGCTCAGCTGAGGGCATGGCAACCTCCCATCCAAAGGCACTGGCAAAAAGGAGATAGGCAGTAATATCTAAGCTTAGGAAAGCCCCTTTTTGAAAAAATCGTGAATCTGAGCTTTAAGGGAAGAATTTGCGCACAGCATCCTTATCTGGGATCTGAGTTCAAGGCTGTTTTATCTCGGATGTTGGTTCAGCTGGGTGTGGAGATAAGTCTAAGCTGTGAAGTTTGAATCTGGACCAAATTACTCCGTGATTTGAAAGTGTTTGGTTCCATCGTTTTGGAAAGGGCCTGTCACTAGGTCTTTTAAGCTTAGCAGCAGATACAGACATACTAAAAAGAGAAATACATATTAGGAAATCACTGTAGCTGCATCCGGCTGAACCCCCAACACTTTACAGAGTCACTAATTTATAAAGAAAGAAGGAATAATAAAGCATAAACAGTAACTGAAACGCATCCAACATTTCAGTCAGCACAGTGCACTTATTGCATAGCCGCTATAAATACATTCTGCTAACGCAGAAAGCTTGGGGCAAGAACAAATGCAAAGGCAATTAGCTATACTTGTTGCAGCTACAAGACATTTGACAAAATATTGCTTGATATTTGAAAGCGTATAATTAAAAAAGATCTCTATCAAAACTGTTTGTTTAGTATAATGAATGTGACCATCTATCTATCTATCTATCTATCTATCTATCTATCTATCTATCTATCTATCTATCTATCTATCCATCTATCCCTGTGGCAACACCACTCCACATCACTGAAGTACAAACTATACATTATAGGCAACTTCAGGCGACACAAGAGACAGCAGAACTGGGGTAGAAAGTAGAAAATAGGGTGAGAGATGAAAGCCAGAGTCAGCCCTGTTTAGTCAGTACACACTGTGAAAATAAAAGGCCTTTTTGGAGTCATTTGGAGTCGTCGTTTCAAAGGGCCCTTCCTACCCGGGCCTGTGTAGTGGGAACCTTTTGGGTCAGCAGCATGGATATTCTCTGGGGACATTCATAGAAAGTTTGGCTTCTTGTGATAAACACCTGAGAAGTTTGGCCTCAAAGCTACAAATGTTAAGCAAGGGCAAAAAAAAATTTTAAACACAGAGTTTGTTCCTGAGCCTGCTGAATTGCGTGAAAGACTTTATCAACATTGTCTGGCTTTTGTTCAGGCTTAGAGTCATTATTACAACTACTGGCAAGAATGTAATACCACAAAGCAAGGTTTTGCAGGGGAACAAGTGCTGCTAATCTTTTTGCTGCATCTCAGCCTTCATTCTTCTTCTAGGGATAACTTTGCTATGCAGTCACCTTGTTTCTCTTGGTTGACAAAAAAGTCAACTATTGGACATACTCCATATTACACTCTTTATTATGTTCATTTTACACATATATTGGCATCATCTAAACTCGGTAGGCAAGTGTTTGGCTTCATTTTAATAAATGTTAAAGTGCTAAAATGCAGCTGAAACTGAAAATATCCAGACTGGTTATTTTTTGACACTTCAACAGTGGATAAAAATGTGAATGTGAATTGTAGCAAAATAGCAAAATGGAAATCTTAGGAGAGGAATACAGTAGCAAACCCATCTAATCTCCAGTACAACAATCTTCCCAGGACGATAATCTTTCAGTATCTCATGAGCTTCAAATCATTTATCCTCTCAGCATTCCTAGGAGGTAGGTGAATAAAAGATCTGTAGGTGTCAGGCACTGCCCAGGATGTTTGTGGTTGAACCCTGGTCTCCAAAGCCCTCAAGCAAGGCTCTCATTGTGCAGTGAGGATCCTGGAAGAAGTGAAGGCTGCGTCTCACTGCTTATTTTTACTTTAGGTTAAAGCCAGGGGAGAGAGAGCTTGCAGGGTAGCTGTAGCTTGGACACGACCAAGGCCAGGAGGGCAGGAATTATGGAAAAAGAAATACTGTAAAACTGAAAGAAAACCTAGCGTGAATATGCAATATTTTACTTTCTGTTTTCCCTGCCTGCATTTGAAGCAGAGTCAAGTCCTCTATGTGTGGAGCTCTCCCCATGCTATACTTTCCTCCACAATGATTTACAAACTGCTCTCCTCTACTTCATTCTCCTTCTCGGGGAGATTGCCAGTCCTGTCAGCATTATCCTCTGACACTTTGGTCCAGAAATATTTCAGGATCAGACATGCTCGCCGTGCTTTTGCTGCCTATATTTCTGGAAGGTCCATCAACCAGACAATGCTTTGCGCTTGATGGTCTGATCCCAGTGCTGGGACAGCGATGAGTTAGCAGCCACTTAGTCTGCAGAGTATAGTACCAACCTCACTCTACAAACAGTAGCAAACCTGAAAATCCAGGGAAACAGGAAGCCTCTTGAAGTGCAAACTGTTCCCTTATTCAGACCTTCTGGTTGTAGCTGCTGATGGAAAGGAATTTGCAGCGGGAATTGCAGATCAATCTAAATCTCCAACTAAATATAGCCTTGCACTGGTGGGGGGAAAGGAAGGGAAATATGGTGGGGAGGAGGAGAGCCAGGAGTACTCTTAATACACAAAACCTATGCTGAGAGTAGCTAGGCATAATTAATTAATGATGAGCTTTAATAGGGGGGTTTATGAGTTTAAATTCTCTCTAAGTTGAAACATGAGAGATTGTGTATCCAGAAGATGCGTTACATAGCTGTGCATGTTACAGAAAGAAAACATGTGTAAGTACCAAATATTACTCATTGAACAAAAATAAAGCGAATGAGTCATATAAAACAACTCTATAAACAAAGTTGCAAAATGCCTGGGAAGACTTAACTAATTCAATTGCTAGGCATTATGTTCCACTCATGTGGTATTCCTCTAGCAAGCCTGAAAAACTAATGGGATGCCAAAAGGACCTTAGAGTGAGCTGCAGAGGAAGAACATGCATCGTAAGGGCTAAATGTGCATGACAGTGTCATCCTTTCCCCACATGTTTCAGAACCTGAAACATCCGAAGAATGTGATTTCAGCTCTCTCATGTCTTAGACAAACTTGCTTTGCAAGGAGATGAAGCCAAAATCGTGGATTTCTTGCAGATCTTGGGCAGGAACAGGCTCTGGGGAAGACTGGAGAACATGGGATTTTCATTTTAGCTTGTGTCAAAAGAATCAGGAACATAAAAACTGATTTCATTTCAGCAGAATAAGAGACTACCACCTGAAATAATTTTGCAAAGATGTGATTTATGATTGATGTTCATCTTGACAGGATTCAGCTCTGCCTAATCCTGTGCATAATTTGAAGCTACTTCCAGTGTCAGTGAAGGGTTTGGAGAGTGTTCAGGGGCTAGCAAAGGTCTCACTCAAACTTGAACCTGGGATGGCACAGTTTCAGGATTGGAAGGCCTCCAGATTCTCAAAGTTTTTCACTGTCTCTCTTAAAGTATCTTCATGTATCTTCTCCCCTCTGGTGTGACCTCACCAATCTTCTAAAACTACCACATCCTCCTGAATTCTGGCTGATTCATTCTGTGAGAGGTTTTACTGGAGCTGCTGGGTAGAGCGCTGAAGTCCAAAGAGTTTCTGAAATGTAAACCCTGCCTTGACATGTACATAAATGCTAAAAGGTACTTCCATCTCTACCATTTCCGGGTCCATTTAGAAGAAGGGAAAGTTCCCTCAGAATCCTCATGAAGTCTAGGGGACTTGAAAGGTGAATTTTGAGCTAGTAGGGGTGGGTTGAACTCAGAACTAGTCTGACTTGCGCATCACTTCAGTGCTTCAGCTTGTCTTCTGCATGTCACACAAACATGAACCCTCACACCAGTGAAATGTGTGGTGGGAATTACACTGGAATTGAGACTGTCTAAATTTGAAGTGTCAGAAACTGCGAGTCTAAAGTTTTACCTTACACACGTAATTTTGCTGGCAATGTATCTGCTACTGCAGACTGCTTAATGTGAGGCTCAGCTTGACGCAGTTGTATGAAATATAGTAAAGGTGACAAAGTTATCTCTGCGCTTGTTTATTGCCTGAATTCAGTTCCAGTGTTTATAAGACATAGAACAGTATTCCAAAATCAGAGGGGAAAAAAAGATATTTAATTCAGTAGTGCGTATGAATAATACTTGAAAAGACAAATAGTGTTTGGTTTAGTTAATATATTGCTCATTAGTGAACCACAATACAGACATTTTTTAAAAGACTGCAATCACCATGACAACCTGATAACATTTAGTCACATCATTTCCGAATATGATTATCCTCCTTAAAAACTTTTCTTTTTTATGAAAACAGAGGGCAGATTTCAAGTCTGTGGTCTGTTCTTAAGATAACCTGTAAGTTCTCTTTTTTTAAAAGTACTGCAATTCAGTGGGAAAATGCAAGGAGAACTGAAAGAAAGATATAACTGGAAGAGAGGGAATACGTATTAAAATTGTAATCCCAAGTTCAAGGAAAACCATGCTGTCCTACCCTGTAAAATCCATACAGAGGTGGTGATTTGCATATATAATTTAGACTTCATGTGTCAACTTTAATAGGATCTTCATCACAGTGTCATGATCCCATGATGGAATGAGAGACCAGCACCAACTAGGCAGATGTCACTGCAGGACAAAAGGAGATGGAGACCAAGACCTTTGGGGGCACTCATCCTTGCAGTGGCACAGCAGGGAAACCAGCTGCTAGTTCAGACCTGCAGGATCTTCTGGGCAGGACTGTCTTGTCTTCAGGTTGACTTGTCCCTGAAACTCTGAAAGACCTGAAATGCCTCGGTATGCTGGGCAATAGACCACGTTGCAGGGTGCAAAATGTGTTGTTATAATGAAAAGAGTGGGGAGGATGTTTGCTCTTTCGGCTGTGAGCTGTAGCTGGTCCTGGTGATGGTCACACTGGGACACAAGGCAGTGTAGCTGTGGGTCAGTGTGTGCAATGCTAACACAACAGAGGCAGCTCAGCCCCCCCGTAATTCACTCCTGGGATGAAGGGAGGTCATGCTTCCCTCTTTTCCTGAGAACATTACCTACTTCATTTTCTGAAGCAAACTACTTTAAGAACACAGTAGCCCATGTCTGCTTGCAGCTGACATAGCAAAATAACGTGGTTTGATAAATAGGTTGAATTTTATCGGTAACCTCTGCTGTCTTACACTGATTTACTATCTTCATCTCAGGCACTGCCAAATTATTATTTTATTGGGAAGGAAAATAGAGGTACCACAAAGTGACACTTATTCCTAAGAAGAATTTGGCCAGCAGCCACGATAAGAAGGACTCAGTGGCCTGAGTGCGATCCTCCCAGTGGGACTGCTGCAGTGTGAGGATTCCCTTACTAGGATACAGCGGGAGCGGAGCCTGAAGCCCCATTTGGCAGGCATCCATGGCATCTCAGTAAGTTAACACTTTTTGGATAAAATGTTTGCGAACTTCAAATGTGTGCAAACTTGCAATTGCACACATAATTAATTGTGATTTCCTGACAGAAATTGTTGCAATTAGTTGGTTAAGCACTTCTGCTTCTGGTCCAGGCGAGATGACTGCTGGCAAAGTCCCTGGTCAGGAATTTGCAGAAAGCCAAGGAGAAAGTGTGCAAAGGCTGTCAAAATAAATTTGGTCTGGGAGTCTGAATTAATTGAATTAATATTCAAAGGGCAAATAATGTACTTTTATTGTCCAGATGAATATAGATAAAGGACCCAAGCCCATGACTTGAATTCAGAAAATTCAGGATTTAGGGATTTGGTTTGATTGGACCAGTCATCTTGAGTATATTTGACACTGAAATTTTGCACCATTATTTCGGGCTTCTCCTATGCCTCACTGAGAAAAAATACCCCCAGACCTTGTTTTCATGGGAACCCAGGGTGTGATTCCCCCTTGAAGTCGGTCAACTTTGGTGCAGGGCTGAGTAGCTGCCCCAAACTGCTACCCTGCTTCATGCCTTCCCTGGTTTCTGGCTTTGCACAAGAATGTGTGGGATGGGGGAGATTTCATAAGGACTATTAATAATGGAGGTGATATATAAGACCTTCACCATTATTATCCTGACTGCAAAACAACCCAGTCAAGAGCCTGAACAGGAAAGGGAAGCAGGCAAATGGTCCTGAGCAAGAGAGTGTTCCCAGAGTTCAGGCTGAGAAGGGTCTTTGGGGAGCCCAGTCTGAAAAGCATGGATCTCCAACAGGTTTGGTGGGTGTTGTGCAGAATTGCAGATGTCTTGTGGGTGCTGGCCATTGCCTCCAGACTGATTAATCCTGGCATAGCCAAGCATGCTATGTCTCAAAGCCATTTAGCAGATGGCCAGCCAATCAGATTTCCGTGACAGGAAGAAAACACCTGCAAATAATGCTCTCACTGCCGTGTATGCTCTGTGGAGAAAACATGGCTCTGCTCAGATGTCTGTAGTTCAAACACAGGAGCAATTTTGGCACAGGGAGCATTTGCAGACCCCTTCCCTTCAGATTAGCTGGGGAGACAACACAAAAGGCTGCAGACCTCCAGGCCTTAGGGGCTGCGGTGTGCCCGCAGGTGTTGTCAGTGGGATCACGCTGCAGTATGAGCACAATTAAGCTCTGACGTGGATGGTGTTTGTCAGAGATGGTGGCAGAAGGCAAGCAGCAAACAAGGTGCTGTTTCCACACCAGCTTCCCTCGCAGGCCCTGGCAGGCTGCTGAAGCGCCTTTCCTGCCCGGCACTGCTGGCGCTGGGATGGTGTTTGGGAGTGTGTGATCCCAGGCAACGCAGTGCTGCACCAGGCACCAGCCTCCTACCTTTCAAAGAGGTGCTGAGCTCCGCCTGGCCCTCTGCACAGCGGGAGTGGGAAAAAGGGCCGAGCTTTCTTATCTCTTATTTCATAATTTTGTTGGAATATTGTGGCTGATTAAGTACTTGAGAATGACTCTTCATGTAATTTTGGTTTTGCAAGCTCCTAAGGGGCAGGTCCTTGTAGCCTGTGTTCTCCATTTCAGTATGAATAAAGGAGGCTATTTTAAACTGGCCTTTAGGAATTACAGTTATGAAAACCCCGTAAAATTATTCGAAATTCCCCTCCATACACTCTTAATGCTGTCACACTAACCTTCTGTTTTTAAATGATAAAGTCTTTGTTCCTTAGCTAAGGACAAGGATCCAGCCCAGAACTACACATTTCATTGGAGTTATAAACTCCTCAAGACAAGTGGCTGTAATGGAAACAAAAACAACTCTGTAATGGTAGCAGGTGCAAAATGAAACAGTACATTAAAAATAGCCTGGCTGCATTCTCCAGTGGCATGAGTTCTACAAGCATATCGCTCCAAAATAATCCATTTATCCTTTCTCCCTGTGATTGCAAGAAGCCGGTCCGTGCTGTGTATCCTGAGGCTCTGCAGGCACGGCTGTGAGAACTGAAGCAAAACCACAGCCTGCCAGCCAGGTGTTCCCCTCTGCCTTCCTTTTAGCACCAGAACGCTTTCCCTGGCTTCTTCCTGCTCAGGTGGGCAAAAGACTTTGACAAGCCAGTGTGTTGTTTCAGCCTCTTATAGGTGCTGACTTTATTCCTGAGTATGAGGTTAAGTTAATTTGCATTTTGCTAAGCATGAATTTGGCTCTGGAACTGATTCTGTTGCAGTGTTTAGTGATCACAAGCCACCCTGGAGTTTTGAGAGCTGAGCAGTTTTTTGTGGAAAAAGAAGCATATTTCTCCTTTAAATTGCCAGCATTTCAGGAGAAGAACTCAGCTTTCACAGACTCCACCCAGCCTTTCTGCAACTTCTGCCTGCAATTTCTTCAGATCCAAACCTTCACTCCATCCTAGGCTTTCTTTCTTTTCATTGGGACTGATTTTTGGTGTCATCTGGTGACCTCACAGGATATATTTTAAGAATTCCTCTCCATGTTTGCATTTGCCTGTCAGATATTTGAGCCAGGTGACTCAAAAGCAACAATGAATATAAAAGCTGCCATGGTGCTAAAATCACAGAAAACAGCCTTGGAACCTATGGATACATTTCGTGGGCAGTCACCCAGCTTCATCCAAGTGAAGCTTTTGTTTGCCCTCTTCTTTACTGAGGGCTCCTCTGGGTCTTGCTTGACTGCAAGAATATTCATTTTGCTAACAAGTGGAAACATCTGAATCAAAAATTCCCAGGCAAAACTTAAACTTCCAAATAGTTCATTCTCCTGCTAGTTGTTAGGCAATGGGAAGAGCTAAAAAACCTGATTCTAATATTGTTAAGAAATATTAACAATATTTATTTGGAAGTTGAGTTGTTGATCGCTCATAATCATTCTTTTTCCCCTGAGTTGGTTCTCATGCCAGATTTTTTGATCTCAACAGTCAAGGTATAATACCAGAGATTTTCCAGAGAAGTCAAACTGAACCACAGCCCCAGTAATTTTAGTGAGGGCAGGGCTGGTCTGTAGACTTCGTCCTAGAACTCAACTTGTGTCTCTGCTGCTCAGTACAAGGTCTGTCAGGCCATGCGTTCAGAGGATGGCAATGAAGTTCATCTGCTGACGGCTGAACATTATTTTACATAGATAAATGTTCCACAGGGCATTTTCCAGCAGCTTCTGAGCTGCAGTCAGTGAGCCCAGAGATACGAGGCCCTCATTGCAGTTGGTTTATATCACCCATCATAAATCAACTCTTCCAGCGTAAATCAGTTTGTCACAGCTTAGTGCGGTCATATTATGCAGACCTGGGTGACTTGCTGTCACAGGGACTCACCCATGAGAATGCAGATGTCCTGGGTGCTTGGGGACCTGCCCCTGACCCTGTCCCAAGGGTGCACACAGCAGAGATGATGTCCTGGCCAGCGTGGGTAAGTCACTAGTGGAGCTGCATGCAGGGACACTTTCACCTGATGAGGTTTACCCATAAAGAGCAAAAATAGCTAATTTGCCCAAAATAATATCTGTCTTTCAAGGCAAACATGCCAAGACCCACAGGAAGGCCTGTTTGACTCTCCAGTAATCGACTCTCTTCTGTGTGGGGCTGTTCTCCTCTGATGGCTGGACTTTGCCTGGTGAATTCAATGTTTATGATGTCCTAGAGTGGAGAGGAGAAAAGACTTTGCCTGCTACAGTCAGCCAACCTCACCTGCAGTGCACGATTTTCAAACGCTCAGGGACTCCACAGAGAATCGCGTTTGTAGAGCCAGTCTGGTCCATCAGCACTTGCAGCCTTCTGGAGGCACCAGCAAAGTGACTGGGGACACTGGCAGGCGCTCGGTTAGCCAGGCTTTATTGGCAGATGGTTAACATAGCATAGCCCTTCCCCATGGCTGAAGAGTTCTGTACGCTTGGAGGCCTTGCTCATATTCCAAATCCATGCTCTGTTTATATTTTCTTTGTCCTGAACAAAAATTGGCCCCATTGTGTGGGAGCAACACTGGAAAAGAAAAACAAGAAACATCCACTGAGGGAAAATGGATATTGTGGGAGCTGAGGAAATGCACATACTTCGCTGATTCCATTTTCTGATGATGTCAGAGTCAAAGAATATCTCTTAAAAAAACCCCTCGGCATCTTGGAATCAAAAGCTCTGTTCATCACAGTTTCTTGTTAAAAGAAGAAATGTAAACATTCTCCCTTGCCACCCCCGTCTTCCCCCCAGCCTCCAAGAAATTAAATCTGGCTCCATTTGGATGGGCCCTCAGATGGAGTCAAGGGTATGTCTCCGGGGAGGGAGGCGTTAATGTACCGGGGGAGGGATGGAGCGGTGGGGACAGGAAAATTTGATTGTGCTATGTGAAATGCAGGGATTCAAGCTGCTGCTTTTCATGGAGGCTGAAGAAGGGCAGCCTGACACTTTACAGATTGGGTGTAATACACAGGAAATTTGTCCTTTCTGCCAGAGCAGTCTAGGGATAGGGCTACCCACACCCCTCCCCAGCCACTTTGCTTGGCTGGTAAAAGCTCAGGAGAAAAGGGTTAAATAAATGTTTGTGATATGATAAGGTGCTTGTTTATTCAAGGGATGACAGATTATTGGCTCCCAAGGCAGGGTTGAAAAATAGTACAAAGGAGCTGGCGTTCCCTTCACTGATGTGATTTCCTCCTAAGGTTTTGCTCTCTGGTAGGAACAATATGCGCTGGGAATTAAGAGGGATGACTTTATTTCAGACTGGAACAGACAGACTAAGCTGTTTTCTTGAGTCACTGACTCTGTTTTTGTTTTTATGGGTTGCTTTTTTTTTTTTTTTTCAATTTTTTTTCCTTTCTGAAGCTGAACTACTTCTCCCAAACTTTTTGGAAACGGGGTTATCTCTGATCCGGGAGGAACACCCAGCATGGCAAGCTGACTAGAACACTTCAGATTAGGGGTTTGACCCTTTTGCTTTGTACATAATTTTCTATTTTATCACCACGTCTCTAAAGCTAGCTCCTGCTTCACTGCCCTTGGATAAGAGCTCAGGTCCTTGCCGAGGGCTGCACATAAGTCAATAAATTCAGGCATTACAGCAGAGCTGACGGCTGCCAGAGGACTACAAGAACGTCTTGCAGACCAGATTCTCCTTTCACAACAATGCTGGTGAAATCCAGAGCAGCCTTCTTTTATTCAAGTGCATGGGACAGGCACTGAGCTGCAGGGTGCACCTGGCCAGGTGCCTCTGTGACTGTACCCCTGGGAGTGATGCTGCATTCGGAATGTGGGGCCAGGCCCCCACAGTTAACCCTGAAGATTGGAGCCTTGAGCTGATCCTGGATACATTTTACAGATAAAAGTAGAAAAGGAGCCACTTTGTGGCCCAGTTTCAGATGCCCAAAAATTGCCTTTTATTGTCCCTCAGGAACGGGCTGAGGTGAGCTCCCCCCTGCACCACAAAATGTGTTATTCCAAGGGGCTGGGGAGGTGTCAGGGAGAGGGCACCGTGCAGCGTCAGGGTCTTCCTTTCTAACCATGGAGTTGCCCGGGGCCAGCGGTGATGGCAGCAAAGGCCTGACCACTGTGAGAGCTTCTGCGCACCAGGGGGAGGTGGAGATTTGGGTGACAGCAAGTGTTTCCCGTCACTTATGTCACCCTGAAAGCGTTTTGTCGGCCAAATGCCTGCAGCACCAGGGTGACGCTCCCTCAGTGCCATCGGCCAGGAGGGCTCTTCACATTGAAACTTCACATTATTAGGACAAATACACATTGTCTGGTCACAACACATCAAAAGGCGAGGGGAGAGCTTCTCAGCAGCACGAGGCGTGTGTGACAGCTCGGCGGCAGGGGCGGCAGCAGCGGAAGATGTGGCTCTGCTGACATCAGCGCCCGGGCTGTCACCCGGAGGCACAGCAGTGATGTTCAAGCTGCACCAAGCCGGTGGAGTCAGCGCGCCTCGGATGCTGCGGGAGAGCACGCTAGCGGCTGCTCGTCAGGAAAACCAGGCAGCAGTTCCCATGATCCTGGAGTAAATGACAGTTAAGCCACACATTTGTTTTCAATGCTTGGATCTGGCACTGGATTCCTTTTTGAATGAAAACTATGCCAAACATCTTTTATAATTTTTTTCCTCAAGCAAATATGTGAGCAATCCAGCAGTGGAGTGCCAGAAACATTTGCTTTCCTTCCTAAGAAGTGGGGTAAAGGAAAAAAAACACCAACCACACATGCACACAACAGATTTTATTTAAAGGCTTAAAAGAAGCCAAGTCACTTTAAACACTGGTAGGACTGGGCTATTGAACTCTGCTCCTGGGTGTATGTGTGTATGTGCAAGGGGAGAGTAAAAATAGAGGTGTTAGGGTATGCATGGAAAGATTTTAATGCTGCCTAGTCCTTTCAGGTACTGCACTGCCTTGCAAATAACCACACATGCATAAAATTAAAGAAAAAACTTTTTAAAAAGACCAGAATTTGGTTCTTGGAAGGAGAGCTCTTACTCATTTAATGGGTAAGCCCAGGAGTAAGCTATGGAACCAGCACATGTGTCTTCAGCTCTGCAACAGCGTGGGCCCAAGCAGCAAAGACACTGCTCCTAAAATCCTTGGAGCCGTATACAATCATGGCAGACAAAGACCAAGCAGGGGTGCAGACTGCGCTAGAAGGTGGATTAGTGTTCAAAGGCCAAGTCAAAGGAGAAAGGAGATAAGGTGAACGGCGTCATACCAAAGACAGCTATTAAATGTAGTGGTAATCTGCTGAGCCACAGCCAAACAGAGCCTTTTTGCCTTGTTGGATGTGAAAAACTCAGGGACAGACGGGAGCTGGGGGGGAGGGTAGGGTATGGAGGGGTGAAGGTCTGTCTGAAGGCTTGTTCCTCAGCATTTCTAGGCACACAAAGTCCCCCTCTCCTCTACCCTGACTGGTCCTGCTGGAGCTGCTGTGGTAACTAAGCCCTCCCCCTTGCAGGGGCCTTAGCTGAGCATTTAATTTGGAAAGCACTCACTATTCCCTCGTCACTCATGTATGGGATGTGGGCACCTTCCCAGCCCAAAACTCCAGGGAGAAGGAGTCTGTAAGTCTCGTTTCCCCTACAACTCCTCACTGTAGCCTCTGCAAATGTAACTTTTCTGTTCCTAAGAGCATTTCATCATGAACACTTATAAATAATTTGTACAGGCTTAAATCTCCTTTGACCATCCTATTAAGATGTTTCTTCTTAATTAGTGTTCAGTTGTTAATATCTTAAGAGAAACTCTTTGCCAGGTTTCTGCTACATTTCCTTAGCCTCGTTTGGATCTTGTTTCTTTGTGCAACCTTAATAGCTCTTATGATGCTGTTATATGTCTGAATGGTATTTTAATATACATCCAGCCTCCCACTATCTCTTTTCCTTCTCCTACACTGCTACAGCATTTACTAGGACCAAGAGGTCAGAGCATCCTAAAACCAAGTCCTGTGCCTATTCCCGTTTCGATAAAAAGACATCAGTATTTTTTTATCTGTACAAGAGCACCACATGCCATTTGAAATGCCACTTGTCTCCCCGCACCCCATGCCCATGATGTTTCCATGGGCAGTTTACTGTCTGGTGTGCTGTGGGTCAAGCGCTTAGGAAGGAGCAGTCCCACAGAACTGTGTCTGGTGGCTTAAGGCAGATATTTCTAAGGTCTTTTTGAGAGTCACCCCTAGTGCTCCAAAACTGAGTAGTGGTAATGTTTCCCTACTTGTGGTGCAGTCCTGTCCCTGTCTGCAGAGTGGAATCAGTTCACACCAGGGGCTGAACTGGTTTGAACAAACATTGTAAAACATCCAGCTCTGCAATGTGTCAGTAATCTCTGCCAATAGAAATATTCTTACATACGTCCTTCAGTCCTTCATCTGCCATTTATGTTTATCCACAAAAATAGAAGAGGGGGAGACGGAATTTTATTACATGCCCATGCTCCTTCCCCAACCTATATGAACAAATTAGCACTACCCAAAAAGCAACAGCTCAGAATGCAAACAATTTCTCCTGTACATGGAGAAAAATAGCGTATCAATGGGATTGCATATTTTTAGTTCCAGCTTTTGTTTTCAGGATGCTCTTTTGATTTGTGGGTCAGGTTAAGTCAAATATTTCCATTCAGTGTTTCACAGAGAACAGACACCCCTCTGGCTGCTGAGCCATTTCTCTTTTTGGACATGAAGTTGGTCTTCAACCAAGCCTGGGTAACAGGTTAACAGAAAGTCAGGGGAAGGTCTTGTAGGATGCAATAATTCTTCCCTAAGAGACTATGTGGAACCAGAGGAGAGGGAGGTTACGTCCTGGGGCTGTGTCTCTGCGCTGTCCTCAGTCCCTGCTGGGGGGACCATTGGCCAAAGCTGAGCATTAGACCCCTCACCAAGGCTGCTGCCATTCAGCACTGGCTGGATTCTGAAACCAAAACCTTGCCTGCCAGGTTTGCACAGGTCGAAGAACATGCCGGGCTATAAAACCCGACACCCAGCCACATCCAGGCTGTTTCATTACATGGGGGCAGGAATTAAGGGAGCTCTTGACTCAGTCAGTCACCATGTCTCCAACTCTTGTCCCCGCAGGCCAATTTTTGCAGTCCCGAGCCCAGTTTCACCACCATCCTGCACCAAAACAGTGCCACTGAGTGTGGCGTGTGCCCTGTTTGCCCCTGCCCAACATGGCACACAGCCAAACCATTCTTTCTTTGCTCGGATCACTGTCATGGCTGATAGACCTTCCTCCTCTCTCATACTCCCCACCCGAGGGGAGCAATGAAAGCAATGATAATTTGGTTGCTGATGCAGTTCTGCGATGATAGGGATCACAGTCAGTGAGACTTTGATTACGGCCTTTTGAAGATGAGGCAAAGGCTGCTGTTTACCTCATTCCCCAGCTGCCGACAGCCATGCGGCTTCCGGGCACTGCCTCTGGGGTGATGCACGGCCCCCGTTTCCCCAGCACAGCTTCGTCCCCTGAGAGCTGTCATTTCGCCCAGCACAGGGGTAACTCTTTCAGTTACAGGGAAGCAATCAATCATATCAGCATACTGTCTCTAGCTTGGTGGCACTAGCCTGGCTAGGAGCACGCCCCAGTTCCCCCTCCCTGCTCCCTGCCGGATACAGACAGCGCTGAAGGAGAACTAATGATGCTGCAGCAGCCCCAGCTTCTGGAATTTCCTGGCTTTTCATAATCTTAACATCTCATTAGCGTTTATTTGCAGATGCATATCCTTGTTCTCTTCTCACACAGGCTGCTGTAAATCACTGCTGCCTCTGCTGCAATCACTGCAGTCACCTCAGAAAGGAAAAGGCCAGTTCCCAGGGGCAGAGGGACTGCTGCAGAAGCAGTGTCTTCATCACCACGGCCTGAGCCTCCAAGCTAATTGTGCCATCTCCAGAGGCCAAAGTCAAAGCCAACTCCTCATTTGAACTTCCTCTCATCACCTTGTCAAGCACTGGAACAGTCTGCACAGGCAGGTGGTTGAGTCACCATTCCTGGTATTTAAAAGATGTGTAGATGTGACACTTGTGGACATGGTTTAGTGAACTTGGCAGTGCTGGCTTAACAATTGGACTTGATGACCTTACAGGTCTTTTCCAACCTAGAGGATACTACGATTCTATGATCTCATCAAACCAAATTCACAGGATTTCACGGATTTGCCCTTTGCTAGCTTCTACTTGGAAGTAGGGCTACCATGTCACCTTTTACTGGAGCAATGGATTCAGCCAGCCTTTTGACAAATGGAAGAGATTTTGGCAAACATGCTTTGAGCAAGCAAATGCTTTATCTGAATGCAGAAAGTGATCATTAATATTATATGCACTAGAAAGGCGTGTAGCTTTATTTTTAGCTGAGTAGGAAATACTGAGGTTAGCATGGTTATTTCAAGGCTGAAGATCAAGTGGCAAAATGGTTAAAGTGTAAACTGGATGGGAGAGAGGTGAAACAGGGAGCCTCTGTCTTCTCCTTATTTGTTCATGGTGATCTCTTGTAGTCAATACTTTTGCTATGATGATAAAACTGCATTTTAAATAGAGATTTGTGTTTGATGAATTGGTCTCCAGTTATTGTTAAGAGTTCAGTGTTGTTCACTCATGGCACACAGTGTCAATTATTGCATCAAAAGTAGATTATCAAAATGACAGGAAAATCTCTTCTGTTCAAAAAACCCCCTAACAAAATGCTTTTATAGGGTTTCACCTCCTCTTCAGTGGGAGGCCAAAATACCCAACAGTGAAGTAGAGATGCAGAGGCAGAGGAGATCTCATTGATGACTCCCTTGAACCGCCGGTGGTCATCACTGTCCAGCTCCACATTCAAACTTTCCTAAGGATCAAACTTTCCAAAAGATCAAAAAGACTAAGGCACAAGCCTGTTGGCCAAGCTGCATCCTCTTCCCCATGCTAATGCCAAAGCTTCCCAAGGTTTTTCCCAACCCATCTCAAGTTCCTCTTAGAAGGTGGCCCAGGTACCTGGTGACCACCTTGCCTCCACCCTATCATCCCTTCCCATGGTGTGGCCAAAGCCATCCCCCAAAGAGGCACTGACACACAGAGAGATGCATCAGTGATCCCTGCCTCCAGCATTTGCTCAGGGATTCAGACCTTCACATTACAGCCAAGGTCTTGCTGTTGAAAACTGAAGCTCCAGAGGAGCCTTTTCTACTCCACAGAAAGGCTGCCTGGTGTGGTGTCCCAGCTGTTGCACCCAGCCTGTCTGGGCAGAGAAGGATATTTGCCTCTTGTGCTCCTTGGAAAACATTCCTCAGATAAAACTGAGCTCATAACTCATCAAAATATACTAAATGACAGGAAAGCTGTAAAAAAAGAAACCTATAAACTGTATGCAGATACAAGATACACTGAAAAACGCAACCATAAATCAATATACACCTCATAAGAAATCTTCCTATACTTAATGTGTACAAAATATGAAGCAAATAAATAGATATCATTTCATATTCCTACAGGCTGTTTTGGTTTGTTTTTTTTTTCTCTCAGCCTGAGATTAAAGCTAGCATCACAGATTTATTCTAGTGGAAATGCTGATGTTCGTGTGAAGTGAACTCTCTCTTTGTTTATGTAACCCCAGGTTTTCAGCTACTTTATCAAGGAACTACCTCTTCGTATTTGCTGGCTGGCAGAAAACCTTAGCTTTGTTCCACAGCTCTAGTTACAGTCAGGATGATACAACAAGCGTGTGGTTAAGGGGATACTAAAGCAGCAAAAATGCCCTGTGAGGGTTCCTGTCTCTAAAGGTGGCAAACTCCACTGTTAGTCTGTGGGATAGATATTCCACAAAGGAGGAAGAGGGAAAGTGGGAGTTAAAGACTCTCGTTTGTGCAATGCTTTCCCCTCTGAAAAGACAATTCCTTTATGAATATGCTTTAATTTTTGGTTGGCCCTGAAGTGGTCAGGCAGCTGGACTAGATAAAGGTTGGAGGTCCCTTCCAACTGAGCTGTTCTATATTCACCTTCTTCTACCCTGTGTTGTAGCACAGCATGACCTCCTGCAGCAGGAGAAGAGTTTTTGCTTTCATACCTTTGCAGTGGCTGAGGTGGAGACTCTGCTTTTCTTTGCCACCATGTCACTGAGGCACTGGAGAGGAGGACCTGTGGGTACAAGTAGAACACCTGTGTTGCTGAAGGTGGCCCAAAACACTCTCCATCCTCCCACGGGCATCCTGCCACACTCTGTTCACAACCCTACTGGATTCAGCCCAGTGTGGACCTGTAATTAGGGATGGTGTGAGTGCCATGGGCCAAAACAAGATGAAACGAACATAGAAAAGATGCTCTGAGTGCAGTGAGCATTTTTGGTTCATGCTGCCCACCAAGATAACACACACGTCCTTTCCATTCAGGTTACAAGAGAAAGTATTATAATTTTTCTATTGTGCTCAACAAGTACAATTCCTGCAGAACTCTGCAGCCTATTTTTAACAAGGGATTAGCAAGCACTATCAGGCCAATCTTACACCATTTTTATCAACATTTATGTAAAATCACCTTTCATGTGTGTATTTATCTAATCATCACTTTCTGCCTCACTTACTCAAAAGTACTTCTTTCTGTTTCTGCCTTTAACATATTTTTCCCATTCTCTTTTTCCCCCTCTAAAACAAGAGGTTGTCTTTTTAGCTGGTTCCTACTAAAAAAAATATGAAATATTTGTTCCACACCTTGCCAAAAGTTGTCCAAAATGAAACAGTGACAGGGTCATGTAAATCCAGATATGTCATGGCTGTAAGGGTAGTGGGGAGAGAAGCCTGTCTGTAAGTGGGGGGTATGATTCATTTGGATAACAATAGAGTCCACTGCCCTTTTCTACCAAATGTTTTTAGTTTGCCTCAAATAAGTAATTGTCTAACTTGTATAAATCTTTCCATCATCGTTTCTTGAATTATTGTTGGATATTTGGGAAAAATATTTTTGGGTTTTTATATTGCAAAAAAAAAAAAAAAAAGAAAAGAAAAGAAAAAATAGCTGATTGCAATCACTTCCAAATAACACTTAACTCCTTGACACGAGGTCAGCAAGAGGGTTCGGAGTGTTCGTGCATGTGCGTGTGTGTGTGTGTGTGTGTGTGTTTTCTTTCTAATCTT
>VYXC01008332.1:843779-920974 GCA_013397175.1 Platysteira castanea
AAAAAAAAGAGTAAAAGGCACTTCTCTGATCAGGAATCCCTCCCCTCCACTAAATCATCCCGGGCACTTTAAAGCCATAGGAACCACTGAGGGACCCTTCAGCTCTGTGAGGCTTCACGACAGCTCTACGCTAAAACATCCAGACATGAGCCAGCAACATTTTTTGCCCAATGTCCTCTTCTGCCCAGCTCTGTGATTAACCTCTTCCCAGCCCATTGGGAAGCCCTCTGCCATGTCTGCCTTCCTAACAGGATGCATCCAGAGCGGCTTGGTGCCCATCACACACCCCAGGCATGAAGAACAAATGCCAGCACAGCTTCAGTTCCCTGCCTGTTTGCAAAAACTTGCCTCACCTGAAAAATGTGGCTGCTGCAGGATGCTGATTCTGCCTTTCCATTGAGGAGGGGGAGTTAATTTAATTTTGCTGAGCACCTTTACAAAAGTTGTTCAGAAAAGCATACGGCTGTGGGAGGTCATGGTGAGGGAAAAAGGAGAGAGAGGACACTATGGACAGGGTTGGGTTCAGATGTGTGTGCTTAGCCTGCCACTCTTCTCCAGGCCAGATATATATGAAAATGCAGTTGTAGAGGCAACCTCACAATACATCTCAGCCAGACTAACATCTGGCAGGAGGCACCAGGGGCACAGAGATTATGGATAGGCTGTGGATGGTGCAAAGAGGGTGAGTGATGCTCTATCCATGTGAACCCTATTACAACACACAGGGTAGACACAGCCGGGCTGTGGCCATGTCTGCACTGTAACCCCTTACAGCACAGACACACAGTGCCAGGCAACACCTCACCAAGGGGTGAGTGAACCCTTGTGGGCTAATCCCACTGGCCAGAGCTAGAACCTTCCTTGTCCATTTCAGCAGGGTGCCTTGCTCTGGGACAGCTGCACTGGGAGACAGCTGCACTGGGATGCAGCAGTGGTCACTTCTTGCTGACAGATGTCACCACTTTGCTTTGTGGCAAGCCCTGTATGATAGACACCATTTCTTTAGCTGTTAGGTACCACCTTGGAGTGTTAAAATCCCAAGATCTTCTTTGGAAAGAGGAAAGGGGGGACTGCTGTACAGAGGGCCCTAGCAGTGAGGGGGGAGGTGAGGGCTGTCAGGTGTGCTGCTGCTGCTGTGAACATCCAGATCAGCTTCCTCCCCATCCCTCCTCTTTAATATCCATGAGCCTGGTGGGGTCTTCACTTTGACCACTTGCTGGGCAACTAGTAACAAATATCTCATGGAAGGGAGGAAGGAGACCAAGTAACAAAATATTAATTGCTAATGTCCAAGACAAAATGAAGTCTTCATTGTGCTTGTTCTTTGCCACATTGACACCTCAGAGGGATGGAGAGCAAATGAACATGGGATAATGTGGCAGTTTGAATCCTAAATAAGTACTCTGTGGTGTTCAGCAGCAGCAGCAGGTGTAGTGCCATGGTGGTACCAGCACTCCTGGTACTGAGTGCTCCCCCTTGTTCAGGTCTTCAAAGTCACTGCAGTATGCGGGAGATGGAGCACATACCAGATATTGCAGAGATCCAGATGAATTGTCCACTGGTCAACGAAATCCCCTAAACCACATTTCTAGCAGCTTCACTTCTCCTCACCCATCTCACCCCCCACACATTAATTCCTTGCCTTTTTTGAGCATTTTTCACTGACTTAAGTGATGAGAGGAACTTTCTGCTCTGAATGTCCAGGGTGCCCTCTTTATTTGGTTAACAGAACAAATAGGGATAGCGTGATGGAAGATGTGCTCTTGACAGCCTTCTTGAGATTGATATTTTGGCAGCACAGAAGTTGAGGAATCACTGAAATGTACTTTCTTTTTTTCCATTCTCCTACTGCTGGCTCATACATAGCTCTGTGGTTCCCACATCCAACTCTGCAAAACATCTGGGTATAGCAGCTTGTCTTTGAGGCAGATTTGAGAGCATAAAGGAATTTACCTTTGGCTTGAGGCATTTGCAAGAGTTTGAAGGTGCTTTGAAGGTACCTTGTCTCAGGGAGGCTTTACTATGTCAAATATTGGTAGTGAGATTCCCCCTATTGTTCACATTTCAACTCGAAGTCCCTGCAGCCCGGTGGGCACCCCTATTCTGCATCCCCACCACCCCATTTTTATCCTACAGGTCCTCTCTGACATGGCGCTTGTGTGCTTTGTTAAGCAGACCAGTCTTAACAGAGAATTTTTAAAAAGGCACAAATCCAGTCTCAGTTCACTCACACTTCAGTTCAGACTGTGGCTGGAGGAGGATCTCTTCAGCTCTAGGTTTTCCTCACAGTATAAATCCCTGTGACTGGATCCCATAAAACAGTCTCATAAGCTCCCTAAGAATTTGTCGGGATGCCAGGTCTGGCGTGCCTAGCCCTCACAAAATGGGGTAGCTGAAAGCAGCAGAGTGAAAAGAAGCCAAACACCTTAGTAAAGGCAAGGATTAAGGGGGGAAAAAAGCCACATTAAAACAACATCCATTTTTTTCAGGCCATTTGCAGATAAATGACCTCTGTTCTTCTAATTAAAGAAAATGTGCAATTAGCTTAATCAGATCTGTGGGAAGAAAAGCAGTCACTGAGTCTCAAAAGGCAGGTTCTGAGAAACTGCAGCCAACTTTTCCTGGGGCCGACTGGAGACACTACATCAGAAACAGCATGAGCCCTGCCAGAGACTTCTTCCTGTGAAAAATGATGTTTCAATTTAGGCTCCTGTATATTGTTTTCCTTAATCTCCCTCTCACTTGCTTACTCACTTGATCTCTCTTGCTCTTTGACACTCTAAATAGAGGCATGAAGAGGTATTGCCTCATACTGATAGGGGCACTGCATCCTAATTTCCCAGTGAAACAAGATTGAGTTCATAATCTCAGCTCCCCATCAGCCTTCATGCTCTTTGTGATCCTCAGATGGCACACAAGATCCAAAACCATTCAGGGGCTCGAAATCAGCACTTTCCTTCAGGAAAGGAAAATAGGACTTGTGCAATGGTGAAAGGTCTTGAAACCCTTAGTGCTTGTGGGGGTGAAGGTCCTGAACGGCTTTTGGAAACCCTTGTGAGGAAGCTAGGCTCAAAGATCAGTCCCTCTCCTCTAAAGACAAAGTGGGAAATTGTGCTAACTGCAGGGCCAGTGCCCTTAACCCTTTGCCAGTAACCTCCTCTGGCTTATCCCACAGGCATTCAAAGAACAGAAAACAGGGAAGGAAGAAACACACACCACATTAGGGGAAAAAAAAAAAAGGCAGTTTTAAAGAATTATCTATTCAAATAGTTTTAAAGTCCAGTCTTCTTCCTAAAAGCAGGGAAAATCCCTTTTAGTCAGGCAGAGCAAAGAGCCAGCCCTACAACAATCTTGCCAAACCCACAAATTGGGCTGCAACTAGGCAAATGGGGACACAACTAATCATCAGAACAAATAGCCCTTATTCTGTCCGTTCCTTACCATGCATTTCCTAAGGGCGTTTTCAAGCTTGTTTTCAGCCATCTCTGCAGCCACGCAGGCGTTTTATATTTCTCTGAATGTTGCTCCTAAGAAGTGAGAGAGGGATACAAAGTCCATTCGTCCTTCCCCCCCCCCAACCCCTCCCACCCCTAATTACCTGCAGAGGGTCGTGTTTGGAGCAGGGTTTGCTGGCTCTGCTGCACTCCCAGTGCAAGGGATGAAGACCACATCAGTGACTACGGCTCCTGTTTCATTCTCTTCTTCTTCCAGGACAATTCCTCGGTGTCTGGCCAGTAACCACCACTTGCTCACAAGTGCTTGCTCCTCTTCATGCCCACCTGCAGTTCAGCTTGTTGTTAACATGCCTCACTAGGCTTGGGCTGATATTTCTTATGGGAGTTTTCCCTGTCACAGCAGTTGATAATGTCCTGGTTTGCCCAGTTCAGACATCTCTCTTCTGTCCTGTGGGAGTGACCTCGACTCTGCAGTGAGTGACGGGGTTTCGTGGGGAGCACAATTTCATTTTTACATCTGTATCTGCAGGTGCAGGTGTGAACTGAAGATGTGCTTGATGAAGTGTCTCCATGACCTCCATGTGCTGGCAAAAGTCTCGCTGCTCATATGGAGGCGGTAAATACCCTTAAACTCAGACTTTTTTTTTTCTGATTCTTTGGGTATCTTTGTTTTTAAACTCTTCCGTCCCAAAGGTCTTCAGCCTTTCTTATAGACATTTTACAGAAAAAACTTTGATTTTTACATGTTCATGTGATCTTTTTTGTTTGCTGTTTGAGATTCTTTTTTCTTTAACAAGTAAATGCTTGGTTTTTCAGCTGTGGCTTGGGTTTTGTTTTTATTTGTTTGTTTACAATTTCCCACCTAGAGAGAAGTTAAATATGCAGTTCAAAAAAAAAATAGAGGTTTCCTTGCTCTTGCCTGTGCTTTCTTGTTGTCTCCTAATTTTTTTCCATTGCTGCATAAGGGGGAAAAAGTCAGGATTAAAAATAAAGATGGGGCCCTAAAATATCTCCAAACCAACAATAGGAAACGGATGTGTTTAGCTTTTGGTTGGTTTCCAAAAATCCAAAGGAGGTAATACTTTATGTTAAAAATATTTATTAGCTTGGGTAATGAACACACTCCGATAAAAAGCCCATTGCCTGAAGTGTGAGGCAACAAATAAGCTAAACCTTGACTATTCTACATCATGTAATGAATGTTTTGGTGCAAAACCAGAACCTCTTGACCAGTCAGGAGGGAATAACCTGCAAGCCTGTGGCACACAGCTTGGCATGCTGAGGGTGGGATGGATTCAGCTTTGCTTTCATCCTCAGGTTCATTTCAGGGCGTTATGGGGCACATAGCAGGGGCTGCAGCCAATGCTGGCCACCGATTTTTAGCGGCCACCAGCCTGTGAGGTGGCTTGAGAGAGCAGGGTTTTCGCCTGCATCCACGGGTCCCATAGGACCCCTGGGTATTTGACTGGTGCAGCAGGGCCAGCGGGCTCCCTGCCAGCAGCTCCAAAATGTTGAGAGCTGGAGGCTGGCCCGAGTCTCTGAAAAACCCCATCACTAACATTTCTGACAAGATAAACTGCATTTTGAATGTGGAGATGACCTTGGTAATCAGAAATAAATCAGCAGGATAATCAAAATTGATGGGTAAGTCAAATCTAGAAAATTTATATACTGGAGCCCTATAGAATAGCTTGGAAATCCCCATAAGTAGGGTCCTGGCTGAAATTTTGGTCCCTTTGCTGCAGTAATTTAAACTTTACTATTTACTTTGGCACTCTGCAGTTCAGTGACTTGGCCAGATCAAAATGCTTTGATATGTCCAGCAAAAATAAAAAATATAGAAGTCCAAGGGTAGTATCTTGGTTTAGGACAACTGTGAACATGAAATTTAATCCCAGGCTTTGCAAGAGGGACTCTCTAGAATGTACTAGAGGGGAAAACAATTAATAGTGCATTAAAAAAAAAAAAAGAATGGTCCTTCCTTTTCACTTTGCTTTTCCATGTCCTATAATTTGGGCCAAAGCAAACAGTGCTTACGCCACTGCTGATGTTCGAAGTTCATGTACTGCTGCTGATGTTACGTACATTAACACAGCAGTCACTGGAAAGGAAAAGCAAGTGTAATTTGTCCAGAGTGTGGACAAAAGGGGAGTACAGAATGAAGCCAGTCCTCCCAATACTTTATTTTATTCCCTGCTGTTAATTGCTTTCTCAGTACACCCTTGCTTCTGTCCTTTTGACACACAGGCTACCATCACACTGCACGGCTACCAGAGCCGAAATTGCTCCAAGACTCATTATCCCTTAAAGAATCTCAGCTCTGGAGGCGCTGCTCTGACACTCTTCTAAAACCTATTTACTGGCTACAGGGTAGTTAGTCCTGCTTCACATCAGAGCAGGGAAAGTAGATTCAGGCCAACTCTCTGATCTACTTGAGCCTGACATGTGGCTTACACTGCTTGTATATCAATCAAGAATTTGGCCTTGAGATCTCCACACTCTTGGTTTGATCCAGAGTTTAAAAAAAAAATCACTTTCAAATCTGTACCTATCTTCTCTGCCTTTCCTTCATCCTATCCAGACCCTACTGCACATGCTTCATGTCTGCAAAGTTAACCAAAGTCCTGGACCTCTTACAGGTCATTTGTTGCTTTCTATCATACTTGGTACTTGAGTTTACACATATCTGTCTTCTTAAAAACATTTTGGAGAGGAGCATCACTTTTTTGTAGCACTGGTAAATATTTTTCCACTGAAATTACTCTGAAGTAAGGTTTATTTTAGCTAACAAGAAAATACGTTCTTCATAAAGCCTGCCAGGGATTAATTTCTGTTTTACATTGGCAAAACAGGCCTGAGAACTGTGTATTGAGATTTCAGTGTCTGCAGTTGTCATTTTGGTGCCCAATATTTCTGTTTTCTTCTAAGGGTGTGTTCAATGCTTGAGTCATATCTTTAATGCCATAACTCCACAATCTTCTTTCAAAAGAACTTTCTGCCAGTTTATTACCACAGGTTCTGAGCAAGAAATTTGACACGGCATAATATGGCAACACCTTCAGTAGTTCTGTGATGGAGTTTCCATCTCAGCCTTCCTTGCTTGGGACAATATATTTGAACATAATAAACAACATGGGACCAGTCTACTTGTAAATTTTTTTAGACCTTTGAGATAAAAAGGTAACAGTACTTAACTTGGGCAGCTAACTAACAAACAATACCACCAGTACTAACCAGCCAGGCAATGGGGGGCAGGACCGGGAGAAAGACATCAAAAGAATTACGAACTGTGTTTTTAGTATGTGTATTGAAGATCGAAGACTGTTGAAGATCAATTCCGAGGAGTCACGTAGGGGTCTCGTGTGAGGTATCAAGGGAAAGTAACTCAGTTCACTGGCAAGTGTTGAAGATGGAAGTTTAATGGTTAACAAAGAAGCTGGAAAACAGCTCAGGAAGAGGTTGAGAGAGGTGGGGAAGCACATCAGAGAAAAAAAAGTCTTTGCTTCCACACCATGAATTGCCTCTATTCCCTGGTTTCCTAACCAGAAAAGACCCTGTGAAACAAGTTGTGCTAGTGGGGAATGACAGAGCTAGGCCATATGAGCATGCTGCATCCAAGTTCGAGCCATTTAACCATCCTTCTCTGAGCATGGGGAAACACTTTTTGGATGGCATTTTTGGGAGAGGACAACTTCAGCAGGAGGTCTAGCTTAGGGATCATGGATCAGGAAGAAAGCAATGCTGCATCTGCTTATGCTGAAGGAGATGCAGGCTTTTGGGAAGTATGATAGGAGAGTCAGAAATACATGACTTCAGCTGCTCAGTGTGGAAGATCTGATGATGATGATTATTCCTACGATTATTATTGCAGGAGGACCCCTGCAAAGGGGTCTTCTTGCACAGAAACCAGATACAGGTTCAGTGGCTGGACATGCAAAGATTTGGAATCATCTCAGTCTGCTGTGTCCAGAAAAAAACTGCTGCCTTCAAGCAACCAATTAAAGGATTTACCCATTTGTACTCTAGCCATTTAAAATCATTGGCTAAGTGTGACTTTTCACCATCTTCTTATTGGTTTCCTTCTCTTTTATTACCCTTCACCATGTAGACTACATTCTGATGTCATATAATATTTTTCTGCACTGAAAAAATATAAAGACATTTTTAAGTTGCTTTTTTTATCTTCCGGATACTTATCACTGGTTTAGAGAAAAAAAAAAAAAAGTAATTTGATGGCTCAGGACTTGAAGCAAACCCATTCCTCACAGCGGTACCCACAACTATAAATGCAGCTCATTTGGAAATGGAGTGTACAGCAATCCACACATATTAAGCAGTTCAAATTCTGGTCATGCTCAGACAGCAGTTACTGCCATAATTTTCTGGCTTTGCATTAATTCATTGAGCAGGAGCCTTGGCTTGGTCATAGCATTTTTTCTTGTCTGAAAGATGATCTGGTTAATAGAGGACAAACACTGGAGCTCCTCTGTTCTTTCCTCTTCCCTGTTGCAGATACATACACACACATATATGCCTGTTACATATAGCTGCCAAACACACACTTATATAGAATGCTCACATATACGTATATGATACATATCTGTAGGCACACAAATGAATCCTCATACTCTCTTCTAGAGCCAATGTGTGTGAAGACTTGAAGGGACAGTTTGCTTCTCTGCCGTTGTTTTTTGTGGTTTTGTTTCCAATAATCCAGCAGATGCCCCTAGATCATGTGGAGGGGAAATAGCTGCACCAGCTGCTTCTGGGCAAACAAAATAGGCTTTTGTGGCTATACTGTAATGTTTTCCTTGGAATACATGGTATTCCAGGCTTTCGAAGGAACATACTCTTTCTTGGAGTTAAGGTAAAGTATTATCTATCAAAACTCTAAAATTATCATCATCTACAGCAATGAAATTAGGCACACGCAAATAAAAACAGTCAGAAACCTGGCTCTTACCCAGAAGACAACTGATTTCTGCTTTTTTTAGGAGTTATGTACACTGACAGTGACACTATCAGTTCATGCATGGTAACACAGCTCCAGCCCTAGGTGGCTCTCCAAACTACGGTAGGCCTTGAGGGTTTGGCTGCAGGTATGTTGGGCTGGAAGGACATCGGGCCAGCCCTGGTGCAAGAGGCTGCACTCATAACAAACCTCCTGTCCCCGTGTGGGAAATGCCAGAGGACCCAGAGAGCAGGGTGAGGTGCCAGCCACATCCATCCCCACGGCACGATGGAGTCAACCATGGTGTTAGAGCCAGCCCATGAGCACAGCCCCTTGTATGTAATAGCTGGTGCTTGCCTGAGACTCTCTGGCAGCCTCTTTGCTGCCATGTTGCACTAGCTGGATGAAAAAGGCAAATTATTTGAATATTGTTCCAAATGTGCCCTGCAGGAGTACCTTATACCCCAAATTTGGGCTGAAAAGAAATGAACCTGGGGGACACTATTTTCTGAGCTCTAGAAGTCCAGGAATAGTCTAAAACTGTTCATGCTGTCGCTGGAGATCACAAAAATCAGAGCTTTCTCATCATCCCGTGTAGAAGTTTACACTGCTGTGAACAGGTGGAAACAGATGTAAAACACCTGGCAGAACTGTAAAGTGACTGCACCAGCTGTGAGGCAACTGAGGGGTAGTACCTGGTGGTGCTGGCCAAGGTGGAGCAGTCTTTCACACATTTGAAAGAGCAGTTGGAGAATGCAGAGAGCTGATTTTAAGGACAGAAAATCAGAGGGGGTCTCACGGCTCCAGCTTTCTAGGGGTGGCAAGAAGGCTTCATAGTTCTTGCATGCTGCTGCTCTGGGAGTCTGTCTTTGGTATGATACAGAAATTATCCTAAAGGAAGAAAGAAAATCTGTTCAGAAAACTGGATCATCCCTGCATGAGAAGGCAAGGAAAACTTGGAACAGTAAAATCATGTTTGCTAATGACAGTTCTGAGAATTAAAAAAAAAAAAAAAAAAAGTGGAAAAAACCCAAACCCCTCCATGAAACACTGATTAGATGCCAGTTCACATAGCTCTCCTTGGCTACTATGTATTATTATTTCTTTTAAAGACTAATAGATCCTATTCTTGACAGGCACAAAGCCAGGAGGTGGGATCTTATCCAGTATTTTCATTTTTTAGGCCACAAGAGGCAATGATTGTATCAGAATATTATTTGTCTGCCCAAATCACATTCACTGTGAGAACCTCTGCAGAGGACTTCCATTCTGGGGAAAAACTGTTTTGTCAGACAAGAGTGCAGAAGAAGCACTCATTCTGGCTAAGTCAGCTCAGCTGGGACAGAATCTCTTCCTGGGCTAAGTCTCCAGAGCTAGCCTTCAAACTTTCACTCACAATTTTTTATCCAAAAACCCCTACCCACAGAGCAGATTGGACCTAGGACACTTGAAATAGCTGAGTGCTGGAACAGCTGAGTTATGTATGAAGTGGTTGACATGGTAAGGTGAGAACCAAGAGAAAGCTGAAGGAACAGAAATGTGGTTGAGCCCATCTGATTTTCCCTCACGACGTGGGAAATAGGGCTTTCACTGAACGGGCTTTTGAGCAACCAAAAGTCAATTCTTACGTAAAGAAGCTTTGACACTCTTAAATATGGAGGTGTTTCAAGAAATTTGGGGAAGATTTGGTGGGCAGATTGGGTTTTCCATCCCAGTCATCCTATAAAGCCCTAGGGACTTTCAGACCAGTAATAGGAGCCTACGGAGATCTTCATGTTCTCAACTTTGTCTTCTGGATAACGTTAAAGCAGAGGCAGTCCCAGAAGGCAGGCACTATCCTTAGCCTCGCGCTTATCTGTTTGTGCACATTTTCTCTAGCACTCAGCGTTACCAGATCCTGACTCATAAGACTGGCTTTGCTTTTTTATGAAGCTACCAAAGGGTCCTGGCACTAGCATGTGTGTGAGTGTCCTGATAAGGGTATGACAGCGTGTGGGAGGCCAGAGGCGGGTAATGCCACTGGTATGTTGAGTGGGGAATTAGTCTGTGTGTGTGGAATGACATCTTCTTCCAAAAGCTCTCCAAGACAGGGGCCGAGGAGAAAAAGCAGCAGTGACAGTTCAGGATTCAGTCCACCCTACCAGAACTTTCCATCCTCATGAATGGAGCCATTCACTGGATTCTGCTTCTGGTTTTGCTTCTGTATCTTCTTCATCTTGAAATAGAGAACTTCCTCTCGGCGGAGCAACTTCTGCCATAGCACAGTCCCAGTGATGTCAGTGGAGTTACATCAAGGCTGATGTTGATCCTCGTGTCTCACTGCCAGAAGGTTTTCTGGAGCTAGACCCTGGATAGCACAGCTCTGAGAAGTATTTGCTCTGTTTTGGTCTCAGCCTGTTTCCTCCAAGAGCCCAGAAGAAGACTGAAAAATAAGGAGAAGAACCCATGAAAATGTTGCAGTTGTTTCTGTACAGAAGACTTTAAAATGGAAACACATTTTATGGAATTTTTCACACACATCCTCCCTCTCCCTCAAATTTCAATGTTCCCTTTTCTTCTCTTCTCCCTGATTTTGACATATTTCCACTGAGTGAAATAAAATGAGAAATAGCCAGGGGCTTGCTCTGACATTTTCTTCCCCACCCCATCCTTCTGTCCACCCAGGCTCTTCTCAGTTTTATTTTTAAATTATTTTTAATAGCATGGAATGGTGAATGGGAACTGTAGGCTGTGTGTACTCATTTGCTGTAACCCACCCATTCTGCCGTTCTGCTGTTCCTTGCCACCTTTCTTATCATTCCTTCAGCATTTTTTTGGACCATCTGAAGCTGAAAAGAAATAAATCCCTTGCCTGCAGATTCACTCTAAATTGACAGGGAGGGGGAAATCTGGCCCCAACATCTGAGATCAAGAGCTTTATGGCCTAGTCCTGCCTAATTTTAAGGGATTTCATATAGCAGAATTGGAAAGAACTAAGAGACACTTAGAGCAAATGTTCTGAAATACCAAGAATAACAAAGCACAGGCTTAATGAGTTCCAATGTGTATGTCTGCTGTGAGTAATGATGCTTAATCCTGCTGCAAAATAATTCCTTTATATGTTCTTCTGTTTTTTAAAAAATGCATCACTGCTGCACTGGGGTCATAAAAATTACGAATATGTTTTCCCATGGCATGAAGCCATAGCATACTGTAAGGCATTGTGCTGGGCCATTATACACAGCCTGTAATCAGAAACAAATGTATTAAGTGAGATGATGTGATGTTACATGAGAAAAGTGAAAATAGAGCAGGGAAGTGTGATAGACAGTGACTTGGACCACAACATCAGCTCTGAACAGCCCCTTTCTCTTCAGAAATCAGAGGCTATGCCAAAAGAAGCTGTGTTTCTAGATACTGGTCTAGAAAACAGAGACATACTTCTTGCAAGAGGGGGGAAATAAAACTTGTGTGAGAGCTGGGGTAGGCAAAAAACCCCCTGAATTTCCTGTTCAGAAAGAGAAATACTGCTATACTGGTGAGGGTGGTTCTCTGTGGTGTGCATTAGCACAGGCTTGGTAGTGGTCTCAGAAATGCTAAGAAGCCCCTCTCTCCAGTCCTCCAAATTATAAGGTTCTTGCAGGGGTCGAAGTGTTGGCTGTGACATGGTGAGATCTACTGCTGAAGAAAGTGCTCTCATTTCTTTGGAGTTTATGTTTCTGAGACTTTGCACCAGTACTACTATTATCAGCTTAAAAATTAAACTTGACTCAGATTAGGAGAAATAGAGCAACTCATTTGTCTCTTCGCCAATGTTTATTTCCTAAAAAAAAAAAAAAAATCTGTTTGTGACAGCTGCTTTCCTTTTCAGGACTATACCACAACTCTTTGACATCAAAGCTGGACTGTAATTTATTGACTTAACTTTGCAGAGCATGGAGCAGAAGGTCAAGTAAAATGAGAGTCCTTTAGAAAAATGATAATTGCTATTAAGAAGTGTATGGGTCATTTGAATGCTCTGACACTCCATTTCCAAACCCTTTAGAAACTTGGAAACTCCTAAGGCTCAGCCAATCCCACCCTTTGGGAGATGTGAAGACTGGGCCATAACTGCAGTGCACCAGTGGGAGCAGTCTTCACCCCAGCAGCAAAGCAAGTTATGCTCCTGCTTCCCAGGTGGGGGAAAACCAGTGGTCCCTAAAATGAGAGAAGTGCCCAGAACGGCCTCTCTTGTATCCACTGACATTTCACTCTGCTGGCGCTCCATGAGCCAGGATCCCCAAAACACAACACACAAGGGATTTCATCCGATTCAGGCAAATGCTTTATCAGCCACAGATCCCCTGCAAGCCAGCCTAAGAGAGAGTGAAACCATCAAAACTTAGCACTGGAACAGGCTGCCCAGAGAAGTGGTCAAGTCACCATCCCTAGAGCTCTTTAAAGGTTGCATAGAAGTGGTGCTTGGGGGCATGGTTTAATTGTGGGCTTGGGAATGCTGGGTTAGCAGCTGGACTTGATGATTTTAGAGGTGTTTTCCAACCTAAACAATTCTATGATTCTATTGTACTATGAGGACAGCAGTTCATAAATTATCTAGAAAGCAGATTGCTTGATAATACTGCTTTCTGCATTCTCTTTTTCCTTAAAACTGTCTGGTTTTATCAACAGAGTAGAGCACAATAAAGAGTACCAAAGGACCTGGATAAATAAATCCTGTCTAATTATTTACAGCCATCTCAGGAATTGTCTCAGAAGTAATTTTATACAAGGTTTCGATTCACTGAAATCTACAAGGCAAGTGGTTGCTGCTTCTATGCCTTCTACAGGAAACAACTGCCCAGCAACAGAAGACTTGCCCCATTTTTTTCTCTGGAATGTACAAATAACTGATCAAATCAGGAGAAATACACCCTAGGCACTATAAAGCAGGGGTTTTCCTTCCTAATTTCTGGATCTTGGAGGAGAAATTAATGTCTTTGCAGTGAAAGAGAAGTTTCTCAATATTTGATGCTTCTGGACTGTGCAATTCAAATGTGTATTTATGAACCACATCAGTGGGCCAGGTGACTGTGTTGTAAATCCTTATGCAGCAGCATTTGCTTCTTTTCAATCCCTGTTTCTGCTTTATGAGACTGTAGGGCTATTTGAATCCATAAATAGACATTGTTAGGGATTTACCATAAAGGAAATCTGAAGGACACTCTTAGCTATTTCCAGTTAACTTCCCCTTTCCATGAACAAATCCCCTTAGTGGATGAGCCCCGGTGCACGTAAAGCCCTTGAGACTCCCAAACACAGGAGACAAACCATACACATTGTGTTTGTTTGCTTTAATGATATGATTGATTTATTGGTCCCGAATTCCTCAATAACATTTGTTTCTATCCCCTGGATTCCCCTCAGAGAGCTCCCAACATCAGTCAAAATCACGGCTGTCATTCGCTGCAGCGAAGTGCAACTCAAAGCCCTCCCGGTGCTCCCCGTCAGTGGGGAGCCTTCTCCTGCCCTCCAAGCATGTCCCCTGCCAGGGCACTGATATCCCCTTCGTCCCACAGCTGTTTGCTTCCTGGAATAGCTAGATCTGAGGACGAGAGCCTTCCTAATGGAGCTCGAGTGCATTTGTGGCACAATAGGTCATTTCTGGCTCACTTGCTTTCTTTTCAGCTCATGGGACAAAAAGGGACGTGCTTACACCATTTGCTTACATTGGTAGGTAAAGAAAACCTTAAATGTCGCATGAGTCACTTGCACTCAATTAATTTCTGCTTGTGTTATTTATTCACGTTTAAGATATGACTTTTATTCTATATGTGACCTTCAGCAATGGAACTGATAACAAGAACATTACTTTGGAAAAGTGAAAGGTTAAACATTAACCAGAAAAATAGTTCTAAGACAAACATTTTGAATGTTTTTTCCTTCATATTTGGAAGTAGCTTGTCACTTCCCCTCTCAGCACCCTCCCTCCCCTCACATTACTGTTGTGCTGCTGCTCCTGATACTTGGTAGATGCAGTAAGCACTGTACCACCATGTGATAGCCTCCTCTTTGCTTAAAACAAATCACATGGGTCTTTGAGCTAGCTGCAAGCTCTTGCCTGACTCGCTTTTCACTAGCAATTCCTAGGCTTTCTCACCTCCCAAAAAGTCTGCTACAGAGAACCCCATCAGCTCTGTTGTCCCTTTTCCACTCCTTGTTGCACATGGGGTGTGGAGGAAAAAATAATAGATGAACAGCGGAACAGGCTGAGGGGTTGCCTGAGTTTCAAAAGTACTGTAGGAGTAGAAGCACTGATTTTAGCAGATGTCTTTTTCCTCCATGACCCACAAGCTTTACTTGGGAACAACCACCAATTTGAAATTTATTCTACAGTGTGTTGGGGGAGGGTGTTGTGCAGCTTTGGTAGTTCAGAAGTCTTCATATCAGTTAAGAAATGGGTAAAAAATGAAAAATAGTCTCTGCTTTCAAAGCTGAGTGCTTATTTTACCTGTGTATCAATTTATCTTCCTTATGTGGAGACACACTTGTGAGCTGCAACTCTGCTCTGAAATTACTTCAGCTTTTCTGCTTTAAGGCAGTTGCAAGCCTCAGTCACTACAACATCAATTGTTAAAAAAACCCCTGTAAATCAATAATATTAATTCTGCTCCCACCCATTTTTGGAAGCCCAGGACATGGGACATGCATATATTTTACTCAGGAAAATAGCCTAATTGCCTGTTGTTTGGTTAATTTGGGTAGCAAAAATAAACCACCAAAAGTAAAGATGAATGAAACAGCTAAGATAAAACCAAGGCCAAACAAACATTGACAACAACAAACTAGGTGTCTGGAAAGGGGTAACTCCTGCTCTGGGAGTCATTCTGGGTGGTCGAGGCTCTGTCTCAGCCCACAGCAGGACATGGGTCCCAGGCCATGGGGCTGGGGGACTGCAGGACAGCAGAGGCGACCACCAGCCCCCTTTCCTGCTGCCTGCCCTCTGCCCTTCTTGCTCAACTTATGCCCCCCACCATGTCTTTGGACAGTTCATTTTGCCTTTTTCAGTGCAAACACTGGTCTACTGACAATATTTTGATCCACCTGGAACAAAAAAAGAAGCAGCAAAAACTATAACAGACTGTCAGGCAATCCCATCCCCTTTGCTGACCTTTATACAATGGATTGGTAAAACCCTGCTGCTTGTTCATATGTTTCACTCTCTATCCAGTCCCTCAAGACCTGCAGACAAAGTGGTGTCTTGTACCAAAACATGACACCAGGTTAGACTATGCTGTACCTATAAGGATATCCTTTCATCAGCTCATCTTTTGCCTTGTATCAGTATTTTATTAAATGTCCTCTTATCCTTTGCCATGAAACAAGGTGAATAGAAACCTTCTGGTCTTCTTCTTTGGGAGCGTTTATTATTTCATAAGATTTTGTCATGTCTCCCCTTATTTATGTCTCCCACAAGGTAATATGTCCAGGGATAACAGGCTGCTCCACCAGTGTTGCTCACGCTGCCATTGCCAGAGAGCACCAGAAGCCTCTCGTCGTAATTCCTTCGTGCAAGATCTGCTGCCAGGGTCACAGACCCATTAGGCAGGCTTGGCTTAAGGCAACTGGGGCCTGAGCCTACCACAGTGAGCCTTCTCCCAGCCCTCCCAGTCTGGCTCGTGCCCTTTCCCCTCGCTCAGCCCCCATGGAGCCCTCCCTCCCCAGACAGATGATCCCTTCCTGTCGCCTCCCTGGGATAGACTTCTTCATTTTCTCTTAGCCAGCTCCCCTGGACAGACTCTTGGTTTCTCACTGACTTGTGCTGTTGAGGTTTCTTGGCCTGGGTCCCAGGGTTCCTGCCTTAATCCATCGCTTCAAAGAGATTTGGATAAGTCTGGATAAGCTTCCAAGCCTTTGGATGCTTATTCAAAGTAACAAGGCTGGGGGAAAGGGGGAGCATCCCTGAAGGAAGCCAGAGACCATCTATGCACAGTCAAACAACTTTTTTTTTTTCTGAATCAGAGATACTTCCCCAAATCCCTCAGCACCTGTGTGTCAAAATCTGCATTTACTTTAGTGAAAAAACAAACCTTGGCCTCTGCATCCTGAAACAAAATGCCTGGTCATTTAGACACACAGATGGGCCAGCATCTCACCAGGGTGTCTGTTGCAGCATTAAAAGCTGGGATTCTTTTTTTCAGGAGAGCTTGGGCATGTTTACATACCATGGGGTATTTTAGGGGTGACTCACTACAGAAGTCCCATTTGAAAACAAGAAAGAACAGAGTTTTGAAATAAAGTGCCCTGAAAAGGTATGAACACAGCAACAGATCACAAAAAAATGTGAGGCTGGATTCTCCAGCCTGCAGGAGTCCTGCTGGGCTGCAGTATGGGGGGGGATGGTCCTGCCTGAGCACAGGAGAAAGGGTGAAGCAGTTGTAGGAGCTGGGCCCAAAAGGAAATGTCTTCTGTACTATCCGTCCTCCTCCTCTCTTCTGATGTTGTGGATGGACTGACAAAGTACCATTTGGAGCTATTTCTGCATGGGTTTTGCAAGGCTATGGTCCTGGTTTTAAGTCACTGGCACCTGCCATGAATCTAAGCACATTCCCCCAAATTAGAATCAGATTTTAGCCCCTCTGGAATCAGAACCAGCATTTGCTCGAACCACAATTGCTCCAGTCTTTCCCACTAGCCCCAGAGCATTCAAGATACATTCATTCATAATTTAGTTCCCTGCTCCAAACGTGTTCGTTTTGGGAAAACTGATCTTTATTTTCCATCTAAATGAAGCCCAGTTCTGTCATGTCCACCAAAAGAACAATCTGGCTTAAAGCAGCTTTAAGAAAACCACTATCTGATGTCAGTAAATCTCTGTCTATGCCATAAGTGCTTTAAGTCAGGAAGCAGTGGGTGTGCTCAAAACAACACATGAAGATAAAAGATTTCCAGTGCCAGGAACGTGGATGTATTTTGGAAGAAAACACGGGGGGCATTGTGTGCAGGAAGAGATGAAAACATGCATCAGCCTGTGGAGCCCGCCAGTGCTGCAGCTCACACACGCCGGCTCTCCGGGGAAGCCACGTCTTCAGACAGAGAGATGAAGCCACTGGAAGGTCCTGTCCTTGGTGCACACACAGAGGGAATGGCTGCTGCTTTAGTCCTTTCTTTGTCTTGCAGCAGAGTGGTTTGTGTTCCTCTGTCCTCTGGGAGCTGAAGGAACACATCAGAGAACAGACCCCAGCCCCTTCTCTTTTCCGGGGATGGATGTTGAACAGCTCCTGGAGGTGGGAGAGGATTTGGCCATCTGGCCACGTTGCACTCCTGGACTCCCATGGGGATCTACCCTCATCCTCTCCCGAGCAGAAAGGGTGTTGCCACAACCAAACCCTTACACGCTGGTCACACTTTGACCCTGTGACAACCCTAGAAAAGCCATTACAACAGGTGATGCTGGAATAGTTCCATCAAGGCCAAGGATATTTATATCCCTTGCCCAGCATGTGTAAGTTGGAAGGGAAGACAGGTCATTGCTCCCTGTTAAAGGTATATCTGGTTATCAACCTACTTCTACATTGCCAGTTTTCCTTTTATTTACAATGCCGAAAAAAATTTAAAACACACACCAAAACAAAAGAAGAAAACTAAACAAGACCAAAATAATAATAACATAAGAAAAACCCCAACCAACCCCAAGAAAACCAAGGAAGTATATATCAACTGAAGCAGTCTTCTTTTCCTGGAGATATCATGGGGTACCACACTTATGGGAAAGAGAATCAGTCCTCTGCCTAGTTCCTTGATTAAAAGCCAAAACTTTTTTCAAGCCATGATGATATGCAGGGCAATAAGTAACCAGTTTAGGGAGTATTTTGACTCAGAATGATAGGCACATCACCTCTATCTTTTATTATCCATGCAACTTACATAGCTTCTTTCATCCCAGAGTATCCCAAAGCTAGTCATATAGTAAAGTGCTGGCAACCTGAGTTCTACAGTCCGTGTATTTTGTCTGCCTTAGCCTTCCTCAGACAACTTTTGTTGTTCTTAACAGTTGTTTTGGGAGGGAAGCAGAAGGCACATGGAGGGCTGCAACTCTCCTGTCACCCCTTGCCAGAAGGGAAAAGGCAATGGCAGAGGGCCACAACAAAGGGCATTGCTTTAGCTAGGAGAGTCCATGTCCCACACTGTGTCTCTGAGAGGTTATATGGTGTTAGCAGGTTGTGGTGGCAGAGTGGGAGAGACTGCACCTTCTCTTGCTGTGGAGAAATGGATGTCCCAGCAATGTCCTCAGGTCATCCCTTAGGACACAGTCGTGATTATGCGCAGACTCTGCCTTTCAAAAAGTGGATGGATATGGTGGTGCTTATGAGAAACCACTGGAAATCCTGTCCACAGTGAACATATTTTAAAAAAAATTTAATTATCAGAATAACAGTGGGTTTGGGTGATCTTTGTACATACTTGCTGTTTCTAACACAGGTTATAAAGGCTTTGGGCAACAGCCTTCCATGCTTGCTCTCTCCTACTCCATGTCCAGATATGCCTGTGAAACCAATTGCATGAAGTAGCAATGGATTCGGACAGGCTGGTCCGAGAGCATCACGCTGTACCCAGCATCTCTGGGGGAAAACTGAAAAGCAAAAAGGTCTTTCTGGGCACAGCACCTGCTCTCTGGCCTGCCTGAAGTTACCCATTCCTTGCTGCTAAGCAATTGCCTTTCCAAAGCCAGAGAAAATAAGTTATGCATTTAGGCATACTTACGCAACCTAAACAATCCAGCATAATTCTAGTGAGCACAGCCACGGTTGTGACTGCTGCCAGGTGTCCAGACAGAGTAATTAACAAGCACAAGAGAGCAGAGCTCATGGAAGCAAGGGCAGGCAGTATGTTGAGACACAGAACTTAGCCTGACTAAGCCTGGCTCTTCCCTAAGAGCGAGAGCAAAGCACTGTCCCCTGGAGCCTTCTAATACTGAAGCTTACAATAATAATGAAATCTCCATGGGCCCAAATGAGCCTCCCACACACATCTTGGGTAGGAGCTTACCACACAAGGGGTCCTGCTGAAAATAATGGGCTGTGTGTGGATTACAAGACGCTGTTTGGAATAACTGAGGGTGACCTCGCAGATATTTTCCCATTGTTGTTACCATTGTCCCTTCAGTATACCTGGCCTTTAGTTTAACTGTGTCTCTTCACGAAGGAAACGAAACACAGGGAAGGAAAGAGAGGGAAACATATTTATATGGAGAAGCACGGTGTAATTGCTGAAGCAGAAGACTTGGTGTCCAGCCTTGGCCCTCCTAATGACTCCTTCTGTTATCTGGTTGCAGTTATCCCATCTCAGCTCTGCCACCCATCTGTCAAGCAGAGCCTGTCAGTGAGGCATCTTGTGTGATTTCATGTCACAGCGGTGACACGGGGCTGGACAGGATCTCCCGGCTTCCCACTGCCCGTGCATCGCTCTGTGCGGGTACAGTCCCTGAAAGGGGTGATGTGGCCGTAGCTGCGAAGGAGGCAACAGCAGTGGCCTTTTCCTGTTTGCTTTATTCCCAGGGGTTATTTCTGGGCTGGAAGGAGGCTGCACTGTGATGTCAGTGTGTAAACAGGGAGATGAGTGTCGTCAGGGCTCGGGGGGTGGAGATGAAGGCACGTCTGGCTCCCCGGAGCGGGGAGCACGAAAAAAAAATCACATCAGATAAAGAAACATAAGGGAAATGGCAGTGGAGCCACAGAGGAGGCGGCGGAGGGGGGAAAAGGCTGCCGTCCCCATGCAAATCGTTTGAGAAAACAGTGCACCGCCCTCCGTTAATTCCCCTGATTAAAACCGCATTAGTTTGTAGGTGTCAGGGACAGGCAGCTGTTTTCAAGGAAGCCCTGGCTCCACCAGGTCCTTCCTCGCCGGGCAGCGGCGGCTCTATCTGGAGGTAAATGTCAGCGAGGCGCGGAGCTCGCCGGCGCTTGTCCTCCTCCTGACAGGCCCTGGCCAATGTCCTGCTGCTGAGGGTCGTGGTAATTTACGTCCCTTCTGTGTACATTAACTTATCTGCAGCAGCGCTGGCGGGGCTCTTTCAGCCAGGCTGTCTCCTCCGCAGGCTGGGAGACTTTTCCTGCCTGTGGGACCCGGAGCGGGGACCGGCTGCGCGCCCCTGCCAAGTTCCTGCACCGGACCAACAACAACAAAAGCGCGGCGGAGCCGGCGGCGCTCGCCCGGACCCCCCGGCACCGCCCGCGCCCCACGCACCGCGGGGACACTCGTGTCCTGCGGCCCGTGCGCCCCGGGGACGGGGCAGCCGGGCGGCCGCCGGAATCCAGGCACTCGGTTGTAAGCCCCCCCCACGCCCTGACTGTCCTCCCCGGTTCTGTTCTGCTGTTGCTGCAACAGCTGAAATGGTTATTTATTATTTGCGGCTCCCCCGGGGCGCCTTTCCCACCCCTCCTCCCCTGCCCCCATGGAAGTAAGCAAGCAGCCTTCTTACAGGAGGCAGATACTTCCCACTGGGCTGCAAATTTTGGTGGCCTGTTTGGAGTGACTGTATCCTTACGGTTTGTCCAGGAGGGATGTTAACACACAGGTACGCTGCTATCGGAGGCAAGATCACTCTTTGCTTGAGGAGACGAGTCCCAGCCATGAAGGCACCATCTCAGTTTTCCTCTGGGCATTACTTTTTCCCATACAGCAGGGTATTCTCTCACATCTATGTAATAAGTTTCTTTGTCATCCCAATGTGCACAACTGAAGACATTTAATCGTCCAGCGGCTCCAAGGAGGTCTCCCTGATTTAGAAGTTTTGGGGGCCATTGCATTTGGACTTGCTTTTTGTGTGATTATTCCCTTTTGAATCACTGAGGCCTTATTGAAAACCAGAAAGGATGAAGCAATCTCTGCCTGTCTTCGGGCATTTGCCTTCTAGGTTAGGCAAGGTTGTCCATTATCATTACAGAACTCACAAAAATATTGAGAGCAGAAAGCAGCAGTGGCAAAGACCACATTGTCCAGCAGCCTGAACCCACACCAGTTCACCCAGAAAGAGTTGATCTGCCAATCTAATTGATAGTAGAAAAGAGGGGGGAAAGAGTTGATAATTGTAACAATATCAGAGAATGTGTCCTTTGCACAGTCTTTCAGGATCTCCTGAATGACCCCCATCAGGTGGCTTGCTTTACTAGATGCAGAGGACCACTGTTGTATCAGGCTGTATTAGAAAGCCACCTACAAACTTCTGAAGTGCCTCAATAATGTGAACAACCACAAATTACCTTTCTTCTTCACAAGGATTGAAAATTGTGTCTGATTAGGAGCTATTGGCTTCATCCTCCCACCATGTGCTTTATGTGTACCTCTCAGCCTAGTGATGCTTGGGTGTAGCTGGTAGGTACAATAATGAGTGTGAGGAAGATGATGGGTTATTGTGTTATGTTCCCAAAGCTCTTGGTGAGGATTAAGCTACTCAAAATAATAGAATAACTTTTAAAGAAAATTACCAGGATTATGTCTACAGGCTGTATATCCCTGTTTTAGTTCTCCTCAGAAGCTGCAGGTCATCCTTTACCAAGGGTGAAGCTGTGACGAGATGAACAACCTCGAATCAAGGGACAGGACCCACAAGAGGAACTGTGAAGTACAAGACTCGTATTTATTGCTGAAGGGTCAAATGCCATGGACCTAAGACCCTTGTTGGGAGACATTGAAAAGATGACTTGTGGCTTAGCTAGGGGCCAAGAATCCACTGAGTTTTTAGGTGTATCTATAGCCCAAAGTTAGGCGCCTGCAGCATCTGTATGAGGCACGTAGAGCATTAAGCATCTCAGTTCTGCAGCTACCTCATCTAGTTAGTACAAATACCCAGGAGAGGACTTTGATTTAAGCTCTGCACATTTAGAGCTTAAGCCATGTTTTAAAAGGGAAGATCCTATGTTCATCTAAAAGATGAGGGCCATATTCTGAAGATAGTCCTTTTTTAAAAAGCATTAGGGCAGTGGCAACAGCAGTAGAATCATGTTTGGAGTTATCACTCTGGATATTTATGCATTTTTATGCTGAGTATTTCTTGTATCAAGCACTGGACCCTGGTTCTTCTTCCTTAGGACAGCTCCATAACCACTGGGCAGGTACCCCTTTTTTCTCCTCACCTCTATATTGTGAAGGTAGCTAAATTTTCCTTCTGATTTAGGTCCCTCATTAGTTATAAAAATGAAAATTATCAAAATATTCACTACCAGATATTTTATTACTTATCAAATGGAAGTTTCTCATGTTGCCATTCCTCCAGATACAGTGCTTTTTCTCATGACAATATTTTTCTCCCTCGTCCCAACAAGATTTTGTCTCAGTCTTGCTGGAGTGAACAACTCAGTCATTTGCATAGATAGGGGAAAATTCCTTTGGATACTACCAGAAAAAATGCATTCCCCCTCAGATTTCACATTAGTAATAAGTACTGTAAGTATGGATGAGTACTGTAAATAAGGATGGAATCGTCCAATCTCCATCTTGTCATTTGCAGTGTATGGTATCACCTGTCCTAGGCACTCAGCTTTCACATAGGTACCTGCACATGAGAGCAAGCACTCACCAAGGATATCCTTCATGATTTTTTTCTGTAACTTCATGAAATTCCCATGGGAAAAAGAAAAAGGACTGGATTGTAGCAGGAAGAATTCTATTCACCAGAACTACTTTGTATTTAGTAAAGATCCTAAGGTTTGATGTGACATTTGTGAAGTTCACTGTGATAAAGACTGTGCTGTTTGCACCATTTTGACTGAAAGCTCACTAATCTCTTAAAAATTCAGGCTTTGCTTATAGACTTTCTTTTTAAAATATGGTTCAGTCAACACACTGAGGTGAAGCCTCCACAGGATTTTCCACATTTTGTTCTGAAGGTGATAATACAAGAGATTAGGTTTTTCTGTGGAAAAGTTGACAGCTTTTTTTCATGTGTAGGACTCTCTTTGTCAGAGTTTTCTGCTGAGACAACACAAACATCTGAATCATGAAGCACATCCCTTCCTTCAAGCACTTCCAAGTCATCGTTTGCCTGTGTACACTCCTATGTTTAAATCTGGCCTTATGAGTTTTACAGATGGACAGGAACAAGGAGTGGAGGAAGATGGAGACCCAGAGCCAGAACAGAAATAGAAGGAAATGACCAGCTTGGAGTCCAAGCAGACATGGATACGTGTTTCTCTCTGGAAACCACTAGAACGCATCAAAGAACAGATTTAATCACGTACAACTAAGCGTGAGCAAGTGGCTCTTGAGTGCTCCTTTCCTGAAACGCCAGAAAAGATTTTAAAATAGCCCTTTTTTTCCCCCACTGAGCATCACACAGTCCTTCTGCCAATCTTTCTTATGACAAAAATCACTTGCAAGCCATAGGTACGTTATGCATAGGACGTAACTTTACAGCCACTTGATGCAAATAATTTTTGTTAAGGAAGAGCAACAGAAAAGAGCTAACAACTTTGCCTGTTTGACATAGATGTTTCCACGTATTTAGGTCTTACAATGAGCCTTAGAAAAGAGCAGCTAGGGTAAGCTAGAAACATATAGAAATGTATAGATCTAGACATCTCTGTGTTCAAGATAGAGCAAGTGTAAACATTACTGCAAATATCTAGTGCCAACGCTGTCTATTCTTCCAGTTAAATCAAAACTCCTGTTATATTCTGGTTTTAGTTCTTACAGCTATGCCTCCCAGAATCATGTGACTTTATGGCAATCGCAATTTTTCCATCTTCATGTTTGCAATGGAAATCTTGAAAATATGTTCCTGTGGGCTGCTCTATCAGGATGCAGGGGAACAGGCCAGTCTAACAATACTTTAAAATATCCTGGTGCTTAAGAGAATGTTGCATTTTGAGGTTAGAAATATCATGATGCTTAGCAGCATTTTCTGTTAAATCATGAGTGTCCATGAAAAGATCATCTCCTGCCTATAGGCAGCAGCAAGGGAATAAACTGTGCAACCCACACATTCTCTCCTCATCCTGTCTATGATGTTGGGAGTCATGAATATCCCTTGATCAAGTCCCACGCAGGATGAGATACTAGCGGACTGATTCTTACCCTTTGATTCCTTGTTTTCATTTTGCTATGACAGGCCCTTATCTTTGTCAAGCAATAGCGGGAGTTCTTCCATTGGCACAACACAGCAGAGACCTCTTTGGCTCTGACAGGGTCTTACAAGCTTTTCCCACCCGTCAATCTTGACCCAGATGTATTTGCACAGACCTGTTGATTTTGCACACAGTACCAGTTGAAATTTGAAACTTTCCAAAAATCATACAAAGAGAAGAACATTTTGGTCTGTAGTACTTTTATGGCAAGTTTCACAAACCCTTCCAACAGTGTTTGTAGTTGAAACATTGGCAGTTGTTTTTTTGTCGTTTTTTTCTCTCTCTCTCTTTCTTCTAGTGACATTGCCAAGCTGTGTTCTAATCTGGTGGGCACTGGGAAAATGAAACAAAAAATAGTTGAAGGGCTTCTGGTAAACTTGAATCTTTCTGAGTCAAGGACGTGTGCTGTGAAGCAGTCAGAAATCCAAGAGCTCTCTCCCAGTGCATGCACTTTGCCATCGAGGGGGCTATGTCATTTCTTTGAAGCAGGCTCTATTTTGATGGGCAAGACACCAGAGGATGACGTAAACCTCTAAGGATGATTACTTGGGTCCTGTGTCCGGCTTAGTCTCAAAAAAACCGCTTTGAAAAATCTTTGGAGCTGCTGCTCCTTTGTCTGTCAGCAATGAAAGCAAGGGAGATGTTACTGAGCGACTGAATCAAATGGCAGGCCCTGTGCTAGGAAAAAGTTCCCTATGGTGTTTGCTTGTCCTCAGTACAGTTAGTCCTCCCTTTTTTATGTGGAGGTCTTCAGACGGAGGTGCCAACTTGGGGGACACTTCGCCAGACTTTGACCACATTGTGTGCGGTTTATCTTGATCTGACACTGTGAGTTCAGTCCACTCCCCAGAGTGCTAGTGGTCCTCAGGGCTGTCACCCACATGGGGCTGGCTGAACAGGGCTCTGGCTGGGCTTTGTAGCTGCTAACACACATTTGGGAATGACAGTGATGCTATGTGCTTTCCCTCGGCCTGACGGGCAGCTGGATCCACGTAGGCACAGAAGCCAGTGAGGGGCTGCAGTAACCCTCTGCACAAGCTCCTTTGCAATGGTCTGGGGATTTTGACAGTCACTTAATGAGCCTCTTGGTGCTCTTGATCTTTTGAAAATGACAGAAAGAAAAATTGAGAAATTGAAATGTTCCTGAGATTCGTCATGTGTCATAAACCTCTAATCTTAATCTTGGTCTTTTCAACCAATAAGCCTTGATTCCTCATAGTGTCCTCCTACGCCTGCCCACCACTCCCGTTCCCAGAACAAAGCCCCCAGATTCCCATCAGTCTTGTGGCAGAGTACCAAGATCAAACTAATAATCTGAGAATTTTTCCACTTTCCCAAAGTTGTTCACAATGTGACAATAGCTGCACATAACAAAACGAAGTCATACTCATGCTAAAATGCTGGCGTTAAGGTTTATTTATCCTGTTTTGTTCCGTACACACTCCAATATTACATTTGTCATGGGAATATCCAAGCCTCTTGCAATGATGCATTCAGAAATGTCTCCCTCTTCCAACAGCAGAAAGTGTGCAGGGGAAGGTAGTGTAGAAATAGGCACTAAGACAGATGCAATACAGGAAGTGTCACGGGTACCAAGAGTGTAGAGCAGTAAGATCAGCTTTTGGAGAGGTCATTTAATTCCCTGCCACTGGTCAAGACCTGAAAAGTCCCTGCTTTCTGTACATTTTTCCCTTTCTTATCAAGGGTCTTGTTAAAGGATCTTTGACCACTACTTTTGTCCCAGAGCTTAACTGCAGGCCTTTTTAGGTTCCCCACTCAGGCAAAGAGGACATAGAGATAGTTAATAAAACCATAAACTTGATTCAAATCCTGATTGGACACCATTCAAAGGAGTAGAGGACAAATATGACAAATCTGGAATAGCCTCAGCTGTTGAGAAAATGCAGGAGCAGTTTCTGCACACGTTGATTCACTGAAGGCTTTCTGCACTGCTGTATCCCGGCCAGGAAGTGGCACAGGCATGAATTACTGGAGCCAGACCAATGACTGTCAGAGTGGGGGAAAATATCTTGAACAGCTCCAGACAGAGATGATCATTACTCTTGCTAAACCTCTTCAGTGATGCTCTGAGCATTTTTTTATTTATTTATATAAGAATATATAAGAATATTTATTTATATAAGAACAAAAAAGAAAGTAAAATACACGGCACATTACCGAGGAGAGCTGCAAGGGGCATCACCTGCCATAGAGAGAAAATCAGAGATGTGAAGGCAAAGCACAACTTCCAAGAGATGTAGAGTAAAAATGAGGCATTATTCTCTAAGTATATAGATCCAGTTTGGTTCTTTTTTATTTTGGTCTTCACTAAATAGAATCAACTATGAACAAATGCTGACTGCAGTTAACACCGCTGCCATAAAACTCCTTTGTCAAAAATTTTTAGTACACCATTAGTCAGGGGTAAAGTAGAAAATGCCAGATGGTTACCTCTTATGGAGTTAGATATTTTCAAATGGGTTTCACTTGATTAAATTCACTACAACAAATTTGGACTCAGTATCAGTGATCCGAAAACTCCAGATAGATGGGAGAAGTTGTAGAGTACCAGAAAAGAGCAAAATAGCTTTTTTTTTTAGTAAGGAGAAGTCCACAAACCATGGCCTGCCTTCTTTATTTTAATTTCCAGAAAAATAATAGAGCATAACACTGTAGATATATAGAATAGTTTAGCCATATATACAGCCAGAAGATCAGGTCACAACCAGACTGCTTGGGAGATAATAGCTGCACAGGAACATGGTTTTGTCAAACAAACACTAGCTCTCTTAAACCTAACTCAGTTTTACCCTCTAGCAGGATATGGGCCTTTGTGAGCTGATGTTGTGTATCTGGATGTTAGGAAGGTTTTTGATGCTGTCTCATGTGACAGTTTCCTAAGGAAATTATAAGAAAATATTAGGTCAAACTACTGTAAGACCACTTGGAAAACTTTACTTAGCAAGCAGCTGGAAACAGGTCATTGCCAAACTGCAAAGTTTCTTTTGTAGTTCCATGGGGGTTCCATCTTGGGTCAACATTTTTATTAAAAACTTGGAAAATACCAGAAAGGATTTCTCACTTCTTGCAAGAATGTGGAAACATCTGGGAGTTTAGAATTCAAAAGATCTTTACGCATTGAAGAAACTGTGTTTAAAATAAAATTATCAGTAAGGACTAGAGGAAAGTACTACAACTAGAAAGACATTTTCAGCAAGAAAACAAGTGCAGGGAAGAACTGAATAGGCAACAGTTCTTCCAAAACTGATCTAGAGAATGTGGGGGACCACACATTAAGGGTGAGTCAATTTTATGACATTAATGTAGAAAACTCATTTGAATGATGGGATTTGTAGAAAGGAATACTTTATTTAAGACTAAAAGAAATCCCTCCACTCTGCTCAGCATCTAGAAGGAATCTGTAAAGAACTGTGCCCATATTGAACAGACAGTTCATAAAAGACTTGGACAAACTGGGAAAAGTCATGAATAATCAGAGGTTTAGACAACATGACTTATAGAGAAAGAATGACAAAAATATGGGCTTGTTTAGTCCAGAGGGAAGACGTGATAATACATTTCAAATATACAAAATGCAGCTGCAAAGAAGAGTAAAAATGAAAGTCCTTTCCATCCATTAGATAGATAAAATGAAAAAATGTTAGCTAAAATTGCAGTATGGGATATTTTTCAAGGATAAAATGAACATTTTCAAATGGCAAGGGCAGTTAAACACTGGCACAGAAAGCTTAAACTACTATGAGCTAGTGATGGTTAAGAATTTTGTGTGTTCCTCTCTTGCAGGTCAATCACAAGGCTGATATCTTCTTTCAGTTCAGTGGTGCCTAAGGTTCTGAAAACAATGAGGAACACAAAGCACCTTTAGTGCATGGAAGTGACTGACCAACTCTGGTTCGTGCCTCCCACCAAGAGGAGCACAACTTGTACCAGGTCTTCAAAAAAACTTCCTTCTCTCAGTATCTTCTGGATCATGACAGACTTTAGCTTTCAGCCAAAGCCTTTTTAGGTCTAATCTATGTATTGCTCTCATCCAGAGAAAGTCACCTTGGTCACATTAACCAAACAGTAGGCCTGTACAATAAGAAGGTGCATCAGAACTATCTGGGTGTTCCTACAGGGGACATTATCTGACTGGCAGGAAGATATTGAATAGCAGAAGAGAGAGAATTGATCCTCGGGGGACTTGATAAGTGCTGCTGTCTTCCAACAGCAGAAACATAGCTTTCTACATCTAGCAGTCACTGGCATCCCTTCAAGAGGGACCTGAACATTTATTCCATTACCCTGTCCCTCTGTTAACACTCTGAAGTGAAACAAGAGTATCTTCAGGTCAAGAGTGTAAAACGTTGAAGAAAGATCCAGGAAGATGAAAATGGATGGCTGTTTTCTATCTATTGACAAGGAGAGCTCGTCTGTCAATGCCACTAAAGTGGCTTTACCTAAGTGTCCTGGCCTCAATCCAAATTGTGCCATCTTTCACACTTATTAATATCCCTACTACATATAAACGTACAGGCCATAGTTCATCTTCCCATCAGATATTGGCCTGAACAAAAGGACACCTATTCTGATATACAGTATGCGTATAGTCAATATATGCTCTGTACTTCTTCCTCCCCATTGGATAGTTAGTTTTTTATAGAGAGTAGATGTGCTAACACAGCTTATTTCAGAAGGAACATATCTCCCAGTTCTACCGGGAAATTGAATTATCCTGTTGGAAATAGAGTTGAACTAAATTATCCAATAAATGAACGCCAACACTGAAATCTTTGTAAGCACTCCTAGGTAATTCCTTTAAAAAAGAGAGATCCGTTATGCCCTAACCTGCATTTTGTCACTAGTGTTGTTCCACTGTCAAGGTAAAGAACTGAGGAATGTCCGCAGACTTGTTATGACATTAATCATATTAAACAAGTTATGTGAACAACAACTGCAATTAAACTGTAGCAATCAAAGTCATAGGAAGCATTTACATTTTGGAAGACCATAAAGTGGTATGTTTTACTTAGAAATAACAAAGGTTGTGTCAATCTGTGAGACAGGAGATATATACACACCCCTCCTGAAAACTATCCCTATCTCGGGCAGAATTTGTCTCATCTCCAGTGAAGAGTCAGAGAGTTCAACAAGGAACTAAAAACTTGAGCCTGGTACATAGTGGTATAACCTCTTCAGACTCTAATGAATTATAAACAATCCAAACTTATCTCCGAGCATCCACTTCTCATATGGCTACCAGAAAAATGCCCAGCAAATAGCCAAGGTAAATAAATTTTAGGCTCCTTGTGCAGAACTATAGTGCCTCCCAAACTGCTATTTCTCTACTGGGAATACTGATGGGCTGACATGAATCACTGATTACAGACACATCTGCACTGAGGAAATAAGATGTTTTCCCCCCTCAGGGTCTCACATTTCTATGTGAAAAGTCTGAATGGTGAAGTCAAGATTCCTGTCCTAATCTGGGGTTGCTTAGAAGCTCCAAAGAGCTCAGGTTTGTACTTAGGGCAAAGCAGAAAATAATATCGCATCACCCCACCCAAATCCTCCAAGACAACCAAATCCTCCCAGACTTTTAAAGCATTCAGACCTTGGGCATAATATAAGAATATTTTGAATATAAACCTTCCATGACTGTACACGGCAAAATCATTGTCAGAAATACTGGACCTCTAGCTTCCAGTCATAAAGGTGATCACCAAGTATGATTGAAAAGTGCTTTACATATTCTACTTTGCAACATGCTTTTTGGGGGTAACATTGTGAGAACCAACTTGTTCACGAACTGCTTTGGGCAACAGATGAGATCCTTACAAACAGGGATAAATAATGTGCATATGGCTACACTTAGGCATGCATCTGTGCAAGGCATCTGTGCGAGAAAAGAAACTTTTGAAACAGGAAGATTCATTAACTTCACTACTGGCATTTGATCTGAGAAGATGCTTCCCATTACTCCAGGATTTGGCAAACTCAGGAGCAGAGTGTGTTAGAATTTCATCTGCTGTGGCCTCCTGTCACCAAAGCTTAGTTCTTTTCTTTACTATACTAAATAATTTTGAATGCACAGAGCAGCAATATTCCAAAAACGATAATAACTTCCTTGGCTCTCCAGGGCTCAGTAAGCACACAGTGCTGTAGGTACTGATGTGGTGATTACAGCTGCCTTTCAGCCGCGGGTCAGACAGACCTGCTCAGTGGAGTCACTGCTCTCTGGCTCCCCAGCTTCAAGGACACTACTAACAATCTTTTTCTCTGAGGTTGAGCTGGCCTACTGCCACTGTAAACACAAAATCTCACTTACATGGTTGAAAGATTAAATATCTGATTAAAATTTCTGGCTGCTAATTTGTTGAACTTGGCCATAGGGGTATATTCAATGCTACAGGCTCAAGGGGAGAAGAGAAAGGGGGATGTCATATTTCATGAAACAGCAAGCAAGTCATTTCTCAGCTGAAAATCAAGATGTAGGATATGATTTGGCCGTGTCAAAAGCGCAAGGTGAACTGCGTTTGGGCAGGTTGTCCTCCTTGGAGCAGCCTGTGCAGGAGTGCAGCTCCATGGAACCAAACCATGGTGCGAGTTCACTGCAGCCACTTTTGAGATGCAGTGCTTGATTCCAGCAACATGGCTGTGAAAGCTTGCCAGAGGCAGAATTTAGGGATAGTGTGCAGTTGAGACTGAGTTCAGCACAGGATGTCAATGTGTTAGATTAGGAGCTTCTCAGTCCCCATGAATAACTCAAGGTACCACCTGAGCCCTGGTTCATGACACTTAGGAAATCACACATGGGTTTCTGGGGGCAGACATTTCAGTCTCCCTACGCAGTTTCTTCAGGGTTTGTCCACAGTAAAGAGACCTGAACAACCCACTCCCTTGGTCAGAGTCCTTGCAGGGGCTGGGGTGTGCTCAGCTGGTAGCATATGCTCAGAAACTTCAGACAAGTTCTACAGGTTATAATAAAATACAAGGAATGGGGTTGGGCTTTTTCATTACAGACCCCAGGCAACTCTGAACAAATTTATTGGTTTTTTCAGAGACATCAAGCAGCTCCTTCTTAATTGCAAATCTGACCCTTGCCAAATCTTCTAAAAAAAAAAATGGAACTTTTTATAATGGGAAAAGTTAGGCAACATTAGTATAGGAACTTTTGCTGCTCCTGTACTAAGTCTTTATTGTTGTGGCTTAATTTGACACAATGGTCTCAGCCTTGAGTCTCCTATTATTTCCTTGGAGCTTGTTCCAACGGGACAGGAGCCTCAATCAAGTGTGTTTCCCCAGAGAAGTTATAGTTTACATAGTAAGTATCAGAAAAAAACCCCACGATCTACTTATAGCAAGGACTGCAAAGCCCCCATCACTTCTGCAACCAAAATTCACTGATGTGGGTATGTTTAGAAAACTACAGATTATATAAAAGCCATGGGTTTGTTCTGCCAGTTCTGGTCTGCTTTGCCCATACACCTGTGGAGACCTAGTAGAGTATATGGCTCCCCGAGCAAGGTTTTCCAGCATTACTTTTAGCATATTCTTAGCAGTTATGTTCCTTTTGGACTGTCTTTTCACTGCAGCCTTTGCAGAGACTTAACACTGCAACAATTACTCATACCAACCGCATTGCCTCTTACTCTGTGCAGACGTGATTGGGCTGTGTTTTTCCAAATGTGTGCAAATCCCTGGCATGTGTTTTATCTCTTCAGATTCAGTACAGTGAAGATAGATCCTGAACAATCTTAGCTCAGGCTGGGCAATGACCAATTTGTCTTAATTGGCGAGTGAAAGCTCATGGCATTGCTTCTGTTCCCAGCATCAGGTTTCATTCAACAAAGTCGATGAGACACATCCATGTACTTAGAGTTAGTAAGTATATTTTTGAATTGGGATTTGGTTGTTCTTCAGAGCAAATATTGACATTTCTCCCCAAATTGGCTTTCCTTAGCACATTTGTGCCAATAAATGTCACTGCTCAAATGGTAAACAAATACACAAAGGTGCAAATAGAGCCAAAGCAAATTAATTCAAGCAGATACCCGCAGGCAAAGTTTTGCTCTGCCACCAGATGGCTGCGGGCAGTGACTGGGAGGGAACACTGTGCAAGTTAATGGCAAGAAAATTCTAAATGCTGAGGAGCCTGGGGCACTGGGGAGCTCTTCACAACCACTCCGCCACTGGCAAGACATGAGACTTGACCTCTCCGGGGTTCAAGCACACAGAAAAACTCAAATAAAATGAAGACCATAGGGGACAGCTGTGGAGGTAACCAGCACACCCTTTACGTTTACCACCCATGATTAAACCTCTCCTGCAAATGGGAGAAAATGAGGGAAAATCCCAACAGACAAGTTGGAGGGCTGAGCTTCTATTGCTGCTGCTGCATAAAATTAATTATCAAGGTATGGCCCATGAAATCCTTGTAGCCTGTAAAGGCTTTTGCAGTGGTAACCCAACAGGTAGCTTCCATTGTGGTCATCTCACAACACTAAAAGGTTCAGTCTCACTATGAAGGCCCCAGCAGAGCATCCTACTGCTCAGGTGAATATTCATCAGAAAATCTTGAAGGCTCTCATTCAGAAAAGACTTTCTGTTTTGTTTTGTTTTTCACTGGCCTACATTCCTTCATAATCTTGTCCTGTCATGTTACATTTATCCCGGCAGTTGCCATACCCCAGCATGGCTGGACAGACCTGGTCTTGTATCCTGCCCAGAGATGTAAAAGATGCTGGACTGTGCTGCTTGGAGCTCTCTGCACAAGGAGGGGGAAACCTGCAGAGGAGAGGAGAAGCAGAGCAGCAGACTCAGCATCACACTTCTGAGCAAAATATGCAACTTGATAGCCCAAAAATGTCACTGGCTGGAAGGCAGCCATTTACTTTTAAGAGTATTTAAAGTATGTTAACTACAGACCAAAAGAATACATTGTAAACACAACATAATAACTCCTCTAACAGAGGAGAGAGGTCTTTTATTTACCTACAAGAGACATTTGATTATCAAGCAAAATTGCCTTATGAAAAGAAAAGCACTCCATCACCTTGCAGCCTCAAGTGCCAGCATACCACATATAACTTTAATGTGGTCTGTACCTGCTTAGAGGTCACTTAAAAGGTAACTGTTTCAAAAAATGCGTTCATATAAATGTACGTTTTAACGCCTTTTGTGTGAAATGCTGAAGTTGGATGCCTGTGCTCGCAAAAGATCATGTAGTATTTTTAGCAAGATTAAAAGGGGTAATCCTGGTCAAATTCCACTTCAAATACTTACACTTGGCCTACTTTAATTCTCCTGAAGTTTGATCTGTACATTGTGTTCTCCTTGGCTTTTTCTCTAATGTGTCAGCACTACCTAGATATGGCTGCATTTCAGTAGCACACTCAGTCGCGGGGCTCTCCCCCCTGCACGGGTCTGCACTGCTCCCTTTCCCTCTTCTGACACAATTACTGAGTCCTTGGGGGCCATTTCACTGGGACCTGGGAAAGGTCCCTGAGCAAAACAGGATTAGCCAGGCTTCATATGCAACAAGGGAGGACGTTTCACCTTTATTTTTTTTTTCAATGTCTAGATACCCAGGAAAAAAACAAAGTGCTATGTAAGTAGGAAGGATCACTGCTGTTAATATCAACAGCAATAGTTGTATCTCTACCTATATTCCTTTTCACTTAACATTTTTGGTGATAAAAGGGTCCTAATTAAAAATATAAACAGGTCTTTCGCTTTTTGTTTTATACTTATCTTCCACATGTGCTTGCAATAATCTGCCTTCTTGCCAACACCATCTTGTAAATGAGATCCATATCTCAAGGGTTTATCCTGGTTAAATAAACTGAATTCAATAAAACCCATCTTCAGATATTCCACATGTGAGAGTTATTACTACACTAACATGCTACTGTTGCTTCTGTTACCTAGTGTTACAGATGCATTAACTTCTCCCCTTTGCTTGAGTTATGCTCCACTGTATATCTAAGATAAGAAAATGGAGTGCCTGGAGTCTGTTCAGTGTTATCGTATAACAAACAGTGACTTTTTTATTGAAGGAGCTCCACGAGCGATGCACGTTTTATTGAAACTAATTCAGAGGGAAAAAAAATATTTAAAGATAAACGTTGAACTAAAACCAAAGTAAGTAATGATGTTATTTGCCCCCTTTCTCTCCCCTTCCCTCCTCTTTGCCCCCAGCTCATAAGCTGTGATAGTGTGGCACAGGGCTGCACAGCATTTCTTTGCAGTCAAAGCTCAAAGGTTACAGTGCAGTCTTGTAGCTGCTCCCAGTAAAGTTAGCATCAGCATTTCCTGCCTGCTGAAATTCATTCATTTATCAACCTACTTTCTGTGAGCACCTCTGCTAAGTCTGCAAGCTGGATTGTGCTCAGCACAAACCTCAGAGCAAAACAAACAGTTGTATTTGAGCTCCATTGTGCTGCCTTTTTTTTTTTTTTTTTTTTTTTTTTCTTTTTTTCTGGATAACTTCTTGTAGCTGCCTAGCTTGAACTTCCTGCCTTGTTAACTGCAAAATGATCTGATGTGCTGTGAGACACCGAGCCCTCGGTGTGTTTTCCTGACAGCATTTCTTTCTCAAAAGCACCCCAGGCTATCCACTAATCCAAGCAAAGCTATATATTAAAAAGTCACTGCATTCTCTCCAGAATCCTTCTGTTGTTTGGAAAAGAGTGCAGTGGACAACTGGGTGTTCTTCCAAAATCAGGGTACAGACCCCTCTTAGAGCAGGATCCCAGAAGAAGAGCACAAGTAAGAGATAAGGTACAGTCACTCTTCCTGGTTTTCTGTGGCCAAGCCTCCCTTCACGTCCCTTTCTATTTGGTTTTTTAATCTCTTTTTCCTGTTGCCTTCCCAGCAAGGAATCTGCTGCATTGCATCACAAGCATCAGATGGAGAGCTTCAGTTGAGTTTGCAGGGACACAGACAGAGCAAAGGCCCAACCCTGAGATACACAGTGGTGTTGACTGGCAGCGAGAGCTTGGTGTCCAGAACGATTCCAAACGATGCACTAGAAATACAGAACCAAGGCTCTCCCAAGATGGCCACAACGCAGTTCTTGGCCCATCAGAAAAATAATTAGAACAGCATTGCAAATAGTGAGGCTTCTTTTGCAACTTTTATAGCAAGTGGAGGCCTCTCAGGAAAGATTTCCAGGAGCAGAGCCAAATTCAGAAATAAAAGCCAACGAAAGGAAGATTTACACTTCCCTCGAGAAGACAGCCAATAAGATTTCAAGGTGGATTTTGAGACTTTGGCTGCTGAACTACATTTCTCGGATTTTTCTCTTTGATTTTAATGAGGTGAACTAATGTGTTTGTTTACTTAAAGGAATAGTAATGATAACACACAGAAACAAAAGGAACATCTTTTGTGAGCATCAAGGCCCACTTTCAGCATTTCATCTCCAACTACACTCTCCTATTGTTTTTTTTGCCAAAGCACATCCTCATGATGAGGGTAAGGGGCACTATGCTAGGAACTGTTTAAACAGCATAGAATAAAGCCTTTTTTGCAGTAAACTCACAGTGTCTGCTTCTGGTAGGGGAACAAAAAGGAAAAAGAAAAAAAGGAAAAAGAATGAGAGGAACTAGAACTACTGCAACATCAAAGTGCAATGTGCTGGTATAAATCATACCTGAGACCCAGATGAACATATCGTAGAAATAAAACTATTGCCATGCTCTCCTATTCTAATTCTCTTAGAGGGTTTTTCTTTCCTTGAGCTATTTCTTGATTTTTTTTCTCCAAGAGATCTCCTCTTTGTCTTTTTTGCACCCTCAGCTACCTTTTCTTTGCTTGTTGTCTTGAGGTGCCTCAGCTACACCTTATTTCATTCACCGGTCAAAGGAGGAAGTGGAAGATTCAATGAATGAGTGAATAAGTCTGTTAATCAGGTAATCACCTTTTTCCTCATAAGATTCCTCCTTATCTTAAGTAAATATTAAACCCAGTGTCAGGAAGAAAAGGTTTCACACCTCTGAAATATAAAAAAATTGATATGACAGTGTCTTTTTTCTTGAGACTTCATCTATTAAACATGAAATTAACTCAGGCCTCTGTTTCTTGCATTTGTAACCCTGGTAAATAAATATGACATGATCAGAAAATTCTAACTAGTTGTTCTGTCAACAGAAAAGGCTTCCTACATATAGGCCTTATGTGATACTGCTTTGAAGCTTTGTTTCAAGCTGTATCTTTCTGGCAAACCGTAGAAATTTTTAAGAGGAAATATCACTCAGGGAATTTTTATCCGGGCTCAAGAGCCTGTTTTTAAAGGAGGAGCTGAGACCAGAGTGTCATTCCTGTACTGTGCCACTGCTATCCTCTGAGATGTTATGCTGTGTTCTAGAGTAACTGGATTTCAGAATAACAGGATTTCAGACCAATGACTAGGACTAAGAAAGAAAATTATCGGAAGGCATTGAACTAAAAAACGCCCTTTTTTGTTCGAAGCTGATACTTGATAGACTGGTTGGACGCGAGGTCTCAAGCTGGGAGGAGCAATAATCAGTCAGTCTCTGTTTCCCCTTGCCCTGCTGCCAAGGCCTGTTTAGGCTTTGGCTCCAGGTCTCCCGAGGAGGTGTCCTTCCCAAGCTGAAAAGCCTTGCTCATACACTCAGGCATATGTGGAAACCTCTTCCTCTTCCTCAGCTGCAAAAACCACGCTTGCTTCTCTTCTGCTGCGGAGGTGGAGGGACGATTCAGACCTGCATTCTACTCCATGCCCAAGGAAACCATGGATCTATACACTGGTGGCATGATGATACTTACTGTTTTGTTCTATACATTTTTCATAATAGTCCCTAACATCTGATTTGCTTTTTTGAGTGCTACTGAGCAAAAGGTTGACATTTTCATGCGGCTGTCACAGCCCCAAGATGTTGTTCACAAGTGATAACAATCTGGTCCTTGGCACTTTACATTTAGTTTCCAGATAATTTTCTCCCATGTGCATCACTTGATGTTTATTTACATGGAGCTTCATCTACCATTTTACCATTTGGCCACTTTGTCTTGCAAAACCCTCTGCAACTGTTCACAGCCAGCCATAATCTTGCTATCCTGAATAATCTAAAAATGTCCCCAGTGTTATCTCACTATTATGCTCTTTTACAGATCCTATAGAAATATTTTGATCATGGGTTTTAGCACAGATCTTCTGGAACTCCACTGATAACAACCTGCCATGAAAATAGACTGTGTTTTCTACTCTTTCCTTCCTATCTTCTAAGCAATTATTTATGCATACAAGGACCTTCTATCCCATGTTTTTTCAGTTTCTCCAGAAGTGACTTCTGGGGTCCTGAAGAAGATATTAAAGTTTTCAATAGACCGAATCAATGGAGTATCCCTACATGTTTGCAGAGTCCTTCAGAAAAATAACATTTCAAAAAAAAGATTTTAATGGAATTTCAGTGATAGACCTCCCTTTACAAACATCATGTTGGCTTTTGTACAGTACAGCATATTTACCCATATTTATTAATTATTGGCCCTCATTATTGTTTCTACTACCTTGCCCAAGCACAGACGTCAGGATCACTGTCCTGTAGTTCCCCTGAAATTCCCTTGAACAAAGTTCTTTTATAGTTAGCGCAATTAAAAATTTGGTGTTAGTTTGCCAACTACCAGTCTTCAGCTACCACACGAGCTTTCAGTGTGCATTTGAACACTGCAGTTCAGTTGTTTGATCCTTGGATTCCTCCACCGCCACTGGGTAAATGCCATCTGGTCCTGATGACTTGGCATTGTTCATTGTGCGTATGGAGCCCATAACCTCTCCCACCGGCGCTTCACTTAGAGACAGGTCCTCTGATGAGTCCCTCATAAATTAAGATCCCATTGTGGGAACCTCCCCAGATCTTTCCACACGTTCTTTTTCAGATGAAGTCTTGCATTCCTGATCTTAAATATTATAATACACTTGTGCAACATTTTTAATGACAAAGGGTCTTAAATTTTGTTTAGGAGTTTGCAAAAGCATCATTTCCATCGTGGCTGAGAAGCAAGAAAGGGCATAAAAATAATTTCCAAAGTCACCTACCTACCAAAAGAGCTGCTGCTACAGCGAATCTAGATAGGAAAAAAATTTTGGTATGTATTTTATCTTGAATATATGTCATGGACCAAATACTGCCTGTACTGTATGCAGCCTGTGGGATCAGTCAGCCTAGTACACAAGGTTTTCAAACTGACAAAATCATTGTGATTTAGAGGCTAGTATAAGTTTACTTACATACTTTTATTTGCTCAAATTACACCCCTCCATGGATCAGGACTCTGACAACAACTAAACTGATGCTCTTCCATTAAAATGTCAAGAAAACCCCTCCCTCAAAGAAAAAAAAAGACTTTAAAATTAGGGTTGTCGGCTTTACCAAGTAATTGTAGAAATGATCTTGTTTGGAGCAGACAGAAGGAAAGAAGGCAGTAAGTGTCAGACAGCTCACGGTCACTTATGCAGAAGTTTCTGAGTTGCTCATGGCAAGACATAGTGCAAAGAGTGAAAATCATAAAAAAGATCTAACACAGCTTCTAAGCACAAAACTCTTGAAATGTTTTTCATTGTTAAAACACATTAAATCACAGAAAACAAGAGGATGCATGCTAAGGAAGCAAGAAATTTATACCCAAATTCCACCACGCTCACTTCAGGAGGTGAATTGGTTGTGAACAGTTTATTCTTTTGGGGAATATTTTGTACTTAGTGGTTCATGACCATTTGTGTACATGCTGTAAGACTTGTGCACAAAGAAATGGTGAAAATGAGACGATGTGATTTCCCAAGATTCACTCACAGCTAAAAACACATAACTTTGTAGGACAAAAGCTTCTGTGTGCTGCCAACACCAAATGCTGCCAATCATATTGCTTTTTTTCAGTAATATAATAGTTAAATCTTTGATAAAGCAAACAGATTTTAGTTTGTGGCCAATGACTCTCTGCCACTGTAATATCAAAATGTTTCAAATAGCTGTTGCTCGCTAAACAGAGAGGGGAAATAATCTGTCGTCTGCTGGCCTGCTTTCAATGAGGCACTGAGACTGCATTAAAATATCCCATACAAGCAGAAAACATGCTATGATCACAAAGGTCCTTGGCTTCGTATCACTGTTTGCACTGATAATGCTTATGATAACTCTGCGAGATACCTCTCCAGCTATCAAGTAATGAAAAATGAAAAGGATTATCGACTTGCAAAGAGCTGGTGAGCTTATGTGCTGCAAAATACAGTAATGTATCGTTTAGATAAGTTACTATTTGATCTGGAAAATTGTGAAACATGGTATTTCAACACTTTTCCTCTCCTGCCAAAAGAGCTTCAGAATCACAGAAGACAGTTTATTTCGAACATATGGAAAAGATGAGGAATGTTCTCCCGGAGATAACCATCTTTATAACCCGCAGTTGAAAGGGTTTTCAGACCTTTTCCAGCTATTGGACACTGCTTTTGTATATTAGGTGAGCATTTCCCACTTGCACTTTTAAATGTTTGAAGGGAATGGAGAGATATTTAAGTGACTGAATACTTCTTCCACGTCTCAGGCAGAACAGTTTTAATGCTTTTATGATAGGCCTAAGACCAGAACAATCTGATTTTGGACATGCTAAAGTTTATGTCATAGAACTACAGGGCAAACTGCAACAACCGATGGCAAATTACTTGTTCATAAATATAACCCTCATCTTGGATATCACAGCAAAGGAGGAAAAATGGAAAAGAATTTCATTCACGGTAGTACTTCAGCTTTACAATGCCTGACTTTACTCTCCACCTTCACAAAATTACTCTATCTTGATCTATACTTGATTATTTGGAAATGGTGCTTATTTTTCAGGAAATGGCAGGCATTGATAAAGGGATACCACTTGACCAGAGCCTAGGTTACTGACTATTTTTATAAGAAACACTTTGTATTGAGACATTCACAAGTATGTGTGCATATACTCTTGAGGGTCGTGCATAAAGAAATGGTGAAATGTTCAAGTTTTATTTGCTACTACTCAGTTTCTTAAAACTTACAGTTTATTATACCGTTCCCACCTCAAATTCAACAGTGACAAGAAATTTTTTTCTCTGTTAACGGACTAGGAGAGAGCCTGTTTAATATGTGCTTTTAGCCAACATTTAAGGTTAAAAATAATTACAATTGTATAGATAAAGAGTTTTTCTGATTGATTTAGATTTTAACTAATAACTAAGCTATATGGAACATTTTTTAAATATTTACCAGCATTTTAAATAACATATTGCAGCTTTATGATGATCATGATGAACCATTGTGGGGTGCACTACCCCAGTGCTAATTATCTCAGCTATAAATACAGGTAGAGCTACCTGGAGTTCCATGGAGACTGCAAAAAAACATCCTGCAAAGGTGAAAAAAGGCAGTTTTTCCGCCTGGAGGTCAATGACACTAAGAGCTGACTGCTAGCAATACCCAATGGAGCTGTCATAAAACTTGCCTGGTGAGATTTGTGCAACCTGGTGCCAGAAATACACCTGGCACCAAGGTGCTCTGTGAAAATGTCCCCAGGGGCCGTGCCCACATAGCACAATGGCTCTAATGTCTTTCCAGTGGCACATCCTGGTTGGACACAGCAGGTGTGAGGAGCAGAGCGTGCATCCACACAGCATCCAGCGACGTTGGCCAAGCAAGGAATGGCTCTGTGTGCTCCGTCGTGCCCAGTCTGAATGTCTGTAAGGTCTGGCAGCGCGTTGCCCCATGCCATGGTATTTCAGTTTCTCTCTGTTCACAAGGAGCTACAGACCCCTACAGTGCTGTATAAATAATATGCATTTTAACTTGCCAAGGACAAATCAAGTGTTTCAATTCCGCACTCTAACTTAAGATAAGAAAATAATCATGAGCTGCTGGGGAGTTCAGTAAACTTGGTCATGAACTGGAGGGGTGGAGTGGAGGAGGGGCAGCAGCATGTGAAAAACTTCCATTCAGTGGGAATTGGATAGAAAAGCAAATAAAAAGTTATACTGCATATGAAAAAGTCTAGGAAACAGCACTGAAAATACCCAGGTATCGCTGTAAAAACCAGAAATACGTCCCAATATAAAAAACTGTATTTCCTGTTTCTACTCCAAAAAGCTCCAGCTATCAAACTATTCACACAATAATGTGAATCCAAACAAAAGAAGAGAACTTCTCCACCTTTCACTCCATCTTCAGGCTCCCCTAGCAAATTCTTTATATTTAGTCCGGTGCTGAGGAGAAATCTGGTTGACAACACTGTGGCAGTGGTAGGTTTTGGAAGGAATTGCAGATTTTTATGCTCTTACAGGGATTGTGATGCAAGAGCACAGGCTGGGTCACAACATATTAGAAAGACATTTATTGCATTGGCAACTTTTCCCTCTTTTTTTGGCAATTCACAAGAACTGTAGAAGTCTTCAAGAGAAACAAGTTTTTCTTTTCAATCTTGAGTCTTCTCGATATTTCAAGAATTCAGAATCATCTGGGGAGCTCTTCAGCAACCATATCTGTAACACCCACTTCTCTGGCCCATGGGGCCGTGAACTGCATCTCCAACAAGTGAACAAGCCAGATCTGAGGAAGCAGGGTACTTCAAATCATGGAACCACAAAACAGCTCGGGTTGGGAGGGACTTTCAGACATTATCTAGTCCAGCTCCTCTGACATGGGCCAGGATCACCATTCACTGGATCCAGTCCCTCAAAACCCCATTCAACCTGACTTTGAATGGTGATGGGACATGGACAGCTTCTCTGGGAGACATGTTTCACCACCCTCATCATAAAAAATCTCTTCCTTATATCCAATCTAAACCTACCATCTTTCAGTTTAAAACTGTGGCCCCTTGTCCTGTTACTAAAGACCCTGATAAATAGTTTGTCCCCATCTTTCTTATAAACCCCCTTTTTCTTATAAACCCTCTTTAAGTACTGAAGGGCTGCTCTAAGGTCTCACCAAAGCCTTCGCCTCTCCAGGTGAACAACCCAACTCCATCGGCCTCTCTTTACAGGAGAGGTGCTTCCTCCCTCTGATGATCTTCACTGTCCTCCTCTGGACCCACTCAAAAGGTCCATGTCTTTCCTGAACCACAGACCCCAGAGCTGCATGCAGCACTCCAGCTGGGGTCTCTCCAGAGCAGAGTAGAGGGGCAGAATCACTTCCCTTGACCTGCTGGCCATGCTGCTTTTGTGCACCCCAGGATGTGGTCGCCCTTCTGGGTTCTGAGTGCATATTGCTGGCTCATGTCCAATTTTTCATCCTCCAGTATCCCTAGGGCTGCTCTCAAATCAGTTTTCTAATCAGTCAGTCAGTCAGTCAACATTTTAATCAATGAATACTTGCTGCTACCTAAATCTTTTCTTCTCAGAACAAAGCTCCCGCGTAAGACACCCAGCTGTGGCACTGTTACTAGCCTAAGTGTAGTTCCAGTTTTTCTGAACTAATAGTTTCTAGTCAAAGCAAAGGTGCATCCCTCGTTTTTTTTTCATAGTCATTACAAGTAACTCCGTGCCATTCAGTGGACCCTGGGGACCACGATGTCAGCAAACAGGAGAATCAGCCCCTTTGACTTCCGTCACAGCGCTTCTAAGAAAAATTGCTGGGCTCTCAGAGGTAAACCTGGTGTTCTGATATCTGGTACACCTAATGATTAAACAACAAGCCTGTTTCACTGTGAGCAAGCCGAAAATGATGGATGGTTTGGATTGCTTCAGGACTGTTGTGCTCATCAAACGGAACAGGCATGCAGACCCTCCGTTTCTTGCGCATTTCAGGAACATGGTGGCATGATCAAAAGACCAAGACTTCCAGAAATGATATCAGGAAGTGGTGATCTGTTAACTAATAAATTCTGGCGGCAGCTAAAAGTGCGAGGATGTAAATTCCTCTGGAAGTGCCTTTTCATGACACTGCAGTACCATCTGGTCCTGTCTGTGGGTGTCTGCAGTACGAGTGCTGTTCAGGAAGCAAGAGCAATCTTTAAAAGCCTCTTCTGAACATTCCTCTCATTTAGGTCCTGGAGAAAACTAGGGCATGAACATTAAGGTTTTGTTTCCTTGGAGCAACCATTCTGAGAAAAGCAACAGTTTCATTAATTGGGGCTATATTTGATCGTATCATTGTGTGAATTTTTGTTAGTTCTGATTCCAGGGGGCAATGCATAAAGCTGTAATTTTTTACAAATGGACCAGATTGGTTTGCAATTTGGGAAACAGATGCTCTACAATACTTTCTCTAACCACACAAAGAAGGGCAAAAGGAGAAAGGAGTTCATGGCCTATCTTGCTTTTCAGATTTTCTATACATTTTTAGCAGTCACTAGTTAAATAAATGCATCTAAAGGATGCAGAAGTGTATCATTACAAAAGGGCATAATCACAGGGCTACCTACCTTGGCCATTAGATATAAATCACACCTAATAACTAGAAAAAGTATTTTCCTCCTCCTCCATGTAGTGACAGAGCAGAACTTGTTCCTCCGTTTTTAATAGAATGGCACACATTCCCGCTAACACTAAACCTCGTTTTCACATTGCATTCATCTGGTACGAGTCCCACCGAAGAGTCTCACAGAAGCTGACTGATTTAAGGCAGCTGGAAAACATCCACAAGAGGTAGCTCTAGACTATATGGCACAGGGGCACTGACCTCCCCGAATTAACACTCTACTCCTGTTCAAATGCTTGGGAATACCACCAAGCACAACCAGGCAAAACATTAGGACGTAAGTATGGCTGGCTGCATTTGCTGCTCGGTACATTTCTCAGGACCAGGCAGGTTTTGCCTGAGAAAATGCAGGTCTGACTTAACACTCTTGCAAAAGGCAGCACCAGAGCACCACAGTCCCTCCGAGTGATGTGCCAGACCAGTTACTTGTTCAGAACTGACTCAGAAAAACAGTAGAAGTCACCTCCTGACTAATCAACCCCACATCCTGAGGGATTAAGTGTATAAATCCTCTGAGATTTCCCAGAAGCGGTTTTTCTCACTTTTCAGATGTGAGATGTCCCTACCTGAGGAATGGTGTGTCTGGGCCTGGTGGCAGATGGCCTGCTGGCAAGGAGATGAGGATTGGCAACAGCACAAGGACCTGGACACATCCTGCACCAGCATCCGTAGGCTATGACAGGTTCTGCCTTGCCCCCAGCCTGAGCAGCAAACCCCACTGCCTCAGTGGGAGCCCAGTGATGAGTCAGGAGAGGCAGGTGGAGTGACTGAAATCTCCTGGCCTGCAGATGGGATTGCAGATGCTTGAAGGAGAGCGTAAAGTTTCTTCAGGCTTTAGTAAGTCGTGAGGTATCAGAGCTGGCACGCTCTGAAGTTGGGATATTTAGCTGTGAAAGAGGTGAGACCCAGCATGACCCTGGGGGGAAGGAGGTCTGAGCAGACAGTTTGCTACAGGGGATGGTGTGGCTATTGGCACCTTCCTCTTTGTTGGATTGCCTTCCTTGCCCTTCCTGTTCACTTCCCGCCTCTCCAGTCATCTCATTGCTGTTAGTACACGTGGTGGACAGAAAACACCAAACACCTTTCCCTCCACCGTGCACACTGAATGTCTTCTTTTTTTTTTTTTTTTCAGCAGATAAAAAGGGCAGATGTGACTGTCGCATTCAGCCCAAACCACTTCTTCAGCTGAGGGAAACGATAGTAAGAGGGCATTTCATGTACCAAGGGGAGACCTCTTTGCGGTTTTCAACATCCTCACAAGGGGAAGCAGAGGGGCAGGTACTGATCTCTCTGTGACCAGTGATGGAACTTGAGGAAACGTCCTGAAGCTGTGTCAGGGGAGGCTAAGGTTGGATATCAGGAAAAGGTTCTTCACCCAAGTGGTGGCTGAGCACTGAACAGGCTCCCCAGAGAAGTGGTCACAGCACCAAGCCTGACAGAGTTCAAGAAGCATTTTGACAACACTCTCAGTCACACAGTGAGATTTTTGGGGTGACCTGTGTAGGGACAGGAGTTGGACTCGGTAATTCTGATGGGTCCCTTCCAGCTCAGCATATTCTATGATTCTATAATTTCATGATAATAAGCAGGTTCTTCATTTTTCTGTTTCAGAATACAACAGATTTTTTTTTTTAGGTATATATGGAAAAACTATAATGTAATGGAAAAAAAGTTAAATAATTAAAGAAACATGCTTTAGACAGTCTGTAGCCCGGTCCAGCAGTATGAATTAAAGACCTTACGTAAAAGAAAACTATCTTGGTTATGTAGAAAGAATAGAAAAGTTGAAATAATCTCCGTAAAATCTTGAACCATACATTTGTTATATGGTCTATTAATTGTGGTTTTTCAAGATTTTTTAGGTCCCAAGAGCCCCTACAGTTTCTGCAGTCAGAACCAAGTTCTATTTTAAGAAATAATTAACTATGAGACAACCGTAAAACTGATGTATTTCCGTGTTCAGTACACAAATAGAGTTTATACAATTCTCAAAACATGCAATGAATTTATTTTCCTGTGGACATTTTAGATGGTACCATAATGATAATTTAATTTTTTCATTGTATTTATTTATACAATTAAAAAACATGATGATCATTATGCTACCATCTAAAATGTCCCAAGACTGAAATCCTCTTACACCACTAATGCTGCTTTACTAATTTCTCTGTGTTCTTTACAGATGAGAGGATTGACTGGTTATGTGAGAAACACTAAGGCAGCACAAAAAGATAAGAAGGATACCCAAGGAAAAGGAGACAGGACGATACCCAGGCAGTGTTACAGGTTTGGTGCTGTCTGTGCATTTTGTCATAGTTTCTCCCCCTGCAGAGCAATACCTGCCCTCACTGACCACAAGAGACATTACTCAGGAGGATTAGAGATGACGAGCACATGAGCAGTTCCCTCTCTCTCAGGGATGCTGCTCTGACAGCTCTCCCTCCCATTTCAGTCTCACTGCCAGCAGCTTTTCCATGAGAAAACGCTAGTTTGGCCAACTGCATCGATTCCACCAGGAACACCGAGAGAAGCCACGGTGGGTGTCCAGCCCCTGCGGCATGCAGCCTGCCTGCCTCCCTGCAGTCCCACAGTGCTTTTAAGTTTCAGTTTCTCTGGAAATGCTGGGTTACTGAGTTAAAATTTGAAAAGCTTTGCACCATGTGGGAATAGAAAATTTTCAGCAGGACAAAGGAATCTTTCTCCTGCATTGTTATTTCTAGCTGTTGCATTTAGGGTGTTTAATTATTTAGAAGAGCAGGACCTGAGCTGGACAAAAAGTATCAGTATCCATAGACACTTGGCAAACAACAAGAATTTCAATATTGTCACACCAGTAAGACCGGTGAGAATTCTTTAAATCATCATCTGGCTGTTACTTGAAAACCACTATATCATAGAACTCTTCAGGCTGAAAAGATCTCTAAGATCACTGAGCCCACAGGTACACAGCAAGGTGTACAACAAGCCGTGTAATAAAAAAAGACATGCTGTTTATTCTAAGAGAAATTAATCTATTCAGATTCACTGTTTTGAGAGTGTTTCAACCATCCTGTGATGCGTAGATGATTTGTCTGTGAATCTGTTTCCAAATTAGACTTACTAAATTGAAAATTGAGTTCCTTCTCCACTTACACTATGGATTGTTTGTTTTTCTTAATTCCATTGGCTGTTACGTTACAGTCTTAAACAGCATCTTCCAACTGCCTCACTGAGACTAGAATTTATTATATAATCTCATCTCCCTTTCCAAAAAATTCAAGATCAGTCTCAAAGAGCAGTCCTCTGAACTTGGCAGCCACTCGTGTGGGAAAGTCTTTAAACAAAAACAAAATTGTTTATGTGCTGGGAGAAGGAGCTCTGCAAGAAGATAACACGAGCCGTGAGCCAACACTGCCCTCAGCAGCGGAGCTGGGGTGGCTCCCACAGTGCCGTGTCGAGCTGCTGCAGCCCCTCCACCAGCTGCCCCCTCCACAGCCACCCCCCAGCTCCTGTCGGGCACACGGCGACTGCTTTTGCATCAGGGAGGAGGCAGATTGAACACAAAATGGGCAGCCAAGAATGCCCGAAAGGTGAAACAGCTTCACACAAAGTCACTTTGAATTTGTGGACTTCGAGGACATATATATGGGACTTATTTCTTTCCCTCAGAAATTATATAGGTTTGTAGCACCACTGGCTTTCCTTGAGGTTTAATCCCAAACCTCGGGAATTTTCTCACTTGCAGTTTACTCCCAGCTCTGACCAGACACACAGTCAAATTTTCTGGGTGGAAAAAAGCCTATACCTACTCAGGGTGCTGACACAAGAAGAATCCCCCAGTCAATTCCCACAAAAGTGGTGTTTAAGGACTCTCAAAATCTGTATGTATGATCTACTACACTGAATCAGTTAGTTCTAGAGATTTAGATTGTAGAGATTTTCCCAAATATGCACATTATTACCTTTTGTGGAGAGAAAATTAAAGAAATGTACTCTTGTGACATGGCTGAGAAAAGATGACCATGTCCTGTGCTGGCAGGTGAACCTTTTGTACTGAAACCACAATCACCAGGCACCCGCTGCTGAGTTGTGGCACAGACCACCAACACAGGAACCATGCACACACCTGCTCAGTGGGGCAAACAGAAGGGCTGCCCCGGGCAGTTTTGCTTACTTGAAACAGAGGAATAGGGTTAGCAGGCAGTGAGGGGTTTGCAAGACACATGAGGACTATTTTTGCCTCTTGCATGCAGGCTTCAAAAGGCACTGCAGTTTCAGGGCTGTGCAGCTACCTCAGGTACACAGATGCCACAGCAGTCACTGCTGTGATTGCAGGGTACAGGTATCTTCTGTCCCACTGGTTAGGTTTCCTAGCTGGTTAACAGCAGTGGAGGCATAACTTCTGAATGATGCAAAGTTAAGAGCTTTACACGAATAAGAATTCCAAGAATCTAAACCTAAATGGTCTAAACAGTGAAAATTTTTATCCCAAGGGACAACAGCTGAACATTTTCCAAAAAAGCCATATGTCCTTTGATTAGATTTTGCTCCAGTCTTGATTGGTCTTCAGTCATGAGAGAAGCTGATCTCCTCAAAATGCTGTGGCGTCTTGAAGCACAGGTTTGTCTGGCAAAGGACCTGAACGTGGCTGGTCCTTTGAAGCTGTGGCACTCAATGAGCCCATGAACATTTCAGTGAGAAAACACAGAACTTTATTGTGAACAAAATACAGATGTCCCCCAAATCTAGCTATTCATTAGCATATTTGTCATGGAGCTTTGTAAGGAATCCATTCAACTGCAAAGGCAGCTCCCTAAATATGAATCAAATCTATCAGAAACAAAAGTGGAGCTGATAAGCAGTGGAAGGTATGAAAATAGAGAAAGTACTTCCCTGGAAAAAAGAGTGTCCAAGAAACTCTGTTTTATCTGTTGTCCAAACAACCATAACTAAGTTCAGATGCTCTGAACATGACATGGAGCAGTGACACAGCCAGGCTGCCTTGACAGAAACTCAAAATATCCAATTTTCCAAGCCTCTCACAATCATCACTAGTCACACACAGACAGTCTCCAGACTGCCCCTGCATGAGTGCTCCAGTGCCATAATCTCACAGGAAGCCAACACCTGCATGTGCTAGGATCCACTGGACAGCATCACCTGAGGGTGGTACCTCTGCAAGGAAGAAGATAGCTTAATTAATGAATGAATAAAGTGGTGCATGAGACTGCCATGGAAAAAAGGCCCAGAGACGCCTTGTGTAGTTGACCAATGTGCAGGACCTGCACTGTCACGTGGAAACAAAGGGGTTGGATGGAAATCATAGTGCACCTTGAAGTCATTGGTTTTGTGGCGAGCTGTGCCAAAGGTTGTGACATTATGGAGCCCTTACTCCAAGGGGCTGCCTTACACTGTGCTGCGTGTTTGGTTTGTGCTCAAGGCAGAGTAAAATGGAGCCTAGTTTCCCACTAGATACCCGTGCTTACCTTCCCTGGGCTGCTAAACACTCTGACCTGTGCGTTTCAGTGCAGCCACACTCCCGACACACTTGACAGCTCTGGGATAAGTGTGGCTGGGACCAGCATGGCTGGGACCTCTTGCTCCCGCCTCTCCATTCTTAGCCCCCTTTCACAGCTATACTGTGCTGCGCCCAGCATAGAAGGAGAAAAAAACTTCCTTTCCTGTGGATCGAGGGGAAACCCAGCAAAGGGATTACGAGGGTGTGAGTCACCGTGTGCCTTCTGCATGACTCTGGGGACAAGGCGGCCTCTTGTTCCGGGGCTGGGGCAAAGTCACAGCTTCGCCTGTTATTATTGTTAGTCACAAGCCCAGCTATACAAAGTCCAGCAGAAACCACACTTGCAAATGCCTCAACCTGAAATGTAAAATAAACACTAGGAAAATAGCTGCTACTTGCTTTCTCTAAACATACCCTTGAGGCCAGATCTGCTTCCACTGAAGTCAAGTCCAGTTTTGCAATCAGCAGCAGGGGAAGTGAGATCCAGCCCTTTATTTGGAAAGATGTTAATAATCAAATTGCAGTTTTAATTTGTCACCAAGACAGGGGTGTGATAGGACATTCTGATTGCTGCTATAAGTAGCTCTGAGAATTTTTGGGGGTTGTTGTAGGTGCTAAAGACTTTGTGACATCCTGGCATGGCGAGGAAGGGATTCTGTGACTCTGGCATATGTCCTCGCTACAGGGAGGTGAAGAAATCCCTCTGGTCCCCCTCTGAACACCAAGGAGGGGCATAACTGGGTATGTGAAGCTGCAAGAGGAATGGGCATAGAAAAACAGGAAGGTTGAAAGCTATAGGTCAGCTTCATCCAGTGATCTTATCAATATTTTCAGTGACTCATCTGTGACTTTTTCCCCTCTGAGATTTTTATGATGTATTCACTTCCTTCATTACCATATAAAGAGGGGGAATTTAGGCAGAAAAGGTGGAAAAGTGTTAAGTCAGTTAGAAAAACATAAATGTTTTTAGCTTTAGCAAACTGCTGGGTCAAATCCTCCCATACTCATGGACTTTCCCAATGTCACGGACTTCATCTGGTGGTGGTATATACTGGATTGTGTTGGCAGAATGGATGACACTGGCTCTAGACTGTGATTTCCCGAGAACTGCGTGTCTGTGATAAGCACACTTCAACTGCACCACGTCATCCACCGTGTGTCCAGCATAGTTCTAGTTGCTGTGGTGCCACAGCTAGAGCATTTTGAGTTGTTACTGAACCCCATCTGGGAAGCAGGGCCAGAGGAAGAGAAGAGAGGGAGAAAGGGACTGCTGCATTTCCAGGTTTCAACTCAGTAGGTGCTTAGGACAAACTCTGGGAGGCATCCAGAGCTGGAAGCGCAGAGTCACTCCCGAGAACAGTTTAGACACAGCCTGTATGTCTTTTAGCACATCGCACATATTGGAAGTGAAGACTGGTCAGCTTTGTGATTGACTCCAGAAAGAGTCAAAGTAAGTTTAGCCAGACTTATTAGCTCTAATTCAGCCCTGGCTTTGCCAGATACAACCTGCCGTTTGCACAATCTCTTAGGTATTTCTGCACTCTGCTCCAAGAGGGTGTATTAGCTAATGTGCAACCCGAAGTATGTTTGCAGCACTGCAACCACAAGGATAAATTTTGCTGGAGCCAGGGCATACTTAGGTGTTGCCACACAGAGTTCACTAAAGCTTTGGACTGGATCCTGGAACACTGTGCTTGAGCACATGAGTACAGATGGACCCCCTTGCACAGTGCCAGCAAAGTGTCAGGGCCTTTGCGGCACAGTTAATCCACAACCTGGATAAACTGCTCGTGAATAATTGAGAATTCATTGTACACCCACCTAGCACCTCTCTTTTATGGCAGGATAAACACTTCTCAATAAAAGTACTTGTAAAATGAATTCTACCATTATGAACACTCACATTTTATATACATTTCCTTGATGTTTGGGGTTTTTTTTCAATTGTAGCATGAATCATGCCTTTTACTGCAGTTGAAGGTACAAACTCCAAACACTGTGGGAGCAGAAGCATTTCACCTGAAGAGCTTAGCTTGAAGTGCAGGGCACACCCAGGCAAGTAAGCAGCAGGATGCAAATCACAGCTTTTCAAAATCTAATCACAACAAAGTAACTCTAGTGAAGGCCTAATTTTCTGCCCTTGGGCACTGTTCTCCAGCTCTCACATGTTATTTAGCTGTCAGATGTTCTGTTGGGACCTGGACAGTTGTACAGGGCAATTTACAGTTCTGTGTCTGTCCACGGAGAAACAATCTACTGCACATAAAAATATAAAATTAACAGCCTCAGAGGTAAAGGCTTTCCTCCTTCGTCCATCCAATAGCTTTGAATTAAATTCATTGTTGGAAACAGTCCAGTGCTCTGGAAAATAAAGCTCAAAAGCAGTTTGAAATCTTCAGTTGGTCTGTAGATTCAGTGGAATCTGAGCCTACAGCCCCTATGTTTCTGTGGTCCAGAACTCCTGGAGTCAGTGACCTTGACTCCTTAACTGCATCCACAGCATCTAGGAATTCTAATTACTGTCCATTCAAATACCAAAAAGTTACCCGAGTTACTTTGCAAGAAAAGATGAGGGAATTAAGCCCAGAATGACCAGGTGACAAAATCTCTCACAATACTTGGCACTAGGCACAGCAACACTGTCACAGCCCCTCCTGCCCTCTCTCATAGCTGTGAAACTCCTGTAATTTCCATAAGGACCAGGAATTTCCAACTGCAATGCTGACACTGAATAGGTGACTTTGGTGAGCATTTTATGACAGCCTTTGTAGTCAGTAACGATGTGACTGAGGATTATTTGCCAATAGCTCAAATACACGCCCTTTACAGTTGAAAAAAGGCACTATGGATCCTGGCTAATGGATTTAACTGGGAACAAAACATCAGTTACAGGAGCATGTCATAAAAACAAAGTTAGAGTTAAGGAAAAATTTCAGTGAAGTCATGAAAATATCCACGGTTTTACTGCCCTTGATATAGCTGTGAAAGGGGGCTAAGAATGGAGAGGGGGAGCAAGAGGTGGTCTTTGTCAGTTAACATAATTTAAGTGGTCATCCTCAGTCTCTGCAATCTTCTGCTTCATTTTTTCTTAATGTAAGGATTTGCTCATATAGGCATTGCTTGTTGCAGTGAAGATGAGGTAAGGGGAGCAGACGTAAGCCAGCTCTCCTTGAGTAAAAATTGTTACAAAAAGCTCTGAAACAGACCAGCAGTGGTGACAGCCGAGGGCATGCCACCACCTGTTTTCAGCAACATGGTGGTCTTAATTCCCTCTGTTTACTCTCACCGCTGTTCCCATCCCCACAGAAAAAATAAAATAAATGCCTTTGTTATTTGCAGTCTGCACTGAGGGCAGGCATCAAGGTTGATTGCAGGTTTATGGTTGCCAGCCAGCCTCCCTGCTCCAGCAGGTGCCAGGCACCCTGAATTACTCCCATCACGCCCTGCTCGGCAGGGCAGTGAGTAAGCTGAAGAATTCTGCTCATTTCATCTGGGAGGCAACTTGCCTCCCTCCCTCCACAAGGAACATCCCACATATAATAAAGGTTTATAGTCAACCAGAGCAAGACTTCAAACTCATTCCTTCCAGATTCATTCATGACAAGGGTGGGGATGCTAGACTGCTCAGCAATGTTTAACTCAACAAATACCAAAATCTCCAGAGCAATGGCCCTTTATCACCCCTGCTTTCTTTAGATACAGAATCAAAGACCTAGCAAGCATGTCCTGCCAGCTTATGGTTATCAGAACTGAAAGAGAATTGAGCTGAAAGAGAAGCAAGCTCCTAGGTGACAAACAGAGTTTTTAACCAAAATGTAATAACACACAGTAGAGATACTGCAAGATGCTGGAGTGGGGCTCCAGCCTTAACATGGAAAGCAAGGCAACGTTTTCCCAAAAAGTTGATTTTTAATTAGTTATATAAAATATAGTGCTCATCCATGAAAATAGCCTTACATGTCCTACTCCGTAAGGTGAGGAGACATCCAAGGTCATGTTAAGGAGAGTGTTTTTAATACATCACACCCAAGCACCTGCAGTGTGCAGATCTGAACCATTAAGCCTGAACAGTAAAAACCATTATTGCCTATTTCCGGCTATGAGTAAAAAGGAGTATTTTATTTCTTCAAACAAAACAGAAAGTAAGATTATCTTATTGCATCTGCGTAAGATCAAGGGCTCTCCGTTGCAGAGGACCGTTTCCCATGTCCTCCAAAGAGGGCTTGCATGCCTTAATGTCAGTGCAAATAGCCAAGCAAACCCTTGCACTATCCTGCTTCATCCACCTGACATAGCTGCAGCACGTATCATTTCATCAAGTATGACTTTGGAGATTGCAAGCAGCAGCAGAACAGGTTAGAGAGCAGAGATATGTGTTAGTGTCAAAAGGTCTGGATGGAGAAGGACCACGCAGAACTGAAACAAAACTTTGCATAAACATTTTCGGAATTTCCTACTTTTGCCTACTCACAGAAATACTACAGAGACACAAGTGGCACGGCTCCCTCTGGTATGTATTCTCCAGCATTTTGTAAGCTGGTAAGTCTAACTACAGGGATTGAACAGGGATTTAAACAACCCACATTAAAGGAAATTCAGAGGAGGAGAAGAGACCATCTTGTACTACTTTATACGTGTCAACTGGAAAACTGATTCACAGCTTCAGAAAATAAATTTTCAGGGGTGTTGTTGACAATTTGGGGTTTTGAACCCAGAAACAACTGGTTTCAGTGTTTTCTCCTAAAACACTCCTGTGTATTTGATACAGCAAAATCAAGATTCATGAACAGTATCACAGTTTGGGCTAACACACTGCAAGGCCCCAGCACATTTTCCATCTCAACACTTATTAATTTTGCACATTAGACATAACTGAAAAACACCAATTTAATTTAATGGATAATTCTGAATTCCTGAATTTTGGTCTTCTGGCATGGAATACAGGGAGGCCTTGAAGATGTGTCACGAGACAACTTGCTGTTCCAAAACCACCAGGAGTCAGGGGAACTGGACTGGTTTGAAGGATAGAACTATATTCCAAAAACCTTAACTGCACCAGGTTTCTTGAAGTCTTGACCCTGTTTCTGTCAGGTCCCAGAGAGGGCCTTAAGGAAGATGTGAGCTGTACATACTCTTGACAAGAAAAGTTACTGTAATGGACACAAGTCTGCAAAATATATCAGGCTACCTGAATCAACACTTTATTTCAACAGGAAAGGGTAGGGAAGGGTGTCATTAGAAAATTTACTTGTTTCCAATAGGAATCTCTTTGACACAAACCAATTTTCATGGTGAACTCGTGAAATGAGAGAATATCACTGAACATCTATTGCAAAACTCCAAAACAATTCCCTTTACATAACCTGGACTTGCATCAAACTCTCCAGTGTGTTCATGGTGGGTCATCTAGGAAGAAGTCAGACAGGAATGAAAGATTTGCTGACAGATTTGGGGAACTTCGTGGTATCTGGCCTCTCAAATGACAGAAGTGCTCCATGTGGGCTTGCAAGATGAAAGACTGTCTCAAGTACTCTCTTATTTATGTGCTTTCAATTGCTTTTAACTTTACAGTGCATTTAAAAATCACATTTTACAAATACTGAAAAGAAAAAAAAATATTTCTTTTGAAATTGGCAGCTGTGCAAGTAGGAGAAAGTATTACTCACCCTACCTTGCTTCGTACCTGGCTCTGGGAAGATCCTGGTTCATTCCAAAGGAAAGAGTCAGGGAGTGTGGTACTACCCAGTGGAGCTACCCAAGCTGAGTCTAGGAGAGCGGCACTTCCCGGCATGGACCTCTAAAGCAAGAAACACTGCTGCATTATTCTTTCTAAGGAGCCTCAGAGTTTGTTAATTTTTATTTGTAGAGCATCAGGAAACCATTCCTGCCAAAACTAATCAGCAGCTATCACCCAGTGTTGAAGGATACCTCTAGACTCCTCTGGACTTGGCACCCTCCAGACTGGTTTGTCAGATCCCATAAATTTTAAAGAATTAAAAAGAAAAAAAGAAAAATAAAATAATGCCTTGCTGAAGTTTTCTGTTTTGCTGTTCTTGTAACGTATATGAAACAGATCTGACAGGAGATTCTCCTTCAGCTCATATCTCAGCAGTAAGTAAGGGTATGAGCTTTTTTCTTTCTTTTTTTTCAACAACCTTTACTAAAAATAACTCCTTTAAGACTATGGAAGGAGATTTCCAGCGATGTAAGTTCAGACGTGCCTGCATTCATTCAGAAGGTTGATCTGGATTTAATATGCACAGCCCTGTCAATACCGTGTTAAGCCCTCTGGCACCAGAGGGTCCAGGCAGCCTCTCTGCATTGTATCCCAACCCCAAGCATCAAGAGGGATGTAATCCATCACATCAGCTCTTGAACCAAAACTGCTGCAATTATATGCTCTCAATGTGGGCCCATTAACCTATCAAAAAGCATTTGAGAAGGAGTGTAATGTTGTCAGTTATTGTTCACGTGGGAGGAGTGAAGATAATTCTTATCTTGCAAATAGATTCATACAAAACCAATTGCAGTTTGTGTTGCTCTAATTGATTTAACTCAGTTTCTAGTCTATGACAGTTCCAGGGTGGAGTGCTCACACGCACACACAGAAGGTAATGCCATTTCCCAAGAGTGGATTAGAGGGACAGCCTGTGCCTGGCCCACTCCAGGAGTGCAGAATCTAGTCAGCCACAAAAAACCAAGCACGTTCCCAGGGAAGGCAGGCAACACCAGAGGAGATGGCAAAGGTGGCAAAGTCAGTGTTGTTCATTACAAACAGCAGTGGATATGGTGGTGCTAATACTCACATCTCGCTTAGGTGCTTCCAGGCATCAGCAGCAGTTACAGGTAAGCTGCACCCACAGCACTTTTTGCTTCCACAAAGTGAGGCTGGAGAGTTCAACAGCCTCCAATAACCTAGTCATCCTCTTTGCAAACAGGATGACTCCCTGGCACTCAAAGCAGTTCTCTATTGGGAAATAATTGCTACAAGTAGGAATAATAGTTTGCTAAGCTTTGCTGAAACAAAGAGAAAGGATTCCAAATCAGGTAAGCCTGGATACAAAATGTTCAGAAAATTTCCTGTGCTGTGTACAAAATGGGAAGTATGCCCTGTAAGCCCTCACTTTGGTGGAGATCTAGAAGAAGAGATGGTTGTGCTGGTGACACTCCTTATGCTCCTTGAGTACTCAAGAGAGAAAACATCCATATAATTTAAATTTCTGACATGATGAGATAGGGAACCTTCGAAGAAAAGCCCTCCTTAATCAAGGACAATAGTTCTCCTAAATTAGTCACCAAATAAGTGTCTGCAGTTAAGCAATGTGCATACCTGTTATCTGCACCTTCTCAGGCAATCCAGGGCTCTCTGAAGTTTTGCCAGTGCTGGCTCCGAAGTGATCAAAGCACTGGTGGGCCTGAGTCACCCTTTTCCAAGAGGCACAGGAAAAGAGCTGTCCTCCCCAAAGCCAAGGGATCGTGCAGCCCCATTTCCACACTCCCTACATAACACAGAGACCTTGGGAGAGCTCAGCTCCTCGCCAAAAACACCCTCAGGAGCACTCAGACCCTTGTCAGCTCTGTGTCTCACAGAGAAAACACAAGATCCACTGGCTTGTGTTGGACAACTCCAAGGAGCATCTTGTAATTCTAGATGACAAATTCAGGTCTCTCTGTCTCTCTTTTCCTTGGCACACCATACTGCACAACCTCTTCCCAGGTGACAACCCAGCCTCTGCCATGGCTGCTAGAGGAGAGTGCATGACATAGCCCATATTCTCAAATATAAGGTCCTGTCCCTCTTTGTGACTCCTCCCAAACCAAATCTCCTGGTGACTTTTGTTTCATTGCTGAAAATAATCATCACTGGATTCATTCTGTTCTGGTGACTTACACACATCACAGAGGATGCTGCTCCAAAAATAATAAGACAGTTTTTCCTTTGAATATTTGCAGTCTTGTAATCCATTTCTTTAGTTTGAACAGTGGAGCAGCAAAATTGTGTTCATCTTGTACTTTCCCCCAAACCAGGTTGTACTGACCGCTGCTGGGGGATTCCTGGGCTGCTCTATGGCAGATCAGACCTACCAAAGCAAGCCTTGTCTCCTTTCTTCTGTCACTTCATCCTTCCTTGCCCATGTTGTAGCTGTGGAGGGCTGTATTTTAGTCTGTTTCTTAGATCGTTTGTTTGTTTGTTTTTAATTCTAGCAAAAGAAAAAAATTGCCATTCCTAAGATAATTCCATTTGCTATGGAAAAGGACTAGAAACACACACATTTGGAAAATGAAAGCTTGGAATCTCTTTAAATTCATCGTTCTCTCAGATGAGTGGGGCCGGTGGATGCAGACTGCATGGAGCCTAAAGGCCAGCCCTGCACAAAAGGGCAGAGGCAGTTCCTGTATGTGCTCCATAACAGCATGACACATAGCAGGGCTTTTGGACTAAGGGATGTAATTTTTATGTGAAATTGTTCCTTAGCTGTATATTTCTTTGTCCTCTGCCCATGGGAATAATGCTATGAGGCCAAGAATGAAAGACGCCTTTAAATTTCTCCATGAAAATAGGTTTGCTGTTAGTATTTCTTCCCGACTGGAGAAGCTGACAGGTTGAGGCAATACTAAAAGCTTCACGGCAATGAAGAAGGATACCTGAAATCTGGACATTTTTAAACACACATAAATACACACTCTATTGAGAGCTACCCTTTCCAAAACGGAGTTGGTGGGGGGGGGTTCAGGTAAAATTACTTCAGTAATCCCTCCCTCTCCTATAAACCAAATTGATAGGATTTAAGCTAACATTTCATCTTGACATTACTAATACATGTGTGTGAGCATTCAGTTTACACTTTCAGTACAGCCTGTCAGATTAGATCTGTATACCTGCTACCAAATAACAAGGGTACTATTGATTTTTCATTATTTTCAAGTATTTGTTTTCTTCAGTTGAGCACATTCTATTTATTTTGGCACGGCTAACAGAGAAACTAAAGCAACTTAACCTCTTTTCAGAAAGATTTAAGACTTGACAGGCATTAGAGCTTCGACAAACTGTTTGTTCCCATAGTGGTCTGTAACAGAGAAATGTCCTGCTCATTACTTTATTCACTGTTTATTCACTTTATTTTGTAACTAAATCGGCAGCGCAGAGGGCAGGCAGAGGTGGTCTGAAGGTTATGGAGCAACACTTTTCTTCCAGAAAGACTTAGAATGTTCTGGCAATGTGTTTTGTGATCTTGTGGCTCAGTCCTGAGGCTCAGTCAGGTACCCACCAGGCATCCTCTATCTCAAGTGTCATCCTGCTTTCTACTGCAAATGCATGTACGGTGAAATGCAAAAGCAGTTTATAAAATTATTTATACTCAGTAGGAGTTTAGCTGTGGTGGTTGCCAGGTGGATTAAGAAAAAAACCAGGATCCCAAACCTGTCTGTTGTTTTCTGATAAAAAACATGATTTCTAAATCAAATATTCTTCCAGCAGCAAGTACCGTCAGGTGATGGAGCTGTTTCCCAGCTGGATGGAAGTGGACAGGCTCTGTCCATGTCGAGCCACTTATGGCTCGCATTGCCCAGGGGCAGTGGGGACCACCCAAAGGCCGCAGCAGCTGGGCACCCCATCCACCATCATCCAACATTTTAATAGCAATATTGCCCATGGGGATTGCTTTAGACACTGCTGGTGACCCCGTGCATGTTGTATATTCAGAATTAAGTATAAACTGAGAACACTACAAACACATGTCTATTTGAAAACACATTTTCAAGCACATGTACTTTTGAAAAGTCTTAACCAGGCCTTTTTCTCTCTCCTCGAAGTGTACGTGCAGTGGTGTGCTCCTATACTGGCACCTAGTGGGGAGTGCACGGGAGATGGGCAAATGGGGAGGGCAGGCTGCACTGACACCCATGCTCACCCCTCCGAATACCTGGGACACTTTATTTTATGCTGGTTCTTCGAAAGCGCTTCTGGATTAGCACATTTTTAGCAGGTTTCCTGCCTGCTGGTGCTCTTGCAGCCTTCCCCTTCTGTCCAGCAGCTCTGCCGGACTCCTTCCTGAAAGCCTTCACCATGCCAAACCGTCTGCTCCCAGCCAGTCCTGTGGGACCATACCCTCCTTCATACAAGCTAGGATCCCCACCTATGATCCCCTCCTCCTGTGTTTTCCTGCTGGATCCCCTCACAGCAGCCAATACACTTTTCCTCCTCTGGGTCCCCCTGCCTTGACCTGGGCCTGACAGGTCTCTCAGGAAAGCTGGCGACCACTGGTGTTGCTTCCTGACTCGTAGCTTGTGCTCCCTCTTTGGCCTCAGAGGAAAGGGCTGCCTCTTACCCAGCAAAGGACTTCCTCAACCAGTTCCCATCACCCTCAGGAATCTTGTGTCCCACAATTGTCCCATTTTAGCTGAAACAGCAAAAGGCTCAACCTACCACTTCTCCCAAGGTCCACCCTGTGTCGTCAGAGCATCTGAAAGGAAACGCTGGAAAGACGTGACGTTCTGCCAAAAAACATTTATCTCCTTCTTACCATCCATACAAAAAGGACAGCTCTCCCGCAGAGTCTCCAAAGTTGGTCTCAAATACTCCAACCCGAATTAGACCTCCAGAGCATCTCAGCTATACCAGCATAATAATATTTGTTCTACAGTCCCCCTGGTTTATACCACAGCAGTTAAGGCAAATATTTTCAAGCATTTAAGGCAGCAAGAGCATTTTCAAGCTGAGCTTCTTCCAGCAAGGAACTGGACAACAAGAGGTCGAGGTGAATTGCAGTCCTACAGGAGAGCTGATCACCAGACAAATACGCTTCCCACACATTGCACTATTTTACTTCTAAATTCAATGAGGAGCAACAGAAACACCTGCTGATTCCCCAGGGTTATTTCTTGTCCCATTAAGGATTTCCTAAACTTGTCTCACTTGAGCTACAGGTCCAGTCAGAGGGTGATGTCTTTCCTTTTGTCTACCCATTCATTTTCCATTGTGGAAGAAGTCTTTGCTTCCATCTTGAAGGAATCTTATTGCTGGTTGTGTTGCTAAACAGCACCCCATACCGCATGGCCCGTAGCCATGATTTACAACCTGTTTCTAGCTGCACCGTGATTCAGCTGAGTTTTCCATTGAGCGGCTGATGTGAATGCTAAACCTATTCAAGGCTAGCAGCATTTCTGTGATTCATTCAACTTGAGGAAACACTGGAAATTTATTAGGATGTTTTTACAGTCCCGGAAATTGCTATGGGACTCTGTCAGTAACAAAGGAACAGAAATTGTTCACAGTTTTATTGCACTTTCTCATCTGCATTGGGTAATGCAGCCTTTGTCATTTATTCAGTTTTTAAGTCAAACTCTGTCATGGGCTGAGACTCTGTGAGACTTCCTGAACCTGCAATTTTATCATAAGTTTCACTATTACTTAGTGCTTTCTTGTAATGCTCTAGTTCTTGGAGTTACTTGATTTTTCTACCCAAGAACCTGGGCTTCGTGAATAAACCAAAACAAAACTCCGTCCCTTGCAACAGTGAAGAGCAGAAAAAAAAAAAATTAAAGCTACTCCCAAGCCAGTTGGCAAAGGAAAGCTAGATCTCATGTTTAAGTTTCAGGACATTTTTACACCACTGCTTATGGCCTGTGATGTCTGAATCTCTGAGTGCTGACGGGGGATGTTATCTGGAAGAAAAGGGAGAAGGAAAAGAAGCCATTTACATCTCTTTGTCCCTCTATTTGCAATAGCCTCAAACCATCTTAGCACACCAGCTGAGATCGGGCAGTGGTCAGCAAGTTTGGCCTATTTTTTTCCGCTCAGGCTCAATCCTCCAACCTTACAGAGGCAGGTGTCTGCAGAGTCAGCTACTCTGCCCTCTCTGCAACACGTCACACTGGACTTCCCTCCCCTGACGGCTGCCAGAGCAGCCATAGCCAAGTGGCAACAAGGCTTGGGATTAAGGTAGAAATTTTTTTCATAGTTTGAAAAAGAAGAGCCTGGCTTATGCAGATGGCTGCACCCAAGCCACAGAGCACTGGGGAACTCCGCCATGTGTGCTTTCGCCCTTATCTCTCCCCGACAGCGCTGTGCTGGGTGTCAGTCACACCGGCGCCAAAGGCCTTCTGGCTCCTGACACCCAGGGACAGATGCGGGGAGCTGCGAGCGCTGGCCATGCTGCAGGAGACGAGGCACAGCAGGAGGGCTCACACTTTGCCCTTGCTGAAGCCCCAGATCTACTCTAACAAACCCCCAAACTGGGAAGATATCCTTGCAGTTAGCCAGCAAAGGAGAAGGGGATCCCATCAGCACCTTCCCTTCCTCGCCCTCACTGGGAGCTGGCGCACCCCGGGGTGTTCCTGCCGAGGCCGGGCGGTGGGTAGGCAGGCTGTGCCTTCCCAGCACGTGTGGTGAGGGCAGCAGCCCACCTCCCACCAATTTCTGCTCTGTACGGTGGGGTTTCGCTAAGCACCGCACGCAGCAAGCGAGGAGAACGTGAAGCAGCCTTAGCAGCCATGGCAGGGAACTACATCATTTACACCCCTAAGTCAACCAAGTGCTCAGGAGAAAGGTACAAACCACACGCCAGTTCTGGGAAGGGCATCCTTTCTGGTGGCTGGTCTCTTTCCAAAATACTCACAGCAGTGATATCAGGGCCAGCAGTGCTTTTGTTAAAGCAAAAAATTCTTCTAGAGCAGTGCGTAGTAGCCCACAGGCTTGGCTGAAAGCACTTGCTGTAATTTAATACAAGATGTAACAAATTGGTGTTACATACAAAGGGAGGGAGCAGCAGAGATAACACGATCGCACTTTGGATATTTATGTCTTGAGCTTCATGGCTAGGAATCCTTCAGGCTGGGATTTTCAAACAGCCTTAGGTAGTTGGACTTAAAAAAGGATGGACTAAAAAAGAAGAGGTATTACCCTGTTTTTCCCTTAGTATTTCACACTATCCATGACATTTTGAATCCTCTATTCACATTCATGACTATTTACTCCAACAAGGAATCATGTTATATGCTGCAAAAAGAAGCCTGCTTGTTTTTAAGACATGTGGTTGTGTTTCAAAACAACATAAAATCTTCTCAGCTGCTGATAGAGAGAGGCCACAGTCAAACAAAAAGACTGATGGATTGGAATGCAAAGGGAAAATCGGCCTTTAGGGATACCAAGCAATGTTCGTACAGCACTGTTATGAAGACTTCATTATGTACCAATTTAAATTTATATATACCAAATGTTCTTGAGTCAGCAAAACAAGAGGGACTGCCTCGTTCCAGTAGATCTTTTTTTCCACCCTTATGGTGGATTTTTTAAAATAAAGGATCATCAATAATCATGACAGGGCTCCCTCAGAGGATGGACATCCCAGCATGCCATGAAGTTGTCTCTCCTGAGAAGAATTTCCACAGGCTTGAGGAAAATCATAAACTATTTAGGAGGAATGAGGTTCACAAAGCTCTCCCAGCCAGCTGCATCACTGCTTGTGAGCAGGTCCTGGAGGACAGCTAAAGACACTAGACTCCATCAAGGAAAGTCAACAGCTAAGAACCTTGCCCAGTTGTGAACAGATGGGAACTACAGAGGAGGAATCAGAAGGCAAAAGAGAAGAGTGGGGAAGTTAAAAACTTCTCGTGCTTTCTAAACGTTGGCTTTGGGAATATACACTATGTACATATATTGCTTACAGTATAACAATACTTGTGTCCAAAGCTTACAGAGGCAATCACCAAATAAATTGAAGAAAATTTTTAAAAAATGACAAACTTGCAGCCATGAGGAGCCTTCTCTGGGGAGCTGCACCAATTAAGGGTGGTTAACATCTTTTACAGATACTGCTGTGCTGCATTAGACATTGCACCACACCATCAGCAGTGATACATGCCAAAGTTTGCCCAAGGCCTTGACGACGGGGTACAGCAAAAGAACTGATCTAGGTTGGGGCAGACACAGCTTTAAAGACTGAGAAGTTTGCCTCTCTGATTTTGAATGCAGAGGGGATTACCTTACGTGTGTGTGTGTGTGTGTGTGTGTGTGTATGAGTATAAATACTCCAGAATTGTTTTGTGTCAGAACAAGAGGAGTCCACCAGTGGCAACACTGTCCCCGCCATTTCCACCCTTTGGATTGGTGTCTGTGCCCACCTCTGTCTACAGCTGATCCCTTCACTCACATAAGCAGCCACAACTTGCTGATAAGATAATAAAATTGAATGGTTTGTATTAGATGGCAGCTTAGTCCATCTTTTAAAGAAAGCCACTCAGGCACAAAAGTAGCATCCAAACAAGCAGCCTCTTTTTCAAGAACTACTAAGCACCAGGTATATGCCCTGTATATATCCAGCATATATATATATATGCATGTATGTGTGTATATATGTGTATATATATATATATATATACATATATATATATATATATACACCCTGTCTACATGCTCTTTAATTTCAGAGAAGCTATAGGTCGCTCCCCACTTTTGTAAAGCAGGTCCTTGCGTACCTAAGAATACATTTTGGAAACTAATTTCAGGAGCTTTTTTTTCTTCTTTTTTTTCTCCTTTTTTATTAATCTTGGCCATAAATTCTATCATGAATGAGTCAAAACCCCATCTGCTCTAAATTTACACTTGATTTCATGCACAAATAGGGTTCACACATGTAAGTCCTGTCATTTGTGTGCTCCCAGAGGCAGTGCATAAATTACCTATGCACAAAACAAGAGGTCGGTCAGCTTTACCTTGTGTGCTGCTGAGTAAGTGCACATCAAAGGGCATATTGTGCTCCTGGAATGAGAATGAGGAGTCCTGACATGGGTCTCCAACTCCACAGAGAAATGCTGCTTTCCTTGGGCACAAAGAAAGCCCCTAAAAACTTATAAAAAAATCTGCCGTAATTATTCAGCCAGTGGAAAGTTCAGACAGAGCCAGGGTTTGGGTTAGCACTAGCAACTAAACAGTAGATCTCACAAAGTTGCTTGAAACCTGGTTTTGGTCTTAGAAGAAGCAGTAGAAGGTCTTCATTAGAAATGATGTCCATTTTATAACAGAGCTGTGAGAAGTTTAACATAAAGTTAAAATGCTTCTATGTGATCAGTATGAAAGGAGGTAAGACACATTCAAAACCAGCTGGATGGAGACTATCAAATTCTGTAAAAATCACACAGTAAAAGCAGATCAGACAATGTGAAGTTAAATACGGAATGCTCCTGCAAAAGTGCTACCTGCAAAAGGGTGTTAGCAGCACCAGGGGTGTCATGTCAATCCTTCAGCCCCTTTTCTAGGTGAATTTTTTTTGGAAGGCAAGTGATTTGAAAAATTTGGCATCTCACTTTGGCTGCTTTACACTCCAGTCATAATCTGTACAAAAAGCAGGATCTTAGTGAGAATTGAGGAAGGAAAACACTGACTCTGAGTGGATCATTTCCAGATAAATAAATTTTAAACATAGTAAAACACAATGACTACCACAGCTTGTAAATTAAGGGAGTAACTGGTGCATAGTGAGGCACTGATGTATAGCCTGGAGGAGGAACAACTTCATCGAAACTACAAGCAATTCATTTAAAAAAAAACACTTTGAAGAAAAAAAATTGTGTCCAGACCAGCTTGTGAATAAAGCACACCAAAAGGCAACTCTGATACTCCATTAGCAGCATAAAAATGGAACTGTCCCCTAAGTCTGGCATTAAAATGAATTCCTTTTTCTTAGAAATATAGCTGTTTTGACATCTCAGACTAACTGCTCTAATGCTGCTTGGACAAGCATGGCTCGGGACAGACTCTGCACCAAAAAAATACAGTCTTCTTCACAGGCATTTGAAGTTGTTGTGAATGGAGCCCAAGTCAGGCTCTGCTCTGAGCCCTGCGGCGCTGGCAAGGGCCATCAGCCCACACCACACTTCTGCTGCTCGAACTGAGCAATCCTGACCACCAGGGAGCATCTCCAAGGCGAGACATCCCAGCTTTGTCAGAGCCACCTGGCTGTGTCCGAGTGGTGACACCCTGTGAGGTGCACATCATGGCCACGTGGGCCATGGAAAGAGGGAATGAGTTTTCTTTGTCTTAATTTCATTCGTCTTTCCATTCCCAGGGCCAAAGCCATAACCTTTAAGCCAGCCTAGCAGAGTCCCTCTGGTGACCTGATGAAAATGGGAGTCACGGCTTCAGAAAATGTGCAAGCAACACACAGGTTCACCAGACTGAGGGGCAGGAAAAAAGAGTCCCACATCTCTTCCTCCAATATGGCCACAGCCATCTGTGTTAAAGCAACAGTGAGAGTCCCAAAGTGGTCATGGGAGGCTAGGCACAGCTCTAAAGGCCTCCAAGAAGATTTCAGTTTCTGAATGTCTTTTTTGGAAGTAGTTTTTTATTTCCCTGCTTCACAGATGTTCCTTTCTTCCAAAATCCTAAGGGACTTTGTTTTCCTTTTTTCCCCCCTTTTCCACAAGCATAACAAACAGTCCCATTTGCAGTTTCCTGTTACATTTTATGTTTGTTACTTATAAAAGATACGGCAAAGCTGTCTTCAAGTCTTACTCAAGGTCTGGACAAAGTTTCAACTGCTTTAAAAAACTAGGTTTTGGTCTAAGCTTACTTCATATTAAGAGTCAGACTGGTGATTATTTAACATTAAATGTCTTGCTGCCTTTATGAGCAAGATTTTTTGAGAACTACTTGAACAACCACATGGGTACAAGCATGAAAGTCCATTGACACAAAGAGATCTTACAGAGGCAAGTGTATGTCAGGGTACGTTTTTTCAGACGTCCAAGAGATATATATGTGTGCAGGATGCAGGTAGGTAGTACAGTCAAAATCTACATCTCAGTGTTACTCAGAAATAAAAATCAGAGTGTAATAGGCAGAACTTGGCCAGACATCTTCTGGAGTTCAAGTAAGGAAGACTTTTGACAAAGAATGCTCCAGTAAAAACATGTCTTAAGACTTCTTTTTTCTCTACTTCTTCAGTCAAAATACCAATAGCAAATCATTTTTTAATCACTTCCCTGACTTTGTAATACTGTTAGCTTACACTGTCTGTGTGCTAGGAGCTCCATGTACAAAAATGATTGATTCCTCAATCATTAAGAAAACATGCAGTACCAGCATTAGCTTGTAACTTTTCAAATCTTGGCAGAGCTTGCATTCAACCTCTCAGCTTCCACTCAAGTTTCTTGTCTTGTTTTTGAGTTTGTTACTTTTAAGCACAACTAAAGGAATTCGCTCTCCCTCCTCCCCTCCTCAAAACCAGACTTTTGCATCAATCAGTCTCACTGGCACCTTCACCACTAGGCTTCATATATTTCTGTGCTGTGATTGCAGATAAGTTCTCTAAAACAAAAACTTTTAGAAATCTAAGTTTAACAGCATCTGAAGGTTAAATACTGTGCAAAGCAAGAGAAGACAGTGACAGGAGAGCACTCAATCACCATATCGTTTCCCACCCCAATGAAAGCATCCTTTGAGAGTCTGCCTAGGTGTTGTCTAGCTTATATGATACAGTGCAGTGCCCATCAGCACTTCTGTTCAGGAGTTTGCTGCATAGAAATCACCAGTAGGCTCATTACTCATAAATCAGAAGAAGGCTTTCAACCAGGCCTGGGAATCTGGAGACACTGCATGAAGAGGGAGCCCTGTCTGCTCCACGGGTTTCAGACCACGGTGGGGGTTGGCTTGGCTTCCTATCCCGGTGCATTCAATCAAGCGAATTGCACAATCGTGCTGCTTGGCTCTACTTAATGTAACGTTTCCTGAAATGTCATCTGTGAGCAGTACAAGTTATGGTTGTTGGAAGGGGCAGGGGGTGTCCACAGTTTAATAATGTAAAACAAGGTATCTAAGGGAGAAGGGAAGACAGGGAGGTATCCTTACACTGGATAGATTGAAAAGTGCTTATGTAATCAACATGTATTCTTTTGTCCTTGCGACACCAGGTGGGAAGTATCTCCTTGCAGCTAGATGGGTTCCCACTGATTTTAGGAGTCATGGCATATCTTGCTGGCTGCAGTCTGATTTTGCAAATTTTGACCTTAGAATTTGCATCTAAGAATTCTTCTTTGTTGATATTTAAATAAGTCTCACCTAAACTGAAATACACCCAAGAGAAGAAAACTTGGAGAAAGAACTCTTGTCCTCAGAGGCTCTGGAGATGCCTCATCCCACCTCCTTTGACAGAACATGGGTTGAACAAAATAGATTGCTTGAAGTCTGTCTTCAATATGATTTCCAAAACAGGAATTTCTGCAGATGGACAAGATAGCATTAATAATAATAATCCCCTCACAGGATTAGGACTTCAGACTCCAAAGTTGTCTTTCCGAAGAGAAAGGTCAAGGCAAACAAGTATTGGTCCATTTTGGATGTGTATGTGTAGAGACCAAAAATACAGCCTCTAAGTCAATCAGTACACAATCCAATTTAATATGTGGCTTCTGTATTTCAACCACCCCAGAGGTTCCAAAAAACTGCTGAGGCCAATGGGAGTTTTCCAGTGACATCAGTGTACTTTGCAGCAGGGCATTCACCTAAAAACCCAAAGGTAAGAAGCTTTCTTGTTCTTCTCTTATCTGCTGAGACAGACAAGGTCAATTTTAGTGCTAGTGTAAACAGAGATGTAGTTGAGGAGCATCAGTAATTTAAAATATCAAATAACTGGCTTCCAACTGGTAGGATTATTGCATGAAATACACCAGTGATGTCTCCAGCCTATTTTGCCATGGAAATGCTGAATAAGCAAAAAGTAGTAAGTTGGGTAATAGTATATTCCACAGGGAGAAAAAGCACTATTACTCATTCAAATCCATCAGCTGTGTTAAGAAAGGAGAAGATGGTTCATCCCAAGTCTTCTCTACTTCAGTACAAAGCAGCTGTTTTTTAGTCATCAGGGATGTTGTGTCACTGAAATAGAGAGTGCTAGCTGGATTACCAAAAAAACCTGCCAATTAATTAATTGAGCTCCATATAGCCAAAAATAATAGCACTAAAAAGCCATTTGGCCTGTTTCTGTTGAGAATGGACATCTGTCTGCTCTGGTAACTATGGGAAACTAGAACCCCAAGGAAAAAGAATGCAATATATTGACTAATATCTGTGCATTTTGGAAAGTTCATTGGCTGTTCTTTATATTCTTCACAGGTTTCTGCCTTTTAGTCTGTACTTCTATAGGACCCTCATGTAGATTTGGATTCACTAAGCTGCATTATTAGGGCCATTTCCAGGTGCAGTTGCTGTTGGCAACCAGCAGTTGAGGCAAACACATTTCTGCTTTAGAATAGCACAAAAAATACTATAGCAAAATCATGGAAATTACTAGTAGTCAGTAAAAATGGAAAATAATTGGGTACCACAATATGTTTCTATTCCTGTATTTCCATCCGTATAGTTTTTCAGTAGGCAGTGGGAATGTGGCATCTTCCTCTTAACCATTTCCCATCATCATAGCATCACCACAAAATCTGTAAGCATGAACAAGACAACCTGTGTGTTGCATGCCCCACTGATAAGGTGAAGAAGTGTTGTCAGAGGGTGACAGATGCTGGGTATTTGACTGCTCAACTGCTCTACCTCTAGACTCATGTAGACTCCGTGTAGACTCATTTTAAGTCTGTGTAGCCAGTAATCTACCATGTTTCAAAAGGGTTCTGCTAGAAAAGCAGGGGTATTGGTAAATATTTCTCTGTAAATTCTGCAGAACTGGGACCTCAACTTCATATTTGTTTATTTGAAACTAAATGCTTTGAATCTGAGTCAGTTTCTGAGAATCATTAGTGAAACAACCAGCAGAAGTCAAATGTTATTTTAGTGACAGTATTTCTTCAAGAATAAAAAGAGGCTGTACTGGTTTGGGCTGGGACAGAGACAATTTTTTCATAGTAGCTGCTAAGGGGCTTTGGTTTGGGTTTGTGCTGAAAACAGTGTTGATAACACAGGAATGTTTTAGTTTACTGCTGAGCAGCACTTGCACAGTATCAGGGCCTTTTTTGCTCCTTACACCACCCTACCCAGTGAGCAAGCTGGAGGTGCACAAGGAGTTGAGAGGGGACACAGCTGGGACAGCTGAGTCCAGCTGACCGAAGGGACCTTCCATACTATATGGTCAGCATATAGAGATGGAAGGAGAAGAAGAAGGAAGAGGGGACATTTTGGGGTAATAGCATTTGTGTTCCCAAGTCACCATTAAACATGATGGAGCCCAGCTTGCCCAAGGATGGCTGAACACCTGCCTGCTCATGAGAGTGGTGAATGAATTCCTTGTTTTTCTTTGCTTACACGTGGCTTTTGCTTTACTTATTTAACTGTATTTATCTCAAGCCACAAGATTTTTCACTTTTACCCTTCCCATTCTCTTCTCCATTCAACTGTGAGGGGAGTGAGCAAGCGGCTGCATGGGATTCGTTTGCTGGCTGGGATTAAACCATGACAGAGGCAAAGATTTGTTTTGTTCCTTGGGTACCTTTTCTGTGCATCAGTCTCTCTTGGTAGGTTTTTATTTACTGTCTCGTGTGACGTGTTTGCTACTGAAACTTCCTTTGAATCCATACCTGGGGGAGAATAAACATCACTCTACAGCAATTTAATTTATATGTACGAGACATATTCAAACAATGAACTCTAAGTTGTTTGCTTCTGTTACTGCTGCCAATAGTGGTTAGAAATGTTACCCAGATCAAAAAAGATGTCTGCTCTGCACTGGATTTTTAAAATTTTCTTACTGGAAAAAGTCAAACAATTTGGATGCCAGATGAAGGAAATGATTGCTGTCCATGTTCAGTGGTCTGTCTGAACAAGAACTGTCTTCAGTGCACTAAAGAGAAACAATGCCAGGGTAAGATAGAGTAAGTCTTGCTTATTCAGTGTCTTCTGATATGTTTTATAGCAAAATAGAGTGTATGCTGCCTTCAGCTTGCTTTAAAAGCACAGTCCTGATCAAGTCTGGGCTTGAGTTTTCTTGAATCAGTGTGCTCTTTGTAGCTAAGTGATGTTTTGCTTGAATTTCATCCATTTGATTAATAGAGTGTGTTTATACCCCTTCCCTCTTGTTTGTGGATGGAAACAGATCGGCTGAACAACATGGGGAAATGGTTTCATTGGGGACTAATACTATACAAAATAAAATGTGTGTATGAGAGAGAGTTTGTGAGTGGGAAAAAACGCCTCCTTTTATTTCCTGTCAAGCTGATGGTGAGACTGGAGAAGACCCAATTCCTCTGGGCAGTTTATTTAAACTGTGATACAAAAGATACTCTGAAAAGACAGAGGGACCTCTGACATCACTCAGCTGTTTTATTGACTGTGGCAACAAATTTGCTCTTGGTTTGAACCCCCGGACCAAAAGGTAGCTTGAAGGAAGAATCTGAACTTGAGGCAATGCTAGAACTTGGGAAAGGATTTGGGATAAGGAGAGCTGCAGTTGACATGAAGTTCAGTGCTGCCCAGTGGTTTGAACTGTTGTCTCACGAAGCATTTTGCAGTATGGACACAGTGGAACTGAGATTCTCAGTCTGGGGAGTGTTTTGTGGGTATATCCTTCATCACATTGAATTTCACACACATCTTGAAGGAGGGGCAGAAGTACAATTTTACCCACTGGAGGTGCAAGAGGAATGCAAAGCCAAAAGGAAGCTTATTTGTGAGCTTGTGGATTGTCCTGCTGTAAGTGAGGAGTGAGTTTTTATTGAATCTCCATCATCATATGGACTTACAGCTACTTATTTACAAGTTAGTAAAGAGGACCCACAGCTCTCATCTGGCCTGGGCTTTCAGTCAGTCTTTGCTCCTGACACACCCCTTTCAGGAAAACTTGGCCTTGTCCACACGTCCTCTGAAGGGTAAGGTCTTGTCCCATGTCCCTGAATGAGGCCTGCATGTTGTCTGCACAACCATCACGGCCAAAACCTCACAGGGATTGTGGTACCAGCTGAACACTACATGCAGGGATGTGCCAGTGCTGAATTCCTGCCCGGACCCTGTTCTGCTTACTAACATAGGTTTAACATAACAGATGCCATGCAGGATGACTGATGTACAATATGCACAAGGAAAGTGGCCCAAAATAAGTATTTGAGCCTAATTTGCAAGAGAATTTCTTATGCTCTGTACACAGGCCGTGTCCCCTTCACATTCATCTTGAATACGTTGACCAGCAGGTTAGAGATGACTAACAGAGTTTGTCAGTTCACAGAAGCTTCATGACAAGGAGGAGAGCAAAGAGGGGCAATGCAAACAGCTGAATCAGAGTTCACACTGAGATGGGACCAGGATTTCAGCCTTGTTAGGAGCCAGAGAGTCTTCCCAGCAAAACCACCATATACTTGTCCTACTATTTAGGCTCAAATTCAAGCCTTCAACCAACAAGTGCAATCATTTTGGGATGAAAGTAAAAGAAACTATGCTTACTTAATCCCAGTTCTCATGCAAATATGTATCTGTCTCTGGTATACACATGGTTGTAGGGAGGTTTTGTGTTGTCTTGCTGCCATCTGAAAGTTCTGTTTTGCAAGTGGAAACCCCTAAGGTGATGACCATCTGAACCACTGTGATAGGGAAGAGCTTGAGGTGATTGTTCTCAGCAAACTATCAAGGTTTAAATAATTGCAGTACAGCCTCAAAGACTGGCAGGATTAAGTTTACAGGCAGGAGATATGGAAAAGTGACCCAAAATGTTATTTCCAGCTGAGAATCTGTTACTATTTTAAATGGATTTTTTCTGATAGCAGTCTGGACTGAAGAAGTCGTCCACAGGAAGGACTATATCATAGCCATTTCTTTCCTTCAGGATTTCGAATCTTGCGACTCTGCATGAAAGGCAACAATAAATATGAATACTTCTTGAATTTGGTTTTAGATGGGGTTGTATTAACTATTGCAGCTGGTTGGTAGAGTTTATGATATTAGGTATACTACTGAACTATTTTGTCTGTCCTGAGTAAATGCTGTCAGCAGGTGGAAAACTGCACTAGCAAGGGCTAGTAGGAATCTGGAGAACAGCTCTGTGTCCTTGAGATGGCACCTGGGGACCTCAGAGAAATGGAAAGTTTATTTTTGTTCCCCAGGCCAGACTATTTTCAGGCAATGAGGTTTGTACACTCTACACATCCGTTATTGGCGGGCAAGGCAGCACAACCTGTACTGCTGACAGATTTCTGCTCTTCTAGTGGGATGGACAAAGAGGTGAGGAAACAGGTGTTTAAAAGTACAGGTATTTATTAGTGTATTAACAAGTTTTTTGCAGTATTGCAGCAACCAGCAAAGTCAGCTGATGACGTGCTAATGATATCAGAGTTGAATAATCTGAAGCTTTCTCCTGCCATGTGATGCCATGGGATTGCAGGATATTTTCTATCACTTTTGAAAGAAATCCACGGAATTAATTATCTAGAAAAATATTTGGCATCTACTCAGCAAGGATGTGTCAGTAAGTTGAGAGTGGGTAGCCTAGTCTCCCTGGTCCTGGCATAGTTTAAGTCCCATAAATAAAGGAAAGCAACTTGTATTTAGCACTACTGGAAACTGAGGTAATTCTTTGATGAGCAGTGCAGCATGTGTGTGACATTGCTGGATTCACACACAGTGAGAAAAAGCGTTTCAAACCCCTCCCTTTCATGTTCTCTCCATCCTTTCTGCGGCGTTTTGTAATCTTTCAGTGATCTCTTACATACAGGCTTGTTCAGATCGTTATTTAACAAAATCTTTTTAGTCAAGGCAAGACAAGGGTAGGACAAGGGGAACGAGAAGCAAGTTGTCCTGGACACAGACTGCAAAACATCAGCCTCCATTTTCACCAAGAGACAAGAGGAAATACCAGGGAAAAGCAGCTAAAGGTCATGGAATGGCACATTTTTTGTGTAGTTTACCAGAAGTATATGAAAACAGCTGTAGAGAGAATGGATAAATTATGTTTTAACTTTGGATTGAACTCAGAATTCTGAACAAAAAAAATTCTACCTACCCTATTTATAGCCAGTTCTGTCACAATATTGTATGCTATTGCAAATTTATTAGCTGGCAATGTTTTCTAATAAATCAGTGTGCAAGGCATCCCTGTAATAAAGATGCTATAATGAGAAAGAGTTTTGATTGAGTTCCTTGTCCTTTTTTTCCTTGGGACTGTTCATCTCCTGTCCTATTAGGAAATGTCTAAGTTTATATGCCCATATGCTGAGAAAATAAAACACCAGCATGCCAATGGAAAGTTTTCGTTCATGTGGACAATGTTTCAGTGCTGGTGGCCTCTGCAGAAGATAGGGTCATGTTTTTTTGACGTACAATTGCTCAGCTGCCACCAGAGCATGAAACAATAAAGAATTATTATATATCATGTATGGCAAACCAGCTTTTAGCCAGACATGGACTTAGTCACATGAAAATTTAGCTTAGAAGCAGTTTTGCATTCATTCTTTTGCCAGTAATATTTGAGAGAAAATAAAATGTTACTAAAAAGCATTGTAACTCTAAATAAAAAGAACTTGCAAATTTATGCACAAGCAAATCTGGGTACTCCCTTTTGTCACTATGAATTTTCATTTATCTTAAAGGATTTAATAAACATAATAACATGGAGAAAGAAATCACCTTGCCCCTCAGTGCAAATATTTAAAGAATGTAAGACCATGAACAGGATCATCAGTCCTTAATTTGAACTATTTTGTGAAGTTTTACAAATCATATTACAAGAATGGGCTTAGGAAAATGCTAATACTTGAACCCAAAGTCAAATTTAAATTCAAGTATTTTCACAGCTATGAGTTTCCATTCATTTCTAATAACACTGTCTTTTTTTTTTCTCCTTTTCTGAATACTACAAAAAATTAGTATTAAATTTGAACATGCCACTGCCAAACAAGGGATATGAACTAAAATTCATGGTTCAAAAGTCATGTTTTCTTTTGGTTTTTTTTTGCATCCCTTCTACCAGCCTAATTTACATAATTAGCAGACATTGATTGTATGCGGAGTTTCTCTATTGAATACGGACCATTCGTTGTTGGCAAACTACCTATAAAGCAGGCAGATTCATGAAAAAGTTCAATAAATAATTTCAACCGTCCTAGAAGGGAGATATCAGTCTTAACAAATAGGTTTTCTCCAATTGCTTGCTCAGATACCTATGGGGGATTTCAGACAATGACAACTGAGCACTGTGCTTTCCCTATCACGTTTCTTAATGGCTTTTTTTGCTTTGATTATCAAGAAAACAGAGCTCTCAACTGCAAAAGATACAGTGACTGACAGGGCCCAGCAGGGCACATTCCTGTTGTACAAGATGTAAAAGATACCAACCTTCTCACAGAAGGATCTTGACCTCGGTTCCCAGTCACTTCATGGAAGAAGAACTCACTCCACATCATCGTAGAAACATCAATATGTTTATTTTGCTTCATTTCTTATAGACTGGCAATTCAATAAAATTCCACCTGTACACCAAATTGGATCTAATTAACCAGAAATCCACTGTGTGCATCAAAGAAAGGTAACAGTAACATGCGAGTAACTGTGAAGTGCAGTAAATTTCGAAGTAATGATTACATGCACTAAACCCAGATCTTCACCAACAGAGCTCCACTGATGATGACAATTGCTCCAGTTTTACATGAAGATCAGAACCAGACCTGGGCTGATTTAATTCTACAGGGTGCCATTCAGTCCTAAAGTGGGTAACTGAGCAAGAGGCAAGGTAGACAAAGGGGGCCAAGTCTGCTCCTCGTGAAGGTGGGCATAATAAATGTTTTCAACTGCAATGGTGAAAGGGTTAATGCTTCCCTGCTCGTGTACTATCAATAATTTTATTAACTTGTTTTCATTCCTTTCTAATGTTGTTGTTCATTTTCAGATTCCATTTTTAATATTTTAGATTCAGTTTTAATATTCTCCACAGGAATTTAAAAACAATCTTCTCTTTAAAACTTAATTGTAGCATTTGTTATGCCATAAAAATACATTTTAAATTTTCAGAGCCAATTTTGTGAAGTAATTGGATAATAAATGAGTAATAAGAACAACAAGACCCTTATTAACTTTTTAGTCATTAAAGTGATCTAACATTTCAGAAAGAACAATAACTTTTCCAATAACGTTCCAGAACAGTGATTGTAATAATAAGGCAACAAAACAAATGTATAAAATGATGCTGTCTTTCTTGGACAGTAGGATGGAAATTTGTAATTATTTACATTTTCCACAAGCAGCATAAATTACCAGCATTTCTGTCCCAGAAGGAACTGTGCCCCCCTCCACTGTAAGGAACACAAACAACCATCTAAGCATTAATAAGGCTGATCACTCAGCAGCACTGCCTGTCAGCCCCCCTGCAATGAACCTCCTTCTCCTGAGCAAATGGGTGAGGCACTGGTCAGTACTCTGGGTGCCTGTCTTGTGGTCAGCCCGGGACACGGCTGGTCAATCCAAACCCCCTACTCATTTCTGCTGTTGGAATAAGGCCCCATAAAAGCTCAGGAGATGCCACCAGCTCAGTTGCCAGCAGCACTTTAGCAGCACTCCTGTACCAAGTGCAAAGGGCAGCCTCTGCACCGTTTCCCTGGTGCCAGCTCAGGATAAGAGGAGATGCCCTGAGTGATGCAGGGACTCCTCCACTGCTTTACTTCTAACAAAGAACCCCCATCCAGGGGCTCAGCCTGAGCCAGGGTGAGAGCTGAGGCATGGCTGGCTCTTGGTGCCCAGGGGAGCCCAGGCAGCCGATACTGTGGGACCCTGTCCCAAGCATAGTTGTTAGCAGAGTGGTCCCACACCCTTGCAACCTCCCACACCAATTAATACAGTTTAGCATGATGGGTTTGGTCCTGGCTGGGGTCAGGAGAGCCTCATCTAGACCAGAACAGAGCAGCCCAGCCTGGCAGTGGCTGTGTCACTTCCTGTACCTGCAGAATGGCCACAAGTGATACCAGAGAACGTACTGCTGTGTGGTTAAGTCCAGGCCTTAACACTGTCTAAAGTACCCTTTTGGCACCTCACACCACTTTACAACTTATTCAGACCTGTCAGTCCATCATCCCAATCACCTAATGCTGTCTCCCTAATTCAAGAAATGCAGGTGAAATCTGGACAGCAAGAGACTTGAGCAGCACTGTGGTAGAGCCCCCAAATTATTTGTAACACCTTACAACAAAACATAAGTGGGTGCTTTGACAAAGTGTTGACTAAACTTTTCCTGTCGCCTAATCAGCTGGAAATCTACCAGTACAAAATATCTTCTGTCTGAGTAAGAGCTGTTTTTCAGTCCTCTCAAGCAGTCCATGAGGACTGGGCTTCAGCCTGATTTCTCATCCCAGTTCTCATCCCNCCTATTCATACTTAGGTAAAGTGGGTTGCAAACCAAGAGACAAAAAAGGACAGGTGACAACAATCTCAGCCCAGGACTATTGTGTTTGGCCCAGCTCTGCTGCCCCAGCCACAACACTTGGAGGAAGTGCCACACAAACAGAGGAAGCAGGATTCGGGCTCACGCTGCCAATGCAGTTCAGGAGGAGACTTTAAATGCATGCTAACCCTTAATCATGCCAGCAGAGCCTTTGAAGTCACAGAGGACTTAATTTTAAACACTTCTCTCCCACAGTTCTAAAATAGCCACTGATACAATAAGCAACAAATGACCACGTCGTTTCTTGAGCAGCACTGAGTGCAGGGGTTGTGTCTCAGGCAAAAAAAACTTTGGAGAAGTTTGTTTTCAGTGGGAGAAAGAGCACTGGGGAGAGCACTGCCCTGACTGCACAGAGCAGGACTCTGTTTTTTAAGATCAAGTAAATGCAATTCTTCTCTTTCTTTAAAAA
>VYXC01008332.1:921027-962020 GCA_013397175.1 Platysteira castanea
TTCCTATTCATACTTAGGTAAAGTGGGTTGCAAACCAAGAGACAAAAAAGGACAGGTGACAACAATCTCAGCCCAGGACTATTGTGTTTGGCCCAGCTCTGCTGCCCCAGCCACAACACTTGGAGGAAGTGCCACACAAACAGAGGAAGCAGGATTCGGGCTGAGAAGGATTTAGTAACTGCATTACTACGCTCTCAGCACTGATGCCTGTAAAAGATAAAACCTGGGAAAAGACCTCGGGTTCCTACTCCTTATTGTTGCTGCCTGGGATTTAACTTGTATGTCTGAACTATGTACATATTTCACTGATTTAGGTGGGGCGCCATGAACGTATTTATATGGGCCGATACAGTGACAGGACTGCTGATGTTTACAGTAACAGGTTAGAGAGGCTTTGCCAAAGTATTCTTAGTTTTTAAAAGGACTGGTCAGACCCAGCCCCCTTCCCCCTCTCCATTGTTATTTTGTCTGCTGGATTTACGGAAGAAGGAAATGGTAAATTACAAGAAAAAAATAGCATTTATCTTGCCAGGACGTGTTGCTTTGAACTTGGATGATATTAACATATCAATCAGATTCAGTGATATGTTAAACAAGGTTGTCCCTGGTTTATGGTTCACCAAAGCTGGGAGTTGAACCATTGCTTTGTCTGTGTGGTGGGTAGGGAGCTTAACTCCACCAGTCCGAATCCTTCACGTGGACACGCAGCACTGAGAGTGGGCATGGGGCACCATTTATTTCATCTGAGCTATGCTGACCCAAAATAAAGTCCAGTTTACAGTTTAATTCGGACTGAAAATTTGCCCAGATGAAGCAATTACACAGTCACAAATACAGTGACTATGGCTGAAAATCCTTGAAGGATAAAAACACAGAACATAATGTAATGTTCTGGGAATAAATTGGGAATATAATGACAGACTGCAATCACTCTGTTTAGAGTAGCTGTGTAAGAGGAAATATTTTTGGATGACATTTCCAGTCCCCAATCAGAGTTTGGCCAATTAGATGGAAAATTAATTCAGAAAGGAAACATTAATTAGGTCCTGATACAAATGGTAATTCCAAAATTTCATGAGGTTTCAAAGATCTGTCTTCTCCTCTCTGCCATTTCCTTATTATGGAATATTCATTATTTTACAATAACTTTTCAGGCTGGGGACAGCTTAATTTAACTACATTGCTTCCTTTGGGGACAACTAAGGACTTGCTATGTAAGTGTTAAATGGCAGAACTGAGCTGGATGGTGATTGAACTGGACTGAATCGGATTTACCATACAAAGAAGCATGCCGTGCACCAACCTACTGGCTACATGGAATTCAGAACAGAAGAAAGAGTGAATGAACTAAGTAATCCCCACAATTAATACCTTAGTGAAAGAAGCCTTACTCTCTCCCTTCTTCCCTCTTTTAGGAAAGAACAGACAATTAAATGAAGAAATATACATAAATAATATTTAATCTTGCTTGTTACTGCTTTTCTTCCCATATGTAAGTCACGAGTAAAAACAGATCTCACTAAATAAATACTATAAAACCAAATAAATAATTTAATAAACAGTAACAATGCCCCAAAAGTAAATTAATCCTCAGGGCTTTAAATAAATATAGACAATTTAACTCAAAAGTACAATTTTTTCCTCAAGGAATTGTAAGCTGAGAGTTATAGTGAAATCTTGATGTAACCATAACCACAGCGTCTACTATAAATAAGTTCAACACACGTTATTGTTTGGAAAATTAAATCAAGGAAAAGTACTTTTACTTACTATGTTTACAAGTAGTAAAACTCTACAGTTAATCAGCAGACAGGTGTCACAAATATATTTTGAGTACTCAGACTTAGTATCCACACTTTCACAATTAACTTTTACATTCATGAAGTATTACAAACTAATAGAAAAAGAGCTGCAGCTAAAAAATAAAAATGCTTAAGTTCAAAGCTCAGGATCATGGCACAGTAATAATTCTCTGGAAGTGAAGAGAGAGAAAAACCCCAAATATTCTAATTTAAGAAAAAAAGTAGCTACAGAAAATGAAGTCCAGTTTCCTGTGGATTTGTGTCTTGTGGTTGAATTATCTTGTGCCTAATAAGATGCAAACTCTGATTGAAACTTTTCCTGAGGCTGAGGCATCTCTCGGCTCCTTTTCTCTCCCATGGAGATTATCTGATGTCCAGTAATAATGTTTGGCTCATAATGAAGTCTTTCCCTCAGCAGAAAAATAAGTCAGACCCCTCAACTCTGCTCAGCTACTAATTTTCACTAAACACAGAAGAAATTAATGTCAACTTTCCCATATCAAATAAACAGAAATTACTCAGCAAATTCAAGGATTGCACCAGCAGAGGTTCAGATTAGATTTTAGAAAAAAAAATTTTCTCTGCAAGAGTGCCTAGGCATTGGAATACGCTGTCCAGGGAGGTGGCAGAGTCATTAGCTCCGGAAGTGTTCAAGAGGCCTCTGGATGTGGCCCCTGGAGATACGGTTTAGGGTTGATTATAGTGGTGCTACCTTGATGGTTGGACTAGATGAACTTGAGGATCTCTTCCAACCTTGACAATTCTGTGATGCTGTGAAATTCAAAAGTTACAGAGCCTGAAAGACAGGAACCTGGGCAGGACGACAATAACACGCATTTCTTTATGAAGCAGGTTGAAAGTGAAAGTATTTTGGCTGCACTTGCTTTTGTCTCAGATCAAGGTTTCCCTCTCTAAATACCAAGTTTTTCCTCATATGCCAATTTTACATAAACAAGGTGTGTGTTCTTTCTGTAAGTAAGAAAAACAGTAGTAATAGCAGGGGAAAGGAATCCAGCAGAGGTACTTCAAGAGAGGAGACTAAAAAGATCTGTGAAACTGCTACCCAGTACAGGTAATTCTGGTAATGAGGTTAAGAAAACATATTTTAGAACATATTCTGATGTGCTTTAATGCCATCAAAAATCATTAATAAGACTCTAATAAGTAAATATTAATTCTACACTCTTCAGGAGCTCTTTCGTGCTTAAAGTAAACTCTCTTTAAGTGAAGAACAAGGTTTCTAGGGCAATGCCAAAAAGGATAAAGGAGGACATATCTTCTGCTTCAGCCTTTCTGTATCTTTGTATTCAAATCATCACTTCATCATTTTTGACTTGGAAAAAAAATTCTCCTTGCTCAGCTTTTGCCTAAAACGTAGTTACATCCTTTTTTGAGAAGAGAATGCAGAAGTACAAATGGCTATATTCAATTCTGAAAGTGCCTTAATAGAACACCTCTACAGCAGGGGTGAACGCTGTACAGCCAAACCTTGCCAGCAGCTCCTCTGCTATTGCAGGGCAGCAGTGGCACTGCCCCTCCTGCTCTCCTCTGTGCCAGATCACCTGAAGGGTGAATATCAATTTACTGTTAAGTGTGGATGAGGCCCCAAGGACCTTGCATGACAAGTCAAAGCAACACCAGGGCCTTATTTGCCTACTCGAAAAATAATTTAATGTATGTTTTTAAAACAAAAGTCATCTGATGAATTTAAAGATGTAGTTCATCTGGTTAGACAAATTTTACAACAGGGAAGGATTAGTAAACTTGTAACAATATCTCTTTGCCACAAGAATTTCCACTCTTGTCTGAGTCTAACAGATTTTGGCTATGTTCCCCCAGAAAAAGCACCAGAGGTCATGCATATTACAACTACGGTTTACCTCAGCCAGTAAAACCAATTATTCTTTGCATCCCTCTCTTCATTTTTTCCTAGGGAGATAATTTCTTCTGGGACTGCTCACTCATGGCATCTGGCTGGGATCTACGGATATATTTGAAAGTCCTTCATATGAATCCTCAAGTCAGAATTAGCTTACCCAGGGATGCAGAAGTAACCCACCAGATACAAAAAGCTTTAGTCATCAGCTCAACTCTGTTGACAACACTTTTCCACCCAGCTTTCTTTGAGAAGAAGGAATCCAATGAGTTAAGGCAAGTCTGCCACAAGTTTGAGACCCAGGGTCCCAAAGGTGGACTCCGTTCCTGAGTAAGAGAAGCATACACAGGAATATACATTTAGGCATGCAAGTCCTCTCCCCGATGAATCTCAGGTGGCACTTGGGTCTCCATTCAGGAACCTCTAAAACACATCTGTTATGGCATTTGATCCCTCCTGAGGCAACTACATCTGGTACCTTCAGTAGGGAAGAGCAAATGGGATATTCTAAATATCACCTACTTAAACCTACTCGGCCTCAGTGGCCCAGAAAGGTCATGGATAAAATTTAAACCTTTCATGTACTTTTTGTTGAGGTTTTGAAACCAGTTGCTGGAAATGAGCATCTGAAGGACTGTGCTTTTCATATGCTGTCTGCAAAGAACCAGCAAGTACCAATGACAGCTCCATAGTCTTTGATGGCTCTCATCTGACTGGAAGCCATCAAATCCACCTGCACTACCTCAACCATGAGAGGAATCAGCCAGCATAGATTTTCTAAGTAATTTACCCAAGATTTCAATTACCAGCCAAACCAAACAAGAGAGGGTTCAGGAAACACACAGTCCACTTGGGAATTCACCACCTGCCTGGTTCAGAAAGCTCACACAAAACCACATTGTTTCATAGGTTTCAAAAAGAGAAGGAGGATGAAAAATTGTAAGCATGATTACTTTTCTTCCAGAAAATCTCTTTTTCTAGAAAATTCCTCTTGCAGCTGGATTTTAACAAAACTACTGTAGCAAACTGAAATTTTCAGTGGCCCAGACTGTACCTTTGGGTCTGTACTCTGCATTTTCCCAGAGATAAGACTGACAGAAGCTTGATATTTTTTTTCTGAGAATATAGCCCATCCTATGCAGCTAAAGACTCTATGGGAAAAACCACGTAAATGTCATGAACATGGAAGAGACAATGTAACAGAGACAGCTTATTTCTGATATTTTGTTACTTTGTAGGACTTGACTTGCAAGCTGAATAATGTAGGTTTTACATGCAATTCCATTAAAGGAAAAAAAAATGAGGGAGAGAGTACTGGAAAACTTCATGAGTAGTCATCAGGTCCCAAAAGCTTAGATCCACAGCACAGCCTATGATTGTCCTAATCTGCTTGAGCATTTGGTTATACAGTAGAAGGCTATTGTCTATGCCCAGCCACGGGAGGGAGATGAGACAGAGCTTTAATGAGTATATTTCAAAGCTATTTGTTAGACAGCAAATGAAAGATGAAAGTTGGGAAAGCACAGTTCAATCACAGAAGAAAAATGTATTTTCTTTTTGGAAAACTCTGCTGTTCTTGTTCTCCCTGGCTTCTCTCTCCATCCCCACATCTGTTCCCACTTACTCTGCGCCCATTTTCTCACTGGGAAGCATCAGACAATCTTTACTGCAGGCACAAATATCTGTTCCAAGTGTCTTCGAGGGAACACATTCTTAGTCATGATTCTACTCTACTGGGTGTCCTTACTTTGCATGCAAGTCTGTGTCCACATGTGTCCCAGGCTTCGACTCAGCAAAATACTTATGCAGGGATCTCACAGTACAAAAGTGCTTAACCCCCCAAATGTCTAGCATGCATTTAATTTTGAAAATTCACTCCACTGAAGCTGGCAGAAGGGCAGTGTTTGTCACTGTCTTCTCCTAAACTGGGGCTTGAGACTTGCATGCTGCATTTATTTGTGACACTGACAGCCGAAAATGCCTGTTATACAGCAAATACAACATTTCTGTTAAAAAAAAAATAAATAAATTGGTGAGAAAGACTGTTATTTCCTCCACACTTTCTCTACATGAGTTAATTAATAATTTTCTCCCTTATTTTGTTATACACTCAAAACTTAAAGCAAGACTTTACTTATCTGACTTGTGACACTGCTGTGAATTCTCTGTGTGTCGCTTGTGTGTCTCCCAGGGAGAACCAGCGAGCCCTCGGGGGCCTCTTTCTCACTCCCTCACTGACTTTCTCCCAGGGAAGGCTCCTTACCCTCAGCCCTCTAGGTGGCTCAGGTGTCATTTACAGACAAAGCACACCACAAACACCTTGATGAAGGGGGGAAAGATGCCCAAAACCAGAATAACACCCTTATTTGCCTATTGCTTGTGGATAAATGATTGTGATGTATGGGAGGAATAGAGAACTGGCATGGATCAGGAAACATCATAAGGCCAACAGGTTGCTATGCAAAATAATGACTTAATAGGCAACGCCTGTAAGCATTTAATGTATTAAATAATTGCAATTACCCTGTTTCAACTACTACAAAGATTTTCATTCAGCTAGAAATGCAAGAGTTCACTGTGCAGTGAAGCCACTAAATATAGAAGATCATTGCCCAGAAAATCAGAGCTCTGCAAAAAAAAGGACATTGCTGCTAGCTCTCCATTTTTTTTTCCCCTCCCCAGGAGAAAAGCAGCTGATATAACAGGACAGGACATTTTCCACTCAGAAAACATGCATGCTCAGGCAGGCGGGAGGAGTGTGTAAAACAGGCAGCTGTGGAGAGATGAGTAAGTCCCATCCATTCAGAGATAAAACAACTTTTTTTTTTTTACATAGGATAGTCTAATGTGGAAACTGCCAATCCTTCTCCTCTCACTACTTCTTTGATGTTCATTTGCTTTAAAATTTTTCCCCTGTGATGAACAACAGAGATTGCCAGCAAGTATTTGCAAGCTCAGCAGCAAAGCAGAAGGAACTGAAGACTTGTTGCTCAAAATGAATCCTTGAAAATGACTGTCTACAGTCATTCCCTTCTGTTTGCTTCACTTAGTGAGCTATGGGATAAAGGGAGGCAAACAAAGTATGATGGCAATAGCTATAAAAATAATAGCAACTCATTAATGTTTGTAAAACCTCTGTTGGAGGCATGTAAATGTGCAGTGTATCACTGTGAAAGGGATACTGAAGAAGGCATATTTATTTCCTCACAGGCTGCTCTTTTTACTAATACATTTTGGGTTTTGACAGCACCACTGATTTTTGATAGCAAATTTCAGTGCTGTAAAAAACACCATGAGAAGAGTGAAAAGTGTACCTAAACCAGCACACTGCCCATGAGGGTGGGATGCTTTGGCAGGAATGTAAGAACAGAGTCAGAATATTGGAAGATGGTACTACTTCCTGCAGACACGCTCCCCATCTCAAACCATCACATATGTTGCACATGATGGACACAGAGAGCACAATCTGCTCCTTCAGAAATCAGCCATTCTGGGAGCTCCCCTTGCCTGAGATGTCCCTTGCCCGAAGCAGCAGGGTGGGTGGCGGCACTAGGTGGCACTGGAAGCTCTGCGGTTAAGGCAATTTTAGTGTTATTTTGGGCTTTAAGCGCCATCTGGTGTTATTGTCGGCTTTTTCGTGAAAAGTCCGATTATGAGACCCCTGACACTGGCAACCTCCACAGTTCATGCTTTACAATAAATATACCAAACTAGATATTAAAGTACAGTACCATCGAGTTTTGCTGAATGGATCAGTATTTCCCCTCCTTTCTTGTTATACTTTTGGAAAGGAGTTCAATATGCAATGCACTTATCAATTCTGATTTTTACCCAAAAACATTTAATCAGAAAAAGTTTGGCTTAAAGGCATGAATGTGCTGCCAGATGCACTCCTGCTTCTGGATGTAAGAGCATTTCAATGCCCTTTCCTTCACAGCTCCTTGGCTTCTCCCCCTTTAGGCTTCCTCTTGAAAACCCAATAAAACAGGTACGACAAATCAGAGACTGCCATGGGAGGCAAGACCACAAAGATCAAACAAATAAAATCACACATCCATATATTCTTCCAACTTCCCTCCACCCTGCCATCTTCCCAAAAAGAAACACCAAACCATAACAATAACAAAGGACTAGTCCTTCACAATAATCCCCAAAGCTTGGAATGTACTTAATCATCAGTCAAGATGCTGCACATGAATGCCTACCACCTAGTAAGGACTTTCTTCCTAGGAAGTTTGTTACAAATCTGCTCATTCCTGTCACCATCCTTTACTTGTTTGGTCTGAAAGGCTCTAGTAACAAATAACAACTTCTTTTATATTCCTAGAATATTCCTTCTGGGTACAAGAGTGTACTATTTGTGTATGCAAAACTCTAGATTCTGCTTTGCCATTTCCTGGACAACATACATTACTGTGTGGAAGGCAGTGTGCAACAGGTACACGCTGAGCTTCCCAAAAGCAGGCATCTGTTTCACATTTTGAACAACTCTTGCACTACTGTAAAGGCTTGGAGGGCTGGGGGAGGCTTCTTCTCAGTCTTGCTCATGTTGAGGCTAACAGAGAAAGTTCCTTTTCACTTCTTCCGGAGTTTACGGTGGATTTTGTCTTTAGCTACTACCTTGTAAATTGATGCTGTAAGAAGAAATTGCCAGCATAGTGTGACAAGGAGAAGCAGCTCTGGCTCTAGGAGCTGGTGGGTGGCTGATGCTGGGGTAGCAGCTGACTAAACCACTGCAGACCCTGTCTACAGACAGGGCAGGGGACTCCACCGACTCCACCTTGAAAGGCAGAAGAGCTAACTTGTTTTTCCTGGGATTACCAACACTGGCACACCAAAGCCAAAACTCAGATTACCTTTGTATAACTTGCCAACAATTCATGTACCCTGTTATTATCCAACATCCCATCACCTGGGGGCAAGGATGGAGGGGGGTGGCAGGTAAACACCAGGGCATAGGGTGGGCACTTCTGCAAGCTGCCAGACCAAGCAGGTTAGCCAGGGGAATTCAGAAAGGAGTGTGAAACAGTTGGCCTACCTAAAAATGAATCCTCTCACCGACATAATGAAGACAGAATTTGCATTAGAAATTCATACAGCTGTTTGGAGAGGGGAATGTTGCCCTCAGGGACAAATCCACTCCCTAACACCCAGCCTTAGCGTCTCCCTCATGCCTGGCCAAGGTCCTCCCCCTCATGAGGAAGAATCCTGCCCCCGAGGCGCCTAAGCAACAGTGGAGCAATCCTGAGGAGGCTGCTTTATTAAATTAAATGTCCTCGTGGGAGGATGCAATTCAGGGGTTTTTTTTCCTTTTTTCTTTCTTTTCTTTTTTCCCCCCAAATGAAGTTCCTTTCTCAGAGAAGAGGGTTTCATTTGGAAAAATGAATTCTGTGTGGCATGATTCAAAATGAACTTTGTCTCTTTGTTCCTTTTTTAAAGTCAAATTGCATAAAAAGTAATACATTTCCAAAATCACATTGTCTCCTCCTTCAGATCTGATTACTTATTCCAAGTTCATCATTAGGATAGTGCAATGTGGATCCATGCTTTAAGCAGGACTCTCCAGTCTGCTGAGTGTTCTGCCTTCTGCCTAAATTAATAACACAACACATCCCGTAGAAAATAACTAAAAGATAAATCAAGCCAAGTTAGTTTCATTTAGGCTAAATGTGGGAGTTTTGCTTTGAAGTAAGAACATAGCCATTTGGTCTTGTTCTAAAAGAAATTAATCTGAGAAGCATACCCTGAATAATCAAGACAGGCAAGCATTTTGTATATAAGTAACCAGGACCACATCCCTGAAATACAAATGAGGATTCTTTGCAGCTTTAATTTTGAGTTTTCCATACAAAATACTCAGCATAAACTCTCAAATCCAACATTTCCCTTTACTTTTTATAATCAGCTTATTTTTTTTTACTTTAGTCAGTGTAACTCCTTAACAACATACTCCCTTTGCCTATTTTGTACTATTCTGCTCATGCTAGACCACAAAAAAAAAACATATTTGTAGAAGCAGCTTAGAAGGTTTATACTTTTATTTTAAAAGTATACCTTTTTTATATAAAAGTGCTTTACTTGGTGTATTTGCACACAAATAAACAAATGCAGAAGGTCACATCATTGTGCCCCTTTGTGGCTTCAGTAACAGGACTTTGGACTATACACGGGTCTGGGCACCACAATGGTTACTTTTAGACTGCATTTCAAGCTTAAGCTCAAATCTGTTTAATGTCCAAATAATTTCAATATTAACACCCAAAACACAGGAATTTCAGAGATTTGGAGTCATACTATTCTTTAGTCCAGATTCAAACATGTGTCAGCCCATAGGCTATGTTAACTTATGTCAAATTATATGCTTTTATCACCATGCAGCAAAATTACATGGTCAATACAACACAGACAAGGCAGTGTAGGCGCCTTCTAAAAAGTCTGGTGTCTGCAGCAAGACACTGTAGGATATGTAGGCTGCTGAACTGTACTTCAGGGCCAGAACTGCAGACACACAGATGAGAAAGTGCATTTTGTTTCACGCAGCTTTCTGGCTTGTGCTCCACCAGCAAGAGTAAGGGAGATGCAGTCTATGTGGCCCAAAATTTCCTGATTCTTCTCAGAGCAAACATAATTCGTTAAGTAAGTTCTGTTTTAACCCAGTGGCCACCTCCACCTCTGCAAGACAGTCCCCATGCTAAGATTTTTTTCACAGGACAGAAAAGACAACCAGGCTCTCAGAAGGGCTTTTCAGCCTGCCTTTGCTCATTACATCTTTTCAGTTCTTGAAGGTGCTGAGTAAAATGGCAACACCTGTTCTGAGAAGAGAGAGTGCATCAAAAACAGACAGTGTGAACTTCTCTTCCTACCAGTCTGTTCTCACTACCTGTGTTCTACCATCTTGTACTTATATTGTTCACACACTTCACTGTTACCAGGGGATTTGAAATCTAATTATCTTCAAGACTTCCGGTATAGAACAACTTCACGTAGAGCAACTTCACCCAGCAGGGAGAGACCTGTACAAGTCAAATTTTCACTGCATTGTAGACTGGAAAAATGAAGGGAGGTCACACCTCACCTACTCATGCCGTACAAAGCCCTTATTCATGCAGATAAGGTCACTGATGTAGACTGGGCTTTAAATTACTTGTTAAGAAGAAAATTATTCTCAGAAAAGTAAACAAAATTACAAATTTTTTGACTCTTCAGCTTTGCTGAGACCCACAACCTCTTTCTCATGCCCTCTTCCAAACATAAAATGCACCTTAACATTCTTTGTCATGCAAAAAAATCTCATTTGTGTGAGACTCCAGTGACTTGTCTCACTGGCCTTTTAGGGCATGAATACCTCTTCTGAAAAGAAGAAAAAGGTCAGATTCGTTAAAGACTTCACTCTACTCACGACTACCAGGCTATTGCAATAGAATGACTCCAGGAGATAGGTCTTCAGACCTAGTGTTAAGGAATGCAATTTGAGCCGTTGCCGGTACAGACATGTCACTGATGCTACTAAAACAAAACTTGAGCTAAAATTTGTTTCAAGTCTTTACTTGCTTGCAATGGAAAGTTTGCTGGCAGCTGTTGTCATCATTAGCCTTGTGGCGATGTTTTTTTCTGAAGTGTCTTGTGTCTTACTGAAGCTTAACGCTTGTTAAGTTGGGAGGGGACTTTGGGTGATCTGCCAACAGCAGACAATAAAGTGTTCTTTTCTCCTGTTGTAACAGAGTCGTACGTTTTGGTTTATGGATAATGGCAGCTACACATAGTAAATTAAAACACACACAAAAAAGAGGAAAACAGGAGGGCTTTTCTCTAAGTAGTCTATTTAGCCTATTACAGGCTCTCCTCGGGTTTTAAATGCAATCATAAAAACACATTAATTTTTCACCATTAACCATTTTCTTCTCCTAGTAGGCTAAGAGCAGGCATTTTTACAGCAACGTCCCTCTCCAGGGACTCCAGCTTTATAAGCTTTGAGCAGCATTACTATCATCTCCCTTTGCTGTGGGTCCCCAGACCTGCAGGGAAAGCTGTGATCTGGAGAACACCCCTTTCTCCCTGTGCAGTTCTCTGGAAAAGAGCTGAAATTCATCATATGCTAGTACACTGTCCTCTGGTTTTGCCTTCTCACTATGGATGGCTGGGATGGATAGCAGTCTAGCTTTTAAATATGGATCAGATACACCATCTTCATCCTCTAAATTGACAGGGCTGTATCTCAGCATGCCAGGAAGCCCAGGAAAGAACCTCTGAAGCAAACCGTGCAGCCCAAAGCAGACTCAAGTACATTGGTTCTAAGCATTGAAGCCTCATAGATGGCTTAGGGAGGTCTGTCAGGGACGTGGGACCCACTGCAGGACATCTGGTAATTTGTTGGTGTAAAACACCAAATGCCTCGGAACCACCTAAGCTCACCAGCTTCAGTACAGAGGCCTGTAATGCGTCCTGCAAGCAGACTGGGAGGTACTGTATCACTCTACAGAATCACACAGCAGCCTCAGACTGTTAGGGTCAGCTTTAGGTTCACTATTGTAAAACAGGTCCAGTGAAAGCTAATCAGATTAAGACAATTAAAAATCAACCAGTCACCTTCAGCAGAAAAAACAAGGCTGGAAGTCCAAGCAAGGAGCAGCATGTTTTTGCCCACTGGTTGTGGTTTTCCTTGTTTGCTCAAGTGACCAGAGTCCTTGAAGTTACATGGAGCAACCATGGCCAGGGACTGGCATTGTTTTAGCAGTATGATGAAACTAAACTGTAAAAAGAAATCGCTAAGGTTTGTGTGATTTAACACAGAGTTTTGTGGGTAGTTCCTGGGCTGGAGACATTGCTTACATGGGGAATTTGGTTCCTTACAATAACTCCAGCTCCTCAGGGCAACTTTGGACTTGTCACTTCAGCTCTTTGTGTCTTTTCTCCTCCTTCACACTACAGCCACGATGATGATACACTGCTGCCTTACCCTTTCCTGCCTCACTTCCTGGAACAGGAACTCCTTGAGAAGCAAGCTGCTGGCAGCTGCGTGCAGGAGCACAGCCCAGGGCTGCCAGCACAGCTCTTCATGGCTCCACCAGCAGCAGGAGGGTGTGTGGCACCCCTGTGTCACCGGGAGAGCACACACAGCAAGGTTCGCTGTCCCTGCCACGGTGCAGGCAGAACGACAGCAGGCAATAACCACTCCCTGCACGCTTAATAACTTAAAGGAGGTAATTGCCATACATAACTTAAACCTTATGGGTAATTCAGGAAAGTGGAATTAATTAACTATCTTGGCACTTGGTCTTGATTCTACGGCTAGAATGTACTGTAAAACATACAAACATCATGCAAGTGTTGTTCTATTTGTCATGCTGTGTAACAAACTGGGGAAAGTACTACTGAGTAGGAAGCCAACATCTTTCCTCACATATGCTCTGCCTTAAGTAATCATCTCTTCCAGTACAGATCTGAGGCAACAGCATTCCTTCTATTAGCTGTCTTCCAGTTACACAGGAATATGAAGTACAGAAATAAAATTCCACTTGTGTTACATCTGCCTTTCCTAAGTGCCCAGTGCATGTAACTTGCTCAATTTAACCCTGGAATCTCAGACCTAGCCAGAAGCCAGCCCAGTCTCCCCAAGGACACTCACCTGGCAGTCTTTTGCCAGGTTCTTTGCACTTGTACCTTTTCCTAATTTTCTTTCATGGTGCTTGTGTGTCTTTTGATCTGCCTGCATGATAAAACCAGGTAACCTAAAAAAAAAAAGGAAAGGAACAGAAAAGCCATTTTAGCATGTATAACAACAATCTCATTGGAATTTCTCTGGAAGGCTTGTAGTCTGATCTTGCAGAGGCAAACACCTCAGGCTGAGGCCTTTTTCTTATTCTGACTCAAACATTTGCACAAAAATGGGGAGTTTTATCTCTTTTTTACACTAGGATCCAGATTTTTAAAAAATAATACTTCACACATCAGTTTTCACTTAGGTATTGAGAGAGCTAGCTACCCTGATGGAACTGCAGAGATCCTAGCTGAAAGGAGTGTCCCCTCAAAGTAAGGTAATGGCTGCTCAAAATTAGGCAACTGCCATGTTCTCAGTGGCAAAACTTTATAAAGAGATTGGACTAAACCGCTGTCCCAAGAGAGATGTTACGTCCTTTTGCTTTTGAAGTGTCCCTAAAGCTCAGGTTGCTTTCTTCTGGTGCTAGAGCTCTTTAAGCAACAGTAGCATATGTATTTCAAACATCAGCCACTGCTGAAAGACAATGAACAAAGGGCCATGCAAAAGGGAGGAAAGAACTTAAGAGCCAAATTCTCTCAGGTCACATAGCAGATGAGATGACACTAGTTCAGGCTGTTCACTTGTCCAAACGAGGCCCTACTGCCATCTGCCCACATATTTCTATCTTTCCGGTGTTGTTGTCACAGCAAGTCCTTCATTCTTTTGAACCAAAGCAAAAAAAAAAAAAAAAAAAAGTCCACCTGAACTATTGTATGTGTATTGATTTGGTTGATTTGCTGCCTGTGTAACTCAGAGCATCATTAATCTGATACAGAGAGCACCATTTGAAAGGCTTTGACTAAGTACAATATCAAGTGTCACCCTGGGCTTTAGAGTACAAAAAGTACAGATAGCACAAACAAAAGGGCCATGTTCACCCTGGTTTAACTCTTCCAACCTTTCTAACAATTGCCATAAGGTGGTTATTCTGGAGTTGAATAAGAGGAAAATCTGAACCAGAGTAGAAACGGGAGAAAGTTGCTTGGATAAAGGTGTTTTCTTGATTTCTTAAGAATGTTGTTTGATTCATACCACTGAAAATGCCAGATGATTGGAAACATTCCATGTTACTGTTTTTCAGATGTTGGAACTGGTTTCTGGAGAACAATAGCTTAGCAAAGGTGCTAATCACTACCTCCACATAAATAAGATTAATTTCTCTCCAGAAAATAAATATGCAGGTAGGCTCTGACCAGTACTGGTGAATGGCTGCATAAGCAGTTGGGTAACAGAATAAACCCCTGAGAGTATATTTAGAGAAAGTAGCAACAGGCATTTGCTTTCACAAGAAGAAATCTTTCAAACTCAAATACACATCCTGTTGTCCAAATTCCCTCCCCTCACCTGCATTCTCGTCCATACTCCTGTTGCTGTGTCAGCTGTCATCCTTGCTGTTCCCATGCCCTCTGTCCCTTATTCTCAACAATTGCTGTCAGCTGGTGCCTTCTCCAACCCTGGTCTCAACAAGACTTGTCAACAACTACAGCATACAGGGCTGCTGTACAGGCTGCAGCTCACCAGCCAAGTGCTTTGGAGTATGCTCTGTGATCCCACATGGACTTTCAGTGCTGTATACATTTCCCCTGCTCCTGCGACCCACACATATGCATCCAGAAGAAGAGGTGGACTACTTCATTATGCCAGCTGAAAAAGAAAGGATGCCAAATCTCCAGTGCAATAGGGCTGTCATAAGCCTGAAGCAAAACAAAACTCAGCACCCTGTCCAGCCTTCCCGCCCTTGATCACTCCTGATATTACTCATCCCCAGGGGCTCAGTCTAACCTTTATGTCATGCCTGTGGCAGACAGAAACTCCTACGGTTTTACTGAAGCTAAATATTATTTGAATTTTCAGTCATTCTGGGGTTCCTTAAAAGAAACTTTGCAAGGCAATTCAATGACTTGATCTTTGTCCTACCAGTAAAATCTTTTTTATGTGGAAAAGGGTATTTTGATCTGAATGACAGAGGCTGGGCTGGATCCTGCCTAGTTCTCAAGCCAACAAGGTGGTGGAGGGCCAGGGCACACTTCAGCTTTCAGGTTTGTACACAGCCCAGAAACGGGCAAAACATGATTTAGAAACTTTAAATAAGGTGAGAGGGGAAAACCAAGCAACTGTTTTCAGTTTTTTTCAGTTTTTAAACCAGTTCCAGTAGCAGTTGAAATCAACCCCACATGCCTTGAAATTCACTGAGACCAGAATGTCTTTTTTCTCTCTGTTTTTTTTCTTTTCTTCTTCTTCTTCTTCTTTTTTTTTTTTTTTTTTTTTTTTTTTTTTTTTTTTTTTTTTTTTTTGTGCTTTTCCTCTGGCTTAGCACTACAAAAACGTAAAAAAAGAAAAAAATTATTTTCTGAAGAAACTAGTGTTGTTGCTGAAGCAGGTAGAGTACCTATTACAAAAAACCAACTTCTCTCTGTCACTGAATTATTGTTTCTCACTGAAACATTGTTTCTCATTAAGAAAACAACTTGGAGATTAGCCAGTGATAAATGGTTTTTATTTCCCCAAAGGTAAGTTTCCCATTTTACGCTGCAGCGTAGACAATCGAGCCTATGTCAGGTTGTCAGTAACGCGTGACAATGGTTTCCTGTAACAAACAGGCCACGTTCCAGTATGCACATTCCACTTGCATTAATCCTTGTACTACTTTGTGTTTAAAGTATAAGTAGCATGATTGGAAAAACAACAAAGATATCATCTGAGAAGTAAGTATATAAGGGTGCAGAATTCTTAGAAAACAGTATTGCTGACACTGGACTGTCCCTGGGCTTCTCAACATGTAGGGAAGATGAGATCTTAACACCCTAAGAACAGGTTAACATAATTCACATGTGCTGACAAAACTCAGGAATTGAGGGTTTAAGCCCTGCTGCTGCAGTGAAGAAAGCAGAAGCCGCTGTAATGAAGAAAGCAGAAGCAGCAGATTGCTCCTGCAAGGAGCAATCACCCCTCCTTCTGCTCTGCTCTCACACCAATATAGTCACCATTCATCTATTTTGCCAGCCTTTTCCTGAGGAGCAGCCGGATAGCTGGCTGCACAGGGGATGCAGATGACCCTTCCAGCACAGGCACTCAGGCAGCAGAATCCTTGCCAGCCCAGTTTACAAAACAGAGAGACCCATTTCATTCCTTGGTTCCGTGTGCCCCCACAGAATAAATGGAGACAAGTCTTTGAAAAGTCCTAAAACACAAAACCTAAAGAGCAGCAAATTAGTGAAAGGTGAAAGCACCTCACACACCTACACTGAGATCATCTATTTCAGTATGAAAAATAATTTTACGCACTTCCTTAATGAAATAACAATCCCTTAATTTCTAACAAGGAAGCCTGCTTAAACAGTAGCAGAGCCAAATCAATAACTTCGGTGTGGTTTAACACTTTATGTTTTTGTTTTGGTGCCTTTTAAAGCATAACTCAAACAGGAGTCCCTGATACTTGTTCTTAGAATTAATTATATTCCTGTATTTGCTTGAATACAAGCCAGAAAGAAATTAACTACAGACCTGAGTGTCAGAAAAAAATACATGATCAAAGGTACATATACACTATTCATTATTCCATACATTCTTTAAACTGCTGGGGGGGGGGTAAAGGTGTTCTCCCATTTAGCTCACAGATTTTAATTTACTGAATTAAGAAAGCATTTGTTGATCAGTATTCTTTGCTTTCTTTTATGTTCCTAGTTGCTGCCATTTTACATAACATACTGTCTGGTCCTGACTGCCTATGAGTCAGCTCAGTTTTAAGAAGGTAGGTGGAGAGGCTGTGTTTGGGCCAGCTAAGGAGAGTGATGGTTGTTTCCCAGTTAGTTTTGACGAGAAATTGTTTGTTGGGGAGCATGGGGTGGGCATCCTCAGAAACATGGTTGTGTTAATTCTAGAGCGTGCATCAGAGTGATTTTTTTAGGTGCTGTGCCCAGGAAAGAATGGTTTCACCACTGTGTTCTGATTTTGCATTTTTACATGTTTACATAAGAAAATCACCTTGCTGATTTGCAGATAGAAACACTCGAGGCCTCCACAGTGTATGAGAAAATCGCTTTTTTAAACTCTAGATCAATTTCCAATTATTTTACTTTCAAAAAAGCATCTGTTAAAACATTATTTATTTCCTAAAGAAGACCATACTGCAAGAACCTGCACAACGGATGATTAGGACAATCCCTTTTAGATAACTGAATTACACAGCACCCAGTTAAATCACACAGTTTACCCGTACAAGCACCAGTTTAGAGGACATGCTCTAGGTCAGCCTTACTGACTTTTCTCCCTACTTTTTGATAATCATGGAGGAATACAAATTGATCTCATGAGTGGGATTATGAGCAAGCTTCAGAGGATTAAGTCACAGCTATACAAGGTAACCACTGCCAAGAGGACTAGGGAACATCATCAGAGTTCACTCATTAGTCCATTTTGACAGTAGGGTACATTGACACTTCTTAAAAGTGTTTGTTCAGAAGGGACTAGGGCAAGGTAGCCAGTCTTGTAAATTCACATCTTAGCTTACACCTCACCTCTGATCTGCCTATGTCAGACACGTTGATAAAAGACGAGATTTTAAACTGATTACACTGAGCAAATCCAAAAGGTTGTCTGATCACTGTAGTTCACATTCAAAACCAGATTCTCTGTCTTAGCTTAGCTGATTTGGAATAGAAGTCAACGTAAGTGGCTGGTCTAGCTTAAGTGAATCATCCAAAAAACTCTTCTACACTGAAATCCTGTAGTATCTGTTTTCTCAGACAACATGACTCAATCCTTAGCTATCAGCTGGATTCTGACCTTGCCTCAGGTGGAGGCTCAGATAAAGGCGACCTGACGCATCAGTCCTGACAATCCTGCCTTCTGTCAGGGGCTTACGGAAGCACCAGAAAAAATATACTTTCCTTAAGGCAAATTACCACTTCCCATGGAATTTTCAGAAGCTCATTAGTACTTAGGGAAACAACAATACTTACTTTGTGTCTATATTGTACTGCTTTTTTTTTGATCACTAGAGCATTGAAAAAGCCGTGGTGTTATGCACAGCACAGTAAACACAGCACAAAATGAAATTTGACCGGCATCACATATTGACGAATCACTGCAAAGTTTATATCTTTCCTGTGCAGGTGAAGAGTTTATGTTTTAGCCATGCAGTTTTCCTGAGGGAGGAAAGTAAATCTAACACAAAAGATACAGTTAAATCACAGTTACCTTTTCTGTGCTTGTTTGTTTGTGGTTTTTTTAGTTGATCCCATCTCTTTAGTGATAAAGCCATCTGAAATGAGGAAAATGTACAGTGTCATTTCGAGAATTAGTCCAGTAATGTGCTCACATTGTAGCCGTCAGTTCATTATACAGTTTCCTCATGAAATTTTAAAGCCTTTAACAGCATTTATATTGTATTAAATAAAGTTTTGGTCACTGTGCATGTGCTAGTTCCCCAAAAGTTTGATCTCTTTCATATATTGAAAAGTTTGGACCCTGTGCCCCTCAGACATGCTACCACTGCTTTGTTTCAAAATGAAACATGTTTTTCTTAAAAAAATAATCTTGTGGGCCTACCACTTTTGTCTGCCGTGCCAAGGTTTGCCAGTACTTCAGCTATCCTGATACAGATTTTGTGGGGCTGTGCTATTACATTAATTTAATAATTGTGGTTTAAAATTTCCTTTTGCTTAAGTATAGAATTTTAAAATCAGACTATTTCAGTGATGCCCTCCATTAAAAAAGCCCACCAACACTTTCACCAGGAATATTTTGGAGACAATGGCAAAGCTGGCTTCTGGATAAATCAAGAAGGTGAGTGACAGCCCCCTTGCCATTTATGAATGTCAGGGCTTCAGATGTGTGTCTCAGAGGAAGGCGGACAGAAGCTCTGCAGAGACCTGCACTGGGGAGAGGCACTACCACGCCTTTCCCACCTCTCACTGCTCTTCCCCTCCTTCTGCCACAAGCTACCTCCTCCTGGGATTTCCCAGAGGTAGCTAACCTACATTTGAAACGGGATAAAAAAGAAATACTGAATGAGGCATAAAAACAAGCCGCTCTGTTTATCCATTTTCAATAATGCTGCTAGACTGGTGTGAACTTCTTCCTTTTGAAGTCCTAAGAGAGCTGACAACAGGTTAAACAATGACGGTGTGACTGTTGCAGCTGCTGAATATAAACAAGTGATCAGAAATGACAGAAGTTGAAGAAGTGAGAGAAGGAGAGGATGTACATCACAGCCAGCTAGTGATCTGCTGGGTGATGTGCTGAACTGATACAAGCATACTTATGGCTCAAGGCACAGGCTGAAGGTCACAGGTGGAGGCTTGATGGGTCTGTCTTGGTTTTCTGCTTTTATCATGCATGGCCAGGAAGGGAATCTTGAGTCACAATAAAGCATGGTTCTGTATAATGTGTATGTACTATCAGCACCACAGAAAAATGGCTGCCTAACTTTATCTTTCCTCCTTGCTTCAAAAAGTGAGTAGCTCCCTTAACAGCTCAAGACAGAAACATATACTGGAACAGTAACTTTTTCAAAATTATTTTATCATACAAGAATAATAACATAAGAGGATTAAAACTCTGGCTTCAGTAAAATCATTAGCAAAGCTCCTTCTAACTTTAGAAGCTTGGAATTTTATGTGAAAGACATTAATTGCAAAAAGTGAAAAGCTTTGTTTTTGACAAGTTGGAACATATATTTACATTCATCTAGTGTTTTCCCAATACCATCCTCCTCTTGCTGTTTCTAAGTACAAGAAACATGAGAGACCAACAAAGCTTTAGGTATTGGAAGAGAAAATTCTGCAAAAGGACTGCTGAATGAAGTAACAGAACGTAACAGTGGTTGGGTTTCTCTTGATGTTCTGAATTCTGAAGATGCTTAATAACAATGTGGCATTTCAAGTTTCTAACAAAAGATATTATCTCACTAACCTTAGGTTTCAAACCAAAAATATGTTTTCTAACTAGTACTCAATGACCCAGAAAGCAACAAATAACATATTCTTTTTTAAAAAAAACAGACTTACTGAAAATTTTAGTGAGTCTTTCTTCAGTAATTGCTTGATTAAAACTATTACTTCATTTTGTAATATGAGACGCAAAGAGAAATCTAATGTGCTGAGAATATTTCAGCAAGCCTCCTACAATAGAAAACTGTAGCACCTTAATAAAAGTATCTATCTGGTGTATTAGTAGAACAGCAGACAAATGGGTAGTACACAATCTACTTGGATTTTCTAAGGTCTTTGACCAAAGACTGCAGGGGAGACCATAAGTACAGATTAAGGGATGGGAAAGTAGTTCTCATATTTAAAATAACTGAAGGCCTAGATGACAAAACAGAAAAGTAAAATATCTAATTTCAGCATGTGAAAAGATAACTGTGAGGTCCATGATATCCCATGCTTCCATGTCTTCATATAGAAAGCCTGTTGCTTAATACAGTATCATTTGAAAAAGAAGACAAATAACAGAAAAGTATTTATTATTCAGACACCCAAACAATGACAGCAATGCCTCTTCTGGTTCCTGCCTTATAAGTCTCTTTACAGCAAATACTCACTCTTCTGTAATGATTAATCTCCATGAAAAAAAGGGCAAAGCAGTCCTAAATGTCTGTAAGACACCAAATAATATAACACTTTAAGGCTTTTTCCTCTCAGAGAAAAATAGCAAACTTTTATATCAGGCTTACTCTTGTAGCGAGAATAGTGGGAGTTCTCTTGTAATTTGTTTTTTATATCCTGCCAATGTCCAGTTCTGCTGTCTCAGACGAGGTAAAGGATAAACTGTAGTCATCAACAAATTAGCTGCAACAAGTTCTAAATCTGTTCTTGCTCAGAAAAGCATCAAAAATGCTTTAGGTTGCATTTAAGTTCCTTGGCTCACTTGAAGGCATTTTTCTCTAGTTAGCCTCTAGGTCAGAAATTAACTGTGCTACCTCTCTTCCTTTTCCAAGGTAGGACTTGGCCTACTTTTCATCATGCCCTTTATGAACCAACAGTCTCCTGCCCTTACACTGCTACACAGCTAGTCAAGAGGAAAGGAATATTACCTAATTCTGACAGGGGGTGGGGGCATGTGTGTTATCTGAATTTGCTTGTGAATGTACTGAACAGCTTTTGATAGCTACGGGGAGGTATGTTGTAAACTCTCTGTAATGAATACTTGTAGACATGAATGTTTGTGCATACCTTCACTATAAGAACAAGTTGAAGCCTGCACCATTTATATTGTCTTACTTTTCAGAATTGCACCTCTCTGAGACTCTTCTCCTGAGGAAGATTTTGTGTGAACACTGTATAAATTGGTAGAGTTCACAGATAAGCATTATGAGACTTTTCTTGATGGAAGCTGGAGGTGACAAACAACTTATACTTTATTCTCAATTGGAAAAGCATGTAACAGTAGGTTTGATTTTGAAAAGAATTCATCTGTGAAATCCATTTAATGCAAATTGTATTTTATATAAGAGAGAAATCGGTCCTTCAGATAATCATACTGCCTTCTGCAGGAGGAAAAGCGATCTGTCTCACAGAGAACTCCAAGCAAGCCTGATACTACAATATTTATGTCTGTGGTAAGTCTACATTTAGAACTGTCATGAGTTATGAGGCTGACAAGAGTCAAGTGATGTTTATCAAAAAATTTATTGATACATACAATAACTTCTTTGTCTCATACCTTTGCCTTTTACTTATGAAAAATTGAATTTATGTAACTTGTGGAAGTGAATTTAAAAGCATAACTTAAAGTCTCAATCCTGCCAGCAACTCTGTATGAGAAGCCCTAATTAATGAAAAGCCCCTATTGGATCTCTAAGGTGTGTATGTGGTGGGTTTTGTTTGGGGGAGCAAGAGTCTGAAGAGAACAAGCTCCTTTAAGCTCTCAAGTCAAAGGAAGAGGTAGTAAACATCCCTTTTACCCCTGTGCTTTTCAGAGTCCAGTAAAGAGTTCAACAGCAAGTACAATGCCTTTAAAGTCCCACCATCAGGTTCATTATAACACTCCAAGTTTAATGATGAGCTCAGGATGCAGAAAGGAAAATTTCAGACAGTATCTTTTATGAGACCAGCTGACATAGTTGGAATCAGACCAGCTTTGAAGTACACCAGCCCTCCTTAAGTCTATTATACAAGCAGAACCTTTTCCACATTGTACAGCCTTACAGCTATTTTGGGTGGTAATTTACTTGCGTTAATCAGTTACACAGTTTATCCAATTATGCGACCCTCATAAAACCAAATTGTAGGCAGACACAGTACATTCACATTGGCTAGGGATTTACAGTTCAAGATGAAGTGCTTGTGGAAAGGGCTCTGGAGTCTTTAAAAGCTTCCATTTAATGTGGCACCAAGACTGGGGCATACCCAGAACCCAGTGTCTCCATCCCATTTGGCAGTGATGCCCGATTATTCAGTACAGCCTCCTGAATCACCAAAACCACTTCCTGCAGCAGACTTTCTGTAAATCTCTTATCCAAGTACTGACCTAGCCCAGCCCTGCTTAGCTGTATGAAACCATAGCCTAAGGTGGTGTAAGCTGCAAGCACAAACAGCATACATCTGCCATTTTGGCTCAGTTAGTTGTCTTCTTCAGAAAAGAGCCTTCTTCTCAAAGCAGTCATAAGATGCAGTCTTATAGGAAGGGTTATTTTCCTGTAGTAAAATCATCTGAGTGTATTCAAATATCAGCTTGTCTTTTCTATTCTGGTCAATGGTGAACACAGTGCCTATGCTACACAGCGTTGTTTGAATTTGGTGGTAACTTCCTGTGCTGATCACCGGTTGTCTAGTAACTATTATTAAAATGGGTAAGAAAAGATGATCTAAAAATTATAACTACCACTGTGGGACTATTTTAGGAACAAACACAGCTTTCTACAGTTACTCAGAGCCTTTGACAACATTCAATACAGCAAACTTTTTCAAGCCTGTGTGTTTAAATTTAGGTGCCTAAACAAAAAATAAGCACAGGTTTAGCAGACATTGTATATGTACCCATGATTACATTTCCAGAAGTGTTAAAACTTTTACAGGTCTTACTGAGTTTACTCAACATCTCTGACAATCACAGCAGGAGATCTGAAAATTATAGCCTATATTTGTATCTGAAAAAAAAAAAAAAGAAGTACTAAGTTTACACAGAAGCAGGCTTCTGTCAGGGCATATCCTGATCTCTGCCTACAGCCTGAATAACTATGCAATATGCAGGACTGCTGTGCAAGTATTCTTGCCCCACAGCCATGAACAAGAAGCAGCGCAGCTGCTGTTGCATCCCGTGTGCTATTGCAACAGGGCAGCTGCTGTAGTTCCTCACAGTTATGGAAGCATGTCCCGTACATGCCATGTTCTCTGACCCGTCTCGCCTTGAAATAGGCTGTGCAGTAATTCAGGGTCAGCTTGCGCAGACCTAGGGCTCTACCAAAGTCACAAGGTGGATATTCGACATGCAAGCTCCCAATGTGCCATCTCCCATGTGGCAACAAAGATATGCTCAAACCTATGCATAGAGTAAATACATTTTGCACTGGAAATAAATCTGAATTAGTGCATAATTTCAGGGGTTTTTAGCTGGTCACACTAAACATTTGGTGTTATTTCATTATAATAAGTCTGTACTGTTAGTATTATTAAAAAGAGGCATTTTCTTCCCTGTTTCTCTCTGCACTTATGCTAGGCAGACCTCTAGCCCAGTTCATCTGCATATAAAATGAAACAAAATTTATAACAATAAGATCTTGCTCCACTTAACAAGGATGTATCACTCCCCCACCCCTCGGTAAATTATTTTGCTGGAGGCTACATCATTCTCTCTGAGTAGTATGTTGGGAGTTGACAGAGGCGTGAATAACTTGCGGCGTAGAAGCCTCCCCAGCCGAGCTGAGCTGCAGCACGTTGGGCTGGCCTTTGATGCAGACTGGTTGGGCAGGTTCCTGGGCGCCCCGGGAACCGGTCTGACGGGCCTGTTATGCCAACAAATTCTGGTATGATTCCATGCTCTCCAGAATGCAGAAACCTGCCCAGCCAGTTAAATGAAAGGCATATTAGGTTATCCATTGCACACTGTATATATCTTAGGTGCAGCAGATCTCCTCTCGGCATTCTCTAGTGTGGTCCACAGTGGCTTCCTCATCTCACTTACGCTTGAGGTTTATAGCTGGAGGGGAAGTCAATAGTAAATATTTATCACCCCGACCAGGAACAGACCTTTTCACAATTCAAACAGAAGGGTGAGTTTTGAAAATCTTTCTTTAAAATTAATTTAAGATAACCTTAAGCAAAAAATTTGACTGATGCTTGAAGTGGTATAGTAGCTATCTCCTTAATGTGTCTGAGTCTCTATGGCACTTGTTGGCAAGATTTTTGTAATTGCAGCTGTTTGAGCCTCCTGTGTGCAGCTCAACATCATCTGCTGTGCCTGCAGAGTATTTACTGGAGAGAGAGTTCAATGAACCTGGCACAGGAGTGATTGATAAAAACTCCACTGCCAATGACTTAGTATTTTGAGCAGTTCACTTAAGTATTGCTTATTGGTCTTCTCTTTTATATAGTGTTTTTATAATCCCTGCCACATAACAGCAGTGTTGCGACAAGGCATAGTACCATTACAGTAAGGTGTGTGGTCACTAATTCTTGCCAGCCTAACTTTTTTAATTGTTTAATTTTATAGAGTGAGCTACTTAAGCCTAGATTTACCTACCCAGAATTAGCTTCATGGTAAGATAGGAAACTTACTTGTCATTCTTCCTGCTTTCTTTCCACATACTTATTAGAAATTTACCTGTTTAGAATGAGTAACAGTGGTGGTAATGGTAATAAAAAGCAGTGCTAGTCATAAAGAGCAGGCTGACCTGAAAGTTGTACCTGTATCTGCAGCTGAATCCATTCAGAGGTTCTGTGTCAAGTAAGAAAAATTAAACAGTGTGAAAACAAAAGCTGTGGAATCTGGTAACTGATTAACTACCAGAGCACAGAACTACTTGCTGAGCTGAATAGAAAGGAATGAAGACAGGTTTTGTCATGCCTGTTAGGACAAAATAACTCTTTAACTTAAGTAAATGTGAATCTTCTCAACTTCTGTGTAGCTACATTTTTAAAAACCCTCACAATAGCTACTTCCATCTCCCGGGAATTCCCGATTTTGTCTACCTTTAAGCAAAACAATTACCATTCTCTTTTGTGATGTGAAAAAACCTGTATCAGAATCAGCTGATACAAACAACTAGATACAAAATATCTATACAGGATTATGTACAACTTCATGGTAGTCACACAACAGGAAGCTTCAATTATGTTTACTGCCAGCTACTTCCAGGTCGATGCTAAAAAGAATAAAATTCTTTCGTAGAGTGCCAAGAAAAAGGCCTCCTGAGCAGCTTTAAAAAAATCAATGAATTGAAATCACCTGCTCATTAGTAGCACTGTATCTGTGTGTCAAATTTTTTCTTCAAAGCTTAGCTAAACAGAAAAGAACATAAGAAAAGTTTTGTAGCCTCAAGGAAGCTGATAATATTCATGGAGAAAAAAAGTTTAATTTTCTTATATTCTCTGTTGATTCTGCTATCAAATACATAAGGAAAACTTGTTAAGGGATAAATCATGTTCCAAAGAAGAACTACAGCCGGCTGAACTGTACAGTTTGCACAAGAATGCTGTGTAGAGCCTATAAAATGTTACAAGAGAGCTTTGATTTCTAAAGCTATAGGATCTTAACACAGCACACGTTGAATATGTTCAAAATTCAAACTAAATAAACCATTCTTTCTAAATGCTGCTTGCCATCCTCTCTCTCTCTCCAGTTTATATGTTCTGTTTTATTTGGGTTTTCCTCAGCTGCCTTTTCTTTTTTAGGAGGCTGGAAGAGCAGGGGCTATTGTTTGGGGATATCTTTTTCCCAAATGGTAAGTAAAATATTACTTCCTATATGTTGTTTGTTTTCTGTCCCTGAATTCATGTTGTTCACTACAGTGAAAGGTAGGTGGCATGATTTTGTGCACAGATCGCTAAACTTTTACTTCAGCCTTCCAAAGCTGAGGTAAATACACATAACTACTCAAACTGGTCATGTTAACCTGAGAAACATCAGTAGCAGCAAAGCATTTCCCCATGCAGCTAACACAAATAGGTGCTGCTGCTTAGAGCCTGAAGACCAGGACCACTGTACTGGGCTCCTGCAACAGCATCCCTCAGGTTGCTTTTTTTTTTTTTCCCCCCCCGCCAACTAAGAAGTTTCAGTTGAATAAGCCCTGGCAGTTTCTGACTATAGATGAGGAGCAGTGAAAGCACTTCAAAGAAGAGGGTTCCTTAAAATGAACAGTGTTACTGGCATCGGGGAATTTGATCTTGGCTCAGTTTCAAACTACGCAAGCAGCTCGAGAAGAAGCAAATTAAACTAGTGGGGGTGATGGAGTGGTTCCTCCCTACTTTTCCAGAAAAAAGCAACCACCTGTGCCAGACAGCAGTGGTGTTGTCTGTGGTCTGTGTGCCCTCCCAGCTGTAAGAAACCATGCTCTTCAGAGCACTGCCAGTTCCTACACTTTCAGTTCAAATCCCATTTAGATAGCAGCTGAACTGTGCCACATGCTCTTATTTGTTGCATCTGAAGTTGGACTCCTTTGATGTCCTTACTGGCAACTGCAACATAAAGTTCATTAAATGAACATGAGAATTAAACAATATATTTATCTTTAAGTTGCAGATCTTTAAGTGGAGGAGGTTGTGAACACACTGGCCATGTATATGAACGTGTGATCTATTACATCTGATGCAAATACATAAGGACCTTACTATTTTATTTTATACATATATATGTATATATATGCAAAGAATGAAATAGTTACCTTTGTGCATAACACAAATAAAATATTTAAACTGGACTTCCCATTGTAATTCAAAGTTGGTTTTAATCTTTCCATCTAAATTTACAGTAATATAAACAAAAAAAGTAAGCTTTCTACTAATCTCTTTTAGCCCTACTTTGTATGCATATGCACTGAACTAGGTCACCTGCTCCTACCTGAGTGGTTACTCTGTACTACCCCTCAAAAATGAAGGGGGGGTTGTGTGAATTAAAGGCTATTTTCAATTTTATCTGTGCTGCAGCATTTCAGTACTCTTACAATAGAATTTCAGTTATTAGCCAATTTGTTGGTAAATAGTCCAGTCACCAAGAAGAAAGGCATTGCCACTAAACTGTAACTGAAAATCAATGGCTCTACCTGCTCTTATAGGATTAAACATTTCAGCCCATCCAGGTCTAAAATGGGCTAGGACAAAATAAGATTCCCTTTCTGCAGAATTGCCCATGAATAAGTGTTCTGTCGCCTAGTTTAATGTGCCGCAGCAAGGGTTATTTTGAAATCTGGACACGAGCCATGACACCACAGGAAGTTTTGTATCTGTTCAAGCGCAGCAACGGTGAAGCATTTTTCCCACAGTTTTATTGTCTAGGTGTGTGTGTTTACTCTTATGAGGTGAATGAGATGCAGTTCCAGTTAGACTAGTCATCCTAAGACACCCAGTGTAAATGAATGTGGAATATCAGACTCTCCAGTAGTTTTCTAGCACGTTCAATGAGCCAGGAATCTATTTGGTGGCCAACTATGTGATTATGGAGTACATAAAATCAAATAAATCTGGAAGGGAGATAAAAGTAAAGTTCAGCCGTTAGTGTTAATTTGTTTTCACTTACTGTGGAGTAGATAAGGATAACACTGTAGAAGTCAGTGGATTTATATTGCTGTAAAGTTCAACATGAGAGAATATGAAAACAAACAGCTCACAGTTTACTGGGGAATAAAAGGGATGACATAATTATTTGCCAGAGTGCTTCCTATAAATAGTAAGAAATCTACAGCTTATGGTAAAATATCTGATCAATCAGTGAGAGGGCTATTTTATTGCTACTTATCAGATCTGTGCATAGATTTAAGACAGCTTCTTCTCTTAACTCTGAGGAAATGATTACTTGCCTACATCACAAACTTTTAGATTACAGAAGTTTCAAAAGTAGATTGAAAAGCCGCCAACAAGCATTATTTAGAAAGACTGGAGTGTCTATCACAACCTACTATGACATGACAGCTTCTTCCAATATGTGTAGCTAATTTTAGTTCCACCATATGTCTACTGATCTGACAATGGATCAAACCTACAATTTGCTCTTACAATAAGTAATCTGCTGCTGAGCTCCTGAACACCACTTTCATTTAATTTAACTTGGAAAATAAGTGGTTAAACAATGGTGAGGAATGAGCAGAAAAGCCAAGTACAAGATTTTTTCAAAACACTTCAGAATTTATGGCACATAATTGATGGGAAACCAAGAGTATTTTCAACAAAGGGGAACAATAGATTTGAAGCCTGAATCATGGGTCATCTCCTGTCTGATAGTACTTCAAAACACCTCAAAAAAGTTGAACCAGTATTTCAGATCCAGTTTTATTTATGCTGTAGCTCATTATTTATGATGTTTTCTTGAGACCTGAGTGATCTGAGTAATGTAAAAAGAGTTAGATGGAACAGCTACTAACAATTATGAAATATCTAAACACCTAACTTTTTTTATGTGGCTATTAACAATCTAGAAGGTGTATGTTTGCATCCTGTTCCTTGCAAACTGATCACCATTGTGTCTTCTAGTCATGTCACCAAGCTGTCTCTGCAAGAGTTCCATACATACCAAAACGATCCAGTGGAATCATGTGAAGGCAGAATAGTAATAGTGAAAAGCTGTGTTTTGTTTCTATTTCATCACTAAGAGCTACTTAAAATCAAGGGCTTTATCTCGTTGCAGATAGCAGGGCTGGTCCCAAGGAATGAAGGAACATTAATCTGCAATTTGAGGGGAAAAAACCAAACATTGAGAAGTGACAAAAAAGTTCAGCAGCCTTATGCTGTACTAATTATATGTGGCTACTGGTTTCCATACTCATATAAAACATGAAAATATGCCTATGCTGCTTTGCTGTAGAGTGAAATGACAAGCCATGGAAACTGTTAAGATCAAGAAGGCGGGGGGAAGCCCTGCAAATACTTCTGTGTGTAAACCCCAGCAACCAGATTACAAATCCTGTGGCACATATATATTTAACAGCATAGCCTTAAAGGCAAGGCCACTTCTGGCACAGTTGTACACCCCGATGATCCTCTTCACAACTAAACTCCCAAGAACTTCTTTCAGGAAGGCAGGGGTAGCATGTGTTTCAGTGCAGGCTCTTGCACGCACCCTTGCTTTTCCAGAGTGCTCTGTGCCTGCTGTCACTCTGAACTGTGGCACCAGCCGGAGCTTGGCTTGTCCCCTTGGCTTTCCTCTGGCAGCTCTCTGTGGAAACCCAAGCACCAGGCCACAGGAGGAGAGGGCTGGGACACCACCTGGTGACCTTGACGAATGAACATGAGCCAGCAGTGTGCCCAGGTGGTCAAGAAGGCTAATGGCATCCTGGCCTATGCCAGAAACAGTGTGGCCAACAGGACCCTGTACTTGCCACTGGTGAGGCCACATCACTAGTGCTGCATCCAGGTTTGGGCCTCTCAGTTCAGGAGGGACACTGAGGTGCTGGAGCATGTCCAGAGAAAGGCAGCAAAGCTGGTGAAGTGTTTGGAGCATGTTCCATGAGGAGCTGTGGAGGGAGCTGGGGTTGCTTAGCCTGGAGGAGGCTCAGATGAGAGCTTATCACTCTCTACAAACCACCAGAAAGGAGGCTGCAGCCAGGTGGGGATCAGCCTTTTCTCCCCGGCAAAAAGTGACAGGACAAAAAGAAGTGGGCTCAGGTTGCCCCAGAGGAGGATGAGGCTGGACATTAGGAAGAGTTTCTTCATAAAAAGGGTGATCAGACATTGGAATGGATACCCAGGGAGGTGGTGGAGTCACCGTCCCTGGAGGTGGTTAAGGAAAGACTGGACGTTGCACTTAGTGCCGTGGTCTAGTTGACATGGTGGTGTTTGATCAAAGGCTGGAGTCGATGATCTCAGCGGTCTTTTCCAATCCAGCTGCTCCTGTGATTCCGTGACCGTGTCACCCCTGCCACCCGAACCCACCGGCGGGGGGCGGCGGTGGGGGGGGCGCAGACCCTCGCGTTCCCGCTCTCTCGCGAGAGCAGCGCGGAAGCCTCGGGAGAGCTGCCCGCGCGCCGCCTCCCTGGGCCGGGACGGCGCTCGCTGCAGTTTTTCCTTTTTTCCCGCCGTTGGCGCGCGGAGCCGCCGGGAGCCAACCAGGTAACGGCGCGCGCTCTCCTCATCCGCGAGCGCGCCGCTCCCGCTCCGCTCCGCCCCGCCCCGCCCCGGGGACGGGCCCGCCACAGCCCCTCCGGCCCCGGGTCCCCGCCGGGCCATCTACAGGCACTGTCCCGCCTGCCCGAGGGAGCCCCGTTCTCTCCGTTTGGGAGGCTCCCGCCGCTGGGGATAAGCGGCGTGTGGGACATGCCATACATCTCCCCTGCCCTCCTGGCTGCGGGATGTGACCCAAGCCTGGCGGGGAGCTTCCAGGTGTTGGCGATGGCAGGATTTCCCAGAGCATCCCGGCCTGTCTTTCGAGTGAGTTTTCTGTGCGGTGTTCTTGCAAGAGGGAAAGGAGAACAAAATTCACCGCTGGGAGGTACAGGAGAGTTGAGTTTGTAGGAGCAGCCGGTGGTTTTTGGTGGGGATTAAGGCTCCGGGTGCTCCTCAGAATCCCGGAGGGGCGGTGTGTTCCTGGCGGAAAGGTATCAACACCGATAAGCAGCCTGGGCGCGTTATCGGTGCTGATTGATTGCTGGAGGCAGTCATTGTCGAAGCCGTGTTTTCACGGTGCCGGAAGGAGTTGTTTGTGGAAGAAGAGGGAAATGGACGCTTTTAGGTGGTTCTATGGAAGCGTCAGTCGGCAGGATAGCAGCAAAGCAGGACATCCGGGAGAGGGGTAGCACTGTGCTTCCATCCTCCCCCCACGCAGCTTCCAGTTCGGTCCCTGCCTGCAAGTGTCCGTACATCCTGCTCAGACGTTTTTTCCCCTCAGGACTGGAAAGCACTTTCTTAGGACTGGAGACTAAGCCATCACTTTTACGCCTGTGCAGCTGCCCAGGCCTGTGAAAGGCTCGACTTGAACACTTGGCCCTGTATTTTAAGGAAGGTTGAACACCTGTGGGAAGCAATGTATCATTTAGGGATCTTGAAGCAGATGAAGCTTAGGAAAATACGTTGCTCTTTTTTTTCCTATTTGTAGTCGGTTACTGTACTAATAATTTGCAGAAACTCTGAGCAGGTTTTGTGCTTTTTTTTTTTTCTTGCAGTCATCTTGGGGGAAAAAAACCCAAAACAAACGCTACTGACAGCATTTGCTGTCTGAAGTCAGATGACCTTTCCGTAGAAATGAGTCATCTGTCATGTTAAATCTGTCTGTTAAATTTGAAACAGTAAGTGAAAGCAACCTTGTGGTTTTCACTGCCCTAGTGCTTGCTGGAGAAAAAGCTTGATCCTGAAGCATCTGTTGAAGGTGCAAAGCAAGAGTTTGAAAGCCATTCCTACTGTCAGTAGGCAATTGGTTCCACAAAGAAGCATTGCGAGGTGGCTTAATGTGTCTGCACAGAGTGGAGCATTTCATCTGCAAAGATGCAAGCAAATTACTGTTCAACTTCTGTTAAAGAATTGTAGGCACTGCTAATTTCAAAGGGTAATTTTATTTTCTATTAAGGATTTCTCTGAAGATAACATTTGCTAACTTGAAGCCATATACTGAAATAGGCACTGAATTTTTTATGGACAGAGCAGCTTAAAGCAAGTGTGGAGGTGTTGGCTTCATTACTGTAACATTTAAGTATCCTTATGCTATAGAAAACATAAATTTCAAATGTTTCCATTGAGAATAATGTTTTGTTCCATTATTTTTATTTCATTATAAAGACAGCCAGATTGGAGAAAAGTGACTTGCTTAAGACAGTGCACAGAGAGATGAGACAGGAGAGTGGAACCAAAGCCTCCAGGCCTTACACTTGGTTACGGACCACTGGACTGAACATTCTGTTGTGGTGAATCTGGGGGACCAGCTAAACCAGTAGCTGCATTCAGATACTCTTAAGTTGTTTGAAGGCTCTCAAGATAGGAAATGCAGCTTCTTGACTAGTCATAGACCTTGTATCATCTGAACTATAACTTACGCCTCAAAAATCTGAGAGCGAATTGTTCCTTCCATTTGGCAGTATAGGCAAGGTGGTTTGCTTGCTCAAGTTGCTAATATAGGAATGAAATACCTATCTTTCTTTTTTCTTGTTACTGCATTTTGTATTACAAAGTCATAGAGATAGCTATGTCCCCCTGGTAATGACAGTCCCTGTTCAAAAGTGTTTAAAATTGACTGCATAAAAATAGGGAAAACTTAGAATGTCCAGTTTCACACAGAGGGAACTGAAGGACAGCAATTACAGGAGTATTTCAATATAGGACATACAGTGCCAGTAGAACTGAATCTTACCTTGGCTCAGAGCCAGATCTGAGTACCATGCTTCCCCTGTAGTTTGCCTGAGGACATCATCTCTGTAAGAAACCCTTCAAAATAAGTGAGAATTGTGGGTAAGATTATCCTAAGTTTTGTAGGCAGTCAAGCTTTTAAGAGAGAGCTATTTGACTTTGATAGTTTTCTCAGATATTAATGTTTTGGAGATTTATTGATTTTGAGATTAGCCTGCTTTTTTTTTTATCGGGGAATGGGAATCATTTCAATGTAGAATTATGAAGACTTCAAGGGGATGTGAGCTTTTCTTTGCAAAAGAGTGTCATTTAAATCCAAGTTTATATAAAGGATGTATATAGACAAATCCATCTCTGAAAAACTGTTGACAAATGCTTTTGCTGGCAGCCAGATTTTGGCACTATGGCTTACTTTTGAAAAACAGGAATTCTGTTTACTGTATCTTTAGATAGGAAAAGAATAAAGACACCTAAGTATTTTAATCTAATTTTAAGTTGATAGCTTTTTAAGGGGAGAAAAATTCTGTTAGTGTGTTACCTGAAGCAAAATACTTAGCGTAGTCCGTGCTTTTAGGGTGACTATCAGCATAAAAGTATATAAATAGATATCCCCAACAAGGATAGACAGTAAACTTAGTATTTCATTCATGGCTACAAGTTATACTCTGATAAATTCAAATGTAAGTGTTGTCATTGTGTTGTTACAGACATACACCTCTCTTCAGAAACAGTTTCATAACTATGTAATTTAAAATACAAAGTTTGAGAGTGAGCCAGTTCTTCAAGGCAAGGAAGCTGGGAGCAGAAGAAAGCAAGATGAATGCATCTGGAGGAAGCTGTGGGAGCCCTAGTTCTGCAGAACCTGCAGGAGATTTCTTCAAGGAGCTGTGGTCCAAACTGAAAGAATGTCATGATAAAGAAGTACAAGGTAAATCATTAAAGTTTGGGTTTGTCAGGTTAAACTTGGTGTTTGTCAGTTACCACAGGAGAACTTTGAACCAAAATAATCTGCGTGGAACTAAATAGATTTTTAATGTTTTAAGTTATGCAGAAGGTTGGACCGAATGATTACAAATGATCCTTGGAGATTGACCACCTAAGCCTGGTTTAACAGGATTAAACTATCAACACATATAAATTATTTGCTAGGTCAATGAAGAAAAAATAACGCAATGTTACATGGAATCGCTGCTTGCCTACAAAATATTTAAATATTTCTTTACTTTTAATGGATTATAATTCAAAATTTCTGAACTGTGTTATTCAATGGATTTTCTTTCTTTTGCCTTTGGCTTCAGTTGCTTCAGATACATTAAAATTATTTGTGTTGTTTAATTCCCTTAACTTGTGCAAAATTGCATTGCAGATTAATGTTACTGAAGTGATAATTATCTCTTCAAATTTTAGTGTTCTAAATTTTCTCAGCAAAATTTATGTTTTTATAATAAGATTATTCTTACATTGTGACCTTTGATAACAATTTTACTTCAGATTGGCTGCTAGTGTCTGTTCCTTCTTCAGTAATTCAGAGAATATGAATTATTGAACCGTATGTATTGTTACTGTAATACTGTTTTACAAGGATTATTCATAAGGCTTTTTGCTAAAAATGTTACATGAGTTAACATTTTGTTCTGCTGATCTAAAGACACATGATCCATTCTTTTGAATGGAATTAAAACAGTATTAGACTGTATCTTCTAACAAACATATCCTTATGCATGAAATAGTATTTATATTAGGCTGGAATAAAAGTCGGTGAGTTTTTGTGAATTAAGAGCTTTAGTCATGCAAGTGGATCTTTACTCAGACCATTTCAGTGGCCTTGGTTGTTTCTACCAACCTGAAAACAGTTTCAGGTCTGTTCATTTCAGTTCAGTTATACCATCACTTTTTAGTTTCAAAAACTCTTGGAGATTGTTTTATAATTATAGATGTTACATGCCTCCTACCAAAAGTCTTGATTCAATCATTTGCAGCACTGGGCTGTGACACTTTGTTATTAGTTATTTAAAAAAAACAAGCAACCAAAAAGCATGTATCAATAGGGAAACTGAAAAGAAAACTATAGCAGACTTCTTTACATTAACGTATGAAATACAATTTTATATTGTTTTCCAAAACACAAAAAAACTCACTTTTTTTAATAATTATTTTTTTAATTGTTGATAGTTCTTTTTGGAGTAGGTGCGATGTCAACCGCAGATAAATGCGGAAGTACTGACTGAATGGGACCTGGCAATCTATGGCATGTCTGAACAACAAAAACTTAACAAATGAAAAGCTCTGATGTAGAGACTTATGCTAAGTGACCCTTTCTCTAGTTTCTTGGGGTGTGCAGCACGTGATTTTCAAGTTTGGGTTTTCTTTATGCAAGCAAGATACTCTTTAGAATGCATGCAGGGTGTGGCCAGGTAATTTTGCCACCAGGCAGTCTTTTTCATGCCTAGCCCTTTGTCAGTATGTCCCACACCGTGTTAGGTAAAATTAGGTCTTCCATGATAACATCAAAGACATGCCTGAAGGATAGTTAATTTTTTCAGAAGGTGGGGATCCTCATATAGAAAATGGTACTGGAAGATATTTTAGAAACATCAAACACAGACTTGCCTAGACTATGCTTGTTTCTGAAGTCTATAAATAAGAATTAAAATTGACTCATGAGTTTCCAATCTGAATGTCAGCAAAAATTATTTTAAAGGTGGTGGAAGGTAGATTTAAGGGTAAGTTAGTAGTTGTTGGAAAAGCTTTTTGCATGTACAATGTACTAAACACTGAAGTGGTGGAATTATTTTTGTTTAAAATCCATGGAAAGTAGAATTTATGACACATGAACTTGACATGGTCAGACATGTTATACAAGTTATAGCTATAGAATGTAGACTGAAGAATACTTTAAACTCACGGAGTTTGAAAGGGATTTTATTGAATTTTGATATTTCTGTATTGTAAAGGGTGTGTTTTTCCACTGTTATGTAAAGAAATCCAGCTTCTTGTTCTTTTAAATTGATCCTTTGCAAAAAAATCCAAATTTTGGCCTTCTTCAGCCAAAACAGCTATTATTTAACTTAAATTCATTATGAGACAATGGGTAGGACACCTACATCCCAGTTTCCAAAGATGTTGGGTATGGTCAGTGTCAGTTACCTTTTCATGGAGTTCAGAAGTGCTCAGCAACTCAGAATAATGGTCATTAAAACTATTTGCTTTTATTTCCTATCTCTAGAATGTGTGGGATACTTGCATAGTGCCCAGAAAATCAAAAGAAATTTAATAATGCTTTTTATAAATTGATTTATTTCTACATGTGTTAAATCTTACCTCTGACTTGAAATATTTATATAGATGCTTGCTGTATGTGGATCTTACCAAGATGGTTTCTGAGGATTAATTCAAATCTAAAACTCTGTACTAAAAATATATATCAGCATAGAAATGTGAGCAGTGTTCTATGTAAAAGAAATAGCCTAGTTTTTTTTCAATTATTGCTTACCTCTGAAAAGCAGATTTCAATAGAGAAAAAACTGTAGTCATAGAAGCAGAGAAACTTATGAGGGAAACAATCTCATTGATAGATTGCTGTAGGAAAGGAAATGGCTGGAAGTTCCTCAAAAGTAAATAATTATAGAAAACGGAGCTGGAAGGGATTTTAGAAGGTCATCTAGTCCATCTCTGTACCCTTAAGGTAGGATTATGCCTGCGTCATTGCTGACAGAAGCTTGTCCAACCTGTTTGAAGAAATCTTCAGTGATAAAAATTCTGCAGTCTTCCCAGGCACTGTCAGTTTTAAGGAAGTGCATTTAATGCATTTGAAAATTCATCAGAACAGAAATTATCTTAGCTATTAATTGAAATATTACACCTATGTAGTCTAATCAAGTAGCAAGTTTCATAAAATAGTATCTAATTAATCTGCCTAATGATAGTTTAAAGAAGGTCTCCTTTGCTTTAATAGGTGTAGAGTGTCATTTACTAATGCACTTAGGAGCTTTAGGTAATGTACATCTGTATAGTCTACAGCTTGTCTATTCCATAGAAATATTGTGTGAAAGATAAAACTGAATTGAAAAGAGACACTGTGTAATTCCACATAGTTTTTTTATGTCCTTGTGTTCAATAAGGAAACCTGTTAAATAAGGAAACCTGAAAAAGCAAAGCTCCTTAAATGAGTATGCTTAAAAACTCAGTACTCTGGAAAAGCAAAAGGAAGAGACTACAGCAGATGTAGTAATTCAATGCTCTTGGATAAATGTAACAGACTGGTTTCCTGCCTTCTCATTGCAGTCATTTGAACTGAGGAAAAATGCAACCTTTAAGTAACTAGTTTAGTTCCTCCTGAATTCAGGAGAGAGGGGAGATAGTGTTACCTGTAGCACAGTACCGGGCCTTTTGAGCCCTGCCTCTTCAATTGGTTGCTCAGGTTGCCAAAGTTACAATCCTAAATACTTGCTGAACAGACTACCTGTTCATACAGGAGATGCATTGTTGTGCAGCTTCATTCCTTCCGATGGGCGTGGAGCAGCTTTAAAGGAAGCTTTATAGGGGTTCTAATTGCAGATGCCTAATTGACTTGATGAATAGCAAGTACTTAAAAAAATAAACCCTCTTTCTGTGCTGATCTGCATGATAGAACATAACATCTCACAGGTGCTGAACACTTGGAGATAAAAGAAATCTTGCTGTATTTCCTAAGAATTTTTTCAAGTAGTCTGTCTGCATTTTTAACTCCTTGTCTCACTGGCATCTTGTAGCAAGCATGGGTTCACTGAGTCTGTGCCTGGCTTGACGTTTTAAGTAGCCTGAAGAGTGAACCTTCTCAAGCAAGTAATTTCCCCTTACTGCTGTTCCTCGTTGAGTGTGGTAGGGGAGGAAAAAAAAAGTCTGTTAGCTGCCTTAACCTACATTTTCTGTATTAAGATGTAGTATCAGCTATGTATTTAGGCTTAAATTCGAAGTAGTCTGAAGTTTTCTTACAAGTGTTCTGGTTTTATAAGTCTATCCTGCTGTCCTAAATGCATAATGCTTTTGCAAGAGCGCTTACAAGACTCATGATGTTCAACCTGAAGTTGGTAGCAACCTTTCATAGTTAGAAGAAAATAATCATGCTAGGAAACACTATGTTATTTTCTGATGTGATATGAAAATTTCTCTTGGATTTCTGTTTATGAAACTGTTCTATCATTGGGGTCTTACTATTTCTAACTATTTATTTGGAGAAGGAATGGCCAACTTGTGTGTTGGTAATATCACATAAATTGCCATAGCACTGTGTCCTGTTTGTTAAGCTGTGCTGTACTTAAATATCTTGTCTCTGTGCACATACAAATGCACCCAAGACCTTGCAAGCAGATTGGCTGGGCAGTGTTCTGTCCCCTGGGCTGTCAGCTGGCCACTCCTGCTGAGAACACCAGTTGCATTTGCAAACCTATTTACTTCTGTACAGAATATGTAGTTAGGAGTGTGGAACTCTTAGTGGGAGAAAGGCCACAGATGGAATATCATTCCTTAATTCACCTTCAGATCTTCCAAAGAAGCCTTGGCTGGTAGCACATCTCCAATGAAGGATGTTGTCCTTCTGTGCTTTAAAGCCTTGAGTCACAATGTTTCCCTTATGTATGTACGCTGCAAAGCATTTCTCAGTTCAGTGATTGGATGCTTCATTTCCAGTGTAGTATTTTGAATTTATGTATACACAGAACATATTTTATGCTACTTAGGTGGGCATAGTCAATGAAAATACATTGACAGTGCCGGCTATTCATGTGTGGTTATTTCACACAGGTGTTTTTTAACCTAAATGGAAATCTGTGTGTTTGTTTAAGAAGTCCTTACTTCCTGGAGATTACAATGACGATATTTATTTCCAAGGCCCTGTAGAACATACTCAAAAAGTCCAGAATGAACCTTTTTTTCTTCAGATTAGTGACATTTTTTGCCTCTCTTTGCAGATGACAGTGGCAAAGGGGGAGTTAATTTATTGTCTCACTCATTTTTTAAAATCAGAATTCTATAACATGTAATTTCTTCTTTCTACTTTTCAGGCTTACAGCTGAAAATATCTAAGTTGAAGAAGGAAAGATGCTTGTAAGTACTCGTCCTAGTGATCTAATTTATTAAAGGAGAGTCAGAGTCCCATTAATGAGCTACAATTCTTGTAAGATTTCATAGATTCTTCCTTTAGACGTGTGCAAAAAACTCTGCTCACTTTAATAATTCAGCTGAAGTCATCTGAAGATGTACAGAGCTCTTTACAGGGTGTGTTATTTCTTAGGTATAATTTAGAAATTAAGTAGTTGCTCATTTTTAATCTGAAGTGATGAAATGATCTCTTGCTTTTGTTATTACCCTGGTGTATCATTAGTTCTTCCATGTTCTGGAATCTTAAATTGATCAGTCAGTTTTCTAGATGAGAAATATTATCAGCGCTGTGACTGAACAAATACCAAGTAGGTTAATCATTGTTTGTTGGAATCTTTCTACAACTGCCACACTGTAGATACAGTACTGTTACATTGGAGGTCTTGTTCTCCTTGCTGCACCTGAATACCTGAGGTTTAGTATTTCAAACTTGGTAATCAGCTGACAATGAGCACCTTATTTTGTATCCTACTCCAGCATTGGAGCTAATGACTTGTAAACTCAAGGTCAGAAACCAGCCACTATGTAGTGCCTTCATAACCAAAAATATCTGTCATGTTTACCAGGTGCACTTGTAATTTTAAGGAAAAAAAACAACCAACAGCCTAGTTCCTTCTGTCATTTTACTGTCTTCATGGGACATTTCAGAGAGTTTAGGTGGAAGGCGTATAGTATTAGTGTACATTAATGTCTTATTTATTTATTGCAAATGACTTAATGCCACAGAATGACTTAGAGTTAACTAGAGAAGATTTTTAAATCTGCTATTTTAAGCCTTCTCTGAGTGGCGTAAACAGAAAAAATAAGGGGATTTTTTGTGGTTTTAGTTTTTTGTTGTTTGGGGTTTTTTATGTCCTAAACATCAGGAAAATAGAGCCTGCTTTTGTCAGACTTCAAATTTTGCCATGGCCTGGCTGTACTGTTAGTGAACTGCTGTAACAGAACTTGAACATGTTGTCCTCTGCAAGTAAAAGTACAAGCCTTAAATGGTCCCTTATGCTATTTGCATGTAACTGTTTTATAGGTTGAATATGCAGTTGGAATGGCCTATGTTGTTCCGTGTGGTAGTACAGAAAAATAAAGTATCTGTACTTAAATTTAAGAATTAATCAAATATGCTTGTGATTGTACACTGTCAAAGCTTCCAGCTGTCCCATTCACTTTATGTGAATGATGCTAGTTTCTTGTACTACTGTAATGCCAGCAATATGAAAATGTGGTTGGCTAAATGTATGTTAAAGGGATAGTGCCAATTTAAAAGTATGTATAAAAGAATTGTATCAACAAGTTAGTAAATATGTTTTCATTTCCTGGTGTGTGTGGGGGCGGGGGGTGTGTGTGCGCTTAACAGCTTTTTCTTAGCCAATTTTGTGACTTCCACAAATAATCCATCTCAAGCACACTGAAAACAAACAACTGCTTTCATGGATTTATACAAAGGATTCCATGGTAAAAAGAAGAGCTGGGAATTTCTCAGAAGTTAGTCATTGTCATGTTACACAGATTCAGTTGCTTAGCTTTTCCTGAACATTCATATCCTTTTAGAAAATAATTGTGTGCTTGTCACTCATACCGTGTTCGCATCTTGAAGAGGTGNGAACATAGTTAGCCTTTGTCTTGACTGCCATCAATTCTAGTTTTCACTTGAGCAAAAATCAGACTTAACAGAAGATCACCTGTACTATCAATTAAAAACTAGCTGCATCTTTCTTATGTCATTTGAATATTAAACATTTACTTTGTTTATCTTCAACTAAATATTTGTGCTGATGATAATGACATTCCCCAAGGATATGAAAGGAACATGCCAGTGAAAAAGTAATTGCTGCAATTTAAAGCTAGAAGTAATCTTTCCTCTTTTTCATTTCAGGGATGCAGAGAGACTTGAAGAGTTCTATACCAAGAACCAACAGCTCAGAGAACAGCAAAAAGCACTTCATGATACTATCAAGGTTTTAGAAGACAGGTGAAGTAGTGTCTTCTAGCTTTTAAGTTT
>VYXC01008332.1:971395-997857 GCA_013397175.1 Platysteira castanea
AAATCTTGTGCTTTTTTTTGATTTGCCTTTTCTTTTTTTGTGCGATAATGAATGAGTCTGGGGAAAAAAGTCTTTAGTAGAAACCATTACATCAGTGAGATGCTCAGAACTTATCTCAGCATTTTACTTTTATTCCTCTCCATGCACATGCAAAGGTAACAGTTTTCCAGCCTGTATTTCTTCTGTAAATGCAAATTGGCTGAAAAAGCATCTGTTCAGGTTTGACTTGTGCACGCAGCAATGTCACCACCTAGCGGAGAGTGAAACAAATGTTTTGCCACATTCTGAAATTATTCTGCAACTAAAGTAATGTTACTGAAACTGGAAGATACCTACATGGTCTCTCTTTGTCTATATTCTACACTGTTTGCATTTGTTTTGTGTCTTAAGTTCAGAAATATTGTGTGCATTTAATTTCCAGACTTTGTTCTGTAGTGTCATAGAAATAACTCTAATATATTTTAAATACAAGAATTATTTTTGTGAAATAAGCTTTGTGCTTGTGTTTTATTGATTCAACACAGGAAATATCATAATCAAGGTTAATTTATCTTGTGGCATTTTAAAAAAGTATTTTAAATAATATATGAATACATCTAAATATTAGTCTTGACTAAAAGCCTCTTCCCAAGAATAAAAAAAAAAATAAGATAACTGTGAGGTGAAAAGGGTGGGCTGGTTATTCATGCCCTCTATTTTGCATTTGAAATGTTCAGTGGTGTAAAGTTTCCCCTTTCTAAGCATACCTATCTCTCCATTTTCTGTATAAAAAATGGAGCTACTAAACAAATCCAAAGTATAATATGTAAGAAATGGTGTAAATACCTATCATAGTTAAAGGCTGTGAAAAGCTGTTGGTCACCAAGGTAGAAAGGACTACATGGCATGTATTTGTCATAATTTAGGTCTCAGGTTTTTCATCTTTTTATTACCTTAGCTCATGCAGAACATTGTTGCCTTGGGTGATTTACTCTTCAGTAGTTTCATTGCCCTATTAACAGGTCAAACACGGCTTGAATAACTATTTTTATGTGGTCAGTATAGATGGTCGTGTCATTTTGTGTTAATATTGTTTTAGGGCTGACAGACTGAAATCATATTTGTGAGAAAAAGGATTAATATGAAATATTTATCATTTTATTTTTATTCAGACATATCACTGTCACAAATTATCAGATGTGTTTATATTGCTGGATCTACTAACATATTAAAACTCGCATTCAAGTGCTTTTAAGATCAGGATAACTGTCTGTATCTACATAAAGTTATCACAACAGGATACCTAACTTCACCATGTGAAAATGTTTCTACATCTCCTAGAGTTTGGAAAAATTCCACTCTTTTCCACACAAGTGAACACTCACCATGGAGGAGAGATACTAGTCGCAGACACCTGTGATCCACAACTGTCCCCTGTGCCAAGTAAGTATATTAATAGATTTAGTTCTAATATCATTCAAAATAAGGCAAAAATATTTTAAAACTGATTAACAAAGAAACCTAGTAAACTGCAAACCTTTTAAAATCCTTTAACGACTCTCAGAATCAGCATGGAATTATTCATGCAAGTCAGGGTTGTGGGGGTTACTGTTCTTGTACTTTCCAATCTTATTATCTTGCCCCAGTTTAATGAACTGAGTAATGTTAAATCCCTGAAAGAAGGGAAACTCATCTATTTGTTTTCCTAATAAAAACACATGAAAAATAATGGTGACTGTCAGTTGCGAAATATGCAAGACAAGCATTTTATTATAAATACACGTTATCTCTGTTCTGCATGCTTTTATCAGACTACTTTTGCCCTGGACTGGGAGTGTGAAAAGCAACTTTTACACTGACTTTTAATTTTGGAGAGCTGTATTCAAATTGGACAGGTTTGTCTGTGCTGATACAGCAGTTTGCTCTCATCAGAAATTCTTTTGCCCGTTTTGCCACTTATCACTTCCAGACACGATTTCTATCTGACAGAGATCAAACTATTTCCATAAATGCCAGTTTTAATTTGTGATCTTTTTAGTTCTGTGTTTGTACCATCTCTGTGAGTCGAGCAAGATATTATAATGTGTATGCAACTTAGTGTGATCTTCTTTCTAATCACAAAGATAAACCAAGGGTGGGAGGATACCCTGTTCCAAAGCCGTCTTTTAACTTGGCTGCAGTTGTTGCAGAAACAATTGGACTTAGTGTTGAAGAGGAATCTGTAAGTATTCCTAAATTTCTTACATAACCAGCTTTTTGGACTAGTTGTTTTCAAAACCAATATTTTTCTCTTTTGCATTGAAATTCTGTAAAAGTATTCTGAGTTCCAGTAAGCTTGCTTTGGTTTGCTTTTGCTTAGTCTTTACTGACTTGCTGTAGCAAGAAGAGATATAACTGTGCTGACCTGTCTGGGGGGGTTGAGGAGGAGGGCAGGGACATGGTTCCTCCTTTCAAGTTTTGGTAGCACAGTGATGGAAATCCTTGGCTCTGCTAAATTCCCTTTGTGCAATAATCAAGTCTAAGATACTGAAAAATATTTCTTTGCAATGAGACTGGTTGGTGACTCAGGTGAGACTATTTGATATTTTTGATTGGTAACTACCATGAGAAGTACAGTATCCAGAATATTTTTGTGTCCGTGCATTTGAATGAATTTTTTCAGTTTCCATAAGATTTCTTTAACGCTCCTGGTGAAAATTTCATCTCGTAGCTTTTGTTATTTTTCAGAATTTTGAATGTTTTGATTTAAATGGGTCTTCAGGTATTTATGTGCCAATCAAGCATATTTCTAATTTTAATTCCAATATCCTCTCACACTTCTTTTCTTTGTTTTCCTTCACCACTTGCAAGGAGTCCCAGAGTGTACTGAATCTTCCCCTCACTAACACAGTTATGAGCCAGGCCTCAGAGAGCATGCAGTCTGAAGACTCAAGAAAACATCCAGCTTCTGAATCAAGAAATGATGACAACAATTTAGGGTGTGTTTCCACTCAGTTATAATAGTATTGTTTTAAGCAGGCTTACAGAAGTTCTGTTTTTTGTAGAATTTCAAACCTTGTGGCATTTTGCTTTAAAGGTATAGACATGGAAATAAATTTTTTCTTATCAGAGGTGTTTCTTTCAAGTAAATAACATGAGAACCAAAGAAACAGATAGAATGCAAAACTGTAGACTTTTACTTAATTCACAAACTTCTGATTTGGGCTTCTTTGTGTACACAGTCCTCCTTTCCTAACTTCTCATTATTGCAAAATATCTTCTGAGGCCCATAACCTTGTGGATAGTGGGTCTGGAGCTGGAATGCAAAAACAATCGTATTCCTCTGATTAGGTGTCAAACCAATAGACTGTTGCCCTTCTTCCCACTCTCCTCAGGATATTGTGGTCTAAACTGAAGGGCTTTTTTGGCCCTATTTGTCATCTTGAATTTATGTTTTATTGATGACAGGTAAAAAACAGCACCTGGAAGGAGCTTGCACTTTTTCCTTCACTTGCAGAAGGTTTGAGAATCTGTTGTCATGGTTTTAAGATCTGTACAAGAACCTAAATAGATTCCTATTGCAACCTATTGCAATTCTCACTTTCTTCCTTTTCATTGCACTGAAAGGTAGGGAGTCCTTGGATAGAAGAGATACTTAGGCAGGCTTAACTCTGTCCTTGATTCTCAGTTGAACATGGAATAGAATTTCATACCACACACCAAAATGAAGAAGACCCATGTTTTGTTTGGCTTTTACAGCTCTAAGTGCAACAGTACCTATCCCTAGAATAGGTTAATTTTTGTTTTTCCTTCTGTTTTCAGTTAATACTAACAGCTCACACAGCTTTAAAGCAGATCGTCAATAGGAAACATATACTTTTAAATAGTGCTTTCTCTCCTTCCATCTTCTGTACACCATAAAAATCTCTCATGTCTCATTGTATTCAGTATTTCAGATCCATCTCATAACACTCCACCACATGATGACTGGGATTCTCGGGTAGCATCTCCTGTTTTTGGAGCTTCTAGCAGTATGAAGAACAACTCAAGTACAGGTCATGCTCCTTGTATTTTAGATTCAGGATTGAAGCCTCATCTCAAAACCAACCTCTTCAACGATCCATCCAGTTCCAGGTCTCATAAAAGTAGATCAAAATCTGAAGATGTTGCGTTTGTTGCACCGATGAATCTTGGGACAGAAATCAACTCAGTTATCAGCCAGGCCTGTGTCCATAGGCAAATGGTTGTGAAAAAGCATACGAATGAGGCTGTAACCTGTGTTGGAAACACCTGCACAGCTAAAAATGAGGTCATCAAGAGCGATGTCCTTCTCATATACCAGAAGCAGCTAGAAGGCAGGTGTGCTAAGAGAAAGAGAGCTGAAGATGATCATGCAGTTAGCTGTGAGAAAGCATCATTCAACAAAGAGAACTCTGTGCCCTTCCGGTCCGATATTCAGCAGATTAATGGGGAACATACAGCTGATAAGCCCTTGGATCTGTCTGATCGCTTCTCTGGAGTTCGTGGTCAAGAGAAAAAACAAGGAACTGAGGAGACATGTAAAAGTAGACCGAAGATGGTGACTCTGCGTGACTTTTTTTCACAAATAGGGAAGACCATTCTTGAAGGTTCATCATCCGTTCAAAATGCCAACAATGAAAGCTGTTTGTTTGGCAGAGATTTACAAGAGGAATCCTATGTACAAGATGCGATGCTGGGAAAAACATTCTCTGATAAGAAAAACCAGATCCAAATGAAAGAAGGAGTTCCTCCCTTCAAATTTGCACCACTGCCGAGTTCTGCAGAGACAGAGGAACTTTTTGATGATGTAAAGGTATGCTTTTCTGACTCTTTTTCTTCTCCTTTGAAGTATTATATTTAAGTCTTGGGAAATAGTAAAATTGCAATATGTTGTTAGGTTGCCAGTGGCCATGTACCAAATAGAAAGAAAACAAGGACAGGACATGGAGAGTCTGAACCAGCATCTGTACTTCAGCCAAACCCTTGTAGACTATCAAAAAGTAAAGCACAGCAAAATGAGCAAGGTAACTTGATGAAAATGTTCCTTTTACTGCCTCCTTACGCCCTCGGCCTATGCTCTGGTTGAAGGGAATTTTTCATATCTTCCTTTCTTCCACTATAATCCCTTTGTTCTGCTTCTAACTCAGTCATATTCTAGTTGAGATTTCTCAAGATCACCCCCAACATCTACAGTCTGTATTTTCCTGGCATACTTTTGCCACTGTATCATAAATATATCGTTAGTATTCAGGTGTACACTCAACAGGCTGTGAGTCTTGTTCTTTCTTGTTTGTTTAGCATTGTTATTTGTTGCAGTGTAGTAATAAAATCTCATGAAGTTTGAATTTAAACTATCTATATCAAATTCTTGAAAACTGTACTCAAGTGTAAGCATAAGTCATTTTGGTAATATTTTTCATTATTCCTAATGATCTGGTGAAGAAATTTGTACCTTTAGTGATAATGAACACAGGCTGTCATATACTCTTCCCAGAACTTGTATCTTATTTCCTCTTAAGTGCTGCCAGTTGGAAAACTAAGTTTTTTGAACTAGCATTGTAGTATCAAAGCTTCTGTACTCCTTAGCCAAGCTGTTAGACTGCATACTTCATTTAGAAATACTTGCATTATGAATTTAAAAGATACTTGTCAGTAGTTGGTGTGGCTTTGTAGCTTGGAATCCAAATATTCCCCTCAGAGATAAATCAAGAGGCATCTTTGGAACAACGACCATACACTTTTGTACTTTTTTCTTAGACCTGACTTTTGTATTGTCATTGATCTAATGTCAATAGTGACCCAACTAGGGAAGGCACCCCCTGGAACTGTTGTTTGTCAGCAGAGAAGTTTGGTAGGTACAATGATGGTGGGGCCATCTTGAGTATGACAGTCACAAAATGATAGAGTTTTCAATTCTCAGAGAAGTAAGAAGTGGGAGGTAGCAGAACTGCTACCTGGAACTTTTGCAGGGCAGACTTTGGCCTGTTTAGGAGACCAGTTGACAGTCCTCCCTTGGGAGGCACTCCTGAAAGGCAAAGGAGTCCAGGAAGTCTGAACATTCTTCAAGAGAGAAATCTTAAAGGTGTGGGAGAAGGCTGCCCCTTGTGCTGAAAGATGAGCTAGTGGGAAAGAAGGCCAGCCTGACTAAACAGAGAGCATTGGCTGGAACTCAGAGAGAGAGAAAGAGAGTTTATGACCTTTGGAAGAGGAAGAAGGCAGCTCAGGAGAACTACAAGGATGTTGCGAGGTTACACAGGAAGAAAATAAGAATGGCCAAAGCCCAACTAGAGCTTAATCTGACTATTGCCATAAAAGACAATAAAAAATGTTTCTATAAGGCCATCCGCAACAAAATGAGGGCTAAGGAGAGTATCCATGCTTTATGGGGTGTGGGGGAAACAGGGACAAAGGATGAGGAAAAGGCTGAGATACTTAGTGCATTCTTTGCCTAAATCTTCAATAGTAAGATGAGTTGTTCTCAGAGTACCCAGTCTCGGAGCTGGAAGATGGGAACAGGGAGCAGAGTGAAGCCCCCATAATCCAAGGGGAAATTGTCAGTGACCTGCTGCACCACTTAGACACTCACAAGTCTATGGCGCCAGATGGGATCCACATGAGGGTACTGAGAGAGCTGCCAGAAGTGCTCAGTGAGCCACTTTGCATCATTTATCAGCAGTCCCGGCTAACCAAGGAGGTCCCACTTGCCTAGAGGTGAGCAAATGTGGTTTTAGGCACAAGAAGGGCTGGAGTGAGGATCCAGGGAGCTACAGACCTGTCAGCCTGACCCAGGAGGCTGGAAAGGTCATGGAGCAGATCACCTTGAGTGCCATCATATGGCACATATAGGGCAACCAGGGGATCAGATGCTTCTGGCAGAGTTTGATTCTGATTATTTGTCTTTTTTTCTCATATTCTGTGCATACAGACCGGAAAGATAAACCCTCTTTAGAAAACTTCCAGTGGAGCATAGACCCTGGAGCTGACCTTTCACAGTACAAAATGGACATTACTGTGATTGATACAAAGGTGAACTTATTATAATAAGTCTGCGTGTTCTATGATGTTGAAAAAGCCTGCAAAGTAGTATCATGAACATTGCTCTGGGCAGACCAAACCCACCTTGTAACAAAATTCTGAATTCAGTTTATTTGATATTTGTTTACACTACAGTTATCCTAAAACATTTCTGCTGTTTAGTTGTACTTTATAAACTCAGCAGGCATATTCTCAGTATGAAAGTGATGCTTTTGGGGGTGGTTTTGAGTTTCTTTTAAGAAAAAAAAATTCTAAATCTCATGATTTTTCCTGTGAAAATGTTCTGTATGATATCTCTTTATGTTAAGTAATAGAAAGTGTGCCAGTAATGACTATTATCTTTCTCGAGTTGAGTGCAAGTTGGTTATTAGGATCTCTGAGAATTTTCCTGAAGTTTGTTTGTTTTGTCTCTCTCACTTAAACACTGTCTTAAAATCTTTTCATTTGACCAGTCTTTGACTTCTGTATGTTTCATGGTTAATTTTTATCTTTCTAGAATTTAACATATAATTTTCTAAGGCTTTTCTTGTCCACCAGGTAAATGCTTCCTCACTTGAATTTCAAAACACGTTATTCTCTTATCTAGGTTTTACATTTTTATCATGCAGACATTACTGCAGGAAAAAAAGTAAATCAGTGTCCAAAAAGAAGCCAGTAACTGCTATAAAAGTGTTTCAAATACACAGCACTGACACTGACTACACCAGTTGCTTCTGGGTGCAATTGTCATGTTTGCTTTTTTTTTTCTAGGATGATTCTCAGACCAAAATTGGAGGGGAAGTTGTTGATATGGATTATACTTATGTTAGTGACAGTGTGCTATTAAAAATGAAAAATCAAGACCAAAATCAGGAAAGCAGTCCAAGTAAGACCTTTTTTTTTTTCTCCTTTCTTCTCTTTGGTTTGTTTTTTTGTGGTGTGCTGGGGTTTTGAGGGTTGGTTGGAGTTTTTTGTTTTATTCTTCTTTTGAGGAGGAGGGGGAGGAAAGAGTAAAAGGACATTTTTGCCCTGTATGACTAGATAGTAAAAATGTTTGCAGTAAAAAAGTGGTAGTGTATTTTTATATGTTACACAGATCAGTCTGTTTCCTAATAGAATTAGTGGTGGGTTTTGAGGTTGGTTTTTTTTTTAACATAGATCAAAAAAATGATAGGATTTGTGCTGAGAGAGCCAGTAGCTATTTCTTTACAGTATAAAGGGTGAAATACTTAACCATATAACAGTTTTGATCTCACCTGCAACAATTGCTCCTGCAGCAAACAGCTTTGAAAGTATTCTATGTAATCACATCAGACTTTGTATGGGAAGACTAATACCTTTTTAAATGACATATAAATAGAACTGGTATGTTTAAAATAAATTCAAATGTGTTTATATCGCTTTTAATGTATGGTATATGGTGACAGAGAGCTGTGAGGCAGTGACTATTTCCTACCCACATAAAGTATTTCCTTCTGCTTGGGTAAGTCCATAATTACAAGAACAAAAATTTCACGTATCCAGTATTAAGGTTAAAGGTACTCTCAGTGATTTAGCAGTTAAACAGATTTTAGAAATGGGATCCAAGGTATCTGAAAAATAAATGAGCACTGGCCACCTTTAAAAGATAGACAGAGAAGCTGCAGAAAGAACTAAGGTGTAGCTGTTGTTGAGTTAATTGGTCCTGGAGCAGGAAGTAAATATGAATTCTTTTCATACACATTTAGTCAAAATGCAATTTCTTGACTAAGATCATTGAGACACTGATTTGGATGTTCTTCGTGCTTTTAATAACAGGAGGAGAAATAACAGATATGTTTGATCGGACAAGCCATGAAGAATATGAATCCTGCCTACCAGAAGACAGTCCTTCTGCATGTGATGAAAAAGAAACTCTTCATGATGAAGAGCAGGATAAGGGAATAACAGCAGCAAGCAAGAAAATAAAGAGTGGGATATAACTTGGTTTTGTCTTTATTAGCTTATTTAAACTACAAGAGCTGATTTGAAATCAGACTCTGTTCTTTAGGAACAAATATACCAAATTAACCACCAGTTCTTTTTTCATAAATTTGTGGTAAAGTTGATTACTTCTAAGGACATAACATAAAGTAATATGAACATTTTTTTTGGTAGTTCATTTACCACACAAATGTGGAATGTGTAGTGGAAATTGGCATAGCAGCGCAACACCAAAATGACTCTTACAAGAAACTCCAGGTTTTGGCTAAAGTTATTTACTTCCTTTCTTCTCACTATTCTAGGTTCTATTGAAGATATTACAGTATTTTGTATTTTAAGCAGCCTTTCCTTTGATGTTTTCTTGTCTCTTTTACTCCTCTCATTGCTGTTTTCCTTCTGCTCCAGTAATGCTTTTTGATTGCTGGTTTTATCAATTGATATTATTTTTAGTATCTGTTTGAATCTGTTGTCTCAGACTGAATGTACATGGCATTTTTACATTTCTTAACAATTGGGTAATAAATTTACAGAAGTTTCTCCAGGCAGTCTGTTAACCTTATATGTTGCATGTATATTTACAGAACACGAGGATAAACAAGATAAAGCCAAGCAGAAAGCTTTTGTGGAGCCTTATTTCAAAAGTGATGAGAGGTAATTTAGTCTGTTCTGTATGGGCATTTTAAGGTTCTTTGTATCTTCCTTATAGGGAACTTGTTCCTCCATAAAATAAACATGTTTGTGTGTAACAGACTAGCAGTTGAAGATGCAGAGGTAAAAGATCTACTACATTAGATAAGACTTTAGATAAAAACTGGGGTAGGGGGAAAAAATGAGATGCCTATCATGTTGGCTGAAGAGAAGAGATTGCCTCTTCTGCTTTTTAAAATTTTAGTGAACGCAGTGTTTTGTAATACATGTGGTTTCTTACAGGCATGCCTGAGTTTATGAGCCAAGAACATATGGGCTGCTTGTACAAATGAAAACCTTTCCTTCTCTGGTATTTTTACCCCTTGCTCTAGGCAATAAATGAATAGTGTCCAACAATTGCACCTCTTAGTGCCTCCTCTGTTGCCTTCCAGTATAATCATCACTGGAAGTCTGAATCTTCATTTCATAGTGATACCAAGCCCTTCAGTTAGCTTATATTTTACCTCAGTGCATGTCTTCTTTGTAGAGGAAAACATGTTTGGTGTTTTGTGAGCAGTTAAGTTGAAAAGAACCTGCTGATCTTGAACCCTCAGCATATGTTCCTCTCATGGAAATCGTTGCAAGCACAACTCTGTCTTGGACAAAATGAAATATTCTATAGAAGATTCATATTTGAATAATTTCTATATAGCAATTACTTTCACACCATGAATAGCCATAATAATAAGACACACATCTCTGGTTATGTAGAAGTTCATATTACATTTGAAAACTGTTTTCTTTATAGAAATAGCCCTATTCAGCTATGAAATGCAGTATGATCTGGGGTTTGTAGGCATTTTCCAATTTATTTTTTTAACTTGATTCTCCACCATTGTGTTCCAAAAAAATGGAAATTCCCAGTCACATCGAAGAAATAAAAGTACTATCATGTGAAAACATTTTTGTTTTTCAGAAAGAATAATGTGTTAGATTATCCTCATATTGAGGTTATTCGAAAAAAAGAAGAAAGAAGAAAATTACTTGGCCACACTTGTAAGGAATGTGAAATAGTAAGTAGTGCTTCAAAATTTGTCAGTCTTCCATTCTCCTAACTCAGACAGTACCTAAGTGCTGGAGTACTGTTTTTAATTATTAATCTGGTTGCATCATCATCATTACCTACAGTAGCAGGGAAGTAAGTGTTTACCAAAGCTGGATAACCAAGTTTGCGGGTGGTTTGTTTGCTTTTAGTGCAGTAGCTGCATATAGCATGGAAAGTCTTGGGTTTGATTTTTTTTGTGTGTGAATGTATGACAGAAGCTTCCTACATGGAGGTTCCAGTGAGATTACTGTTAATAAAAAATACATTAGCTGATCAAAGAACTATTACAGGTTTCCAAACTTTAGATCAAAAGCTCTACTGAACTTTACAGGTACTGGAATAAGTCAGTTCTATATCCTGTTGGATGGATGGATGGATGGACAGATGGATAGATAGATCGATCGATCGATCTCTTTTTGGTTTGTTTGATTTTTTCCTTGTTTTCTGGGATAATTTTTTCAGATAATTGCACCAGCATAGGTGACAGTGTGTACATATGTGCAAATGCATGCAAAAGTGTTTACATTAATAGGTTAAAAAGTATGAAATTTTAGATTTTCCATTACACATTTTTCCTCCCTTTTAATTTATTAAATTGCTTTCAGATACATGGTGTAGAGATAAAGTATTGAAGTAATTATATGTGTAATAAGAACATGTTTTATTTGGCCATTAATAGACTTCATGATCTAATAAATGATGACTCAGTAGAAGTATGGATTAATGACAGAACAATAGTGGATTTTCTGGTATCTTTTCACTTAGTTTCCATATTAGAGAACCAACTTTTTTTCTTAGATTCTCCTGCTATTCACTTTATGGTCAAGTCCCATTTACGTAGCTGAAGGAATTTATTACAGTATGTTTTTAATGAAAATATGTTCTGAAAAATAGTTTTAAAACTCATTAAATACAAATGTTTAATTTTTGCAGTCAATTATAAATACCATTTTAAAACATATGTTTGATTTAAAGAGTTTGAAAGAAAGCAAAACAACCCCCAACCTTCAGTCTGCTTCATGGTTCCAGAGCCATGTGTTAAGCATTTTAATTTCTTGTTTCTGTAAGCTACAGATCTTCCCTCTGCAAATTCAGTTCTTGTTACTTTCTGTCAAGTTAGAGTGATAACTATGGTGTCTGGAAACATTCACAGCTCTGGTTTTGTAACAGTAGGTTTCTACATTAAATGTCAGAAAAGTTTGGGTTTGTTGTTGGTTTTGGCTTTTGGGTTTTTTTTTTAAGTCTGCACCATTCAAGATTAATGTCTTGGAAAGTGTGGAATGCTTGGCTGTGTCACTGCGCAATAATAAAACCAGCTTTGAATTAAGTGCCTATGGAAGAAGGGAGTATTGGATAAAGCACAAAGGATGCTTTAGAAAAGTCTTGGCTTGCTGATTAGCCATATGGGTTTGAAAAGCTGCCAAAGTCTAAGGGAATATTTAGGGAGTGGGTAGAAATCAGTAAATTGTTCCTGGCCCTATACTGCAAGTGGTGTGAGTGGGGTCAGTTACTGTCACTCTGAGAAGACCTGAGATTTAACTTCTGCACGTGCCACAGCAGGCTGATATTAAAGTCCTTTATAAGTGCTTATCTTAAAGCTTTGTAAAAGCATCTCATTCACTTCACTTCACTTTGATAACAAGTCGTGTTTTGGTTTTTTATGACCTTGCGATACTATCAGAGAAAGATTGTTGGCAGAAGTTACTGGTAGCTTGTAAAAGTGACATTTGTTAGTGTGGTTAAGTGTAGCTACACTTAGATGAATAGGAGAATCAGGCAGATATTTTTATATGCATTTAGATTACAGGAATTATTCTGTAAGTTTTTGCTAAAGTAATGGGAGGAATCTTTTTAGGGTTTGTTCCCTTTCTGAGACAGCAAATTGTAGAGTTCTATCAACAATTATTTTACAGGGAAGACAGGATGAGATGGCAGTATCTTCACACACAGAAAAACCTAGCTCGAATGTTTTGTGTGGATTAAAAATGCTGTGGACAATGAGATTAATCTAGAAAACAGCTGAGAGTAGTTTTTGCTGTTTAGCTGACTTACATAATTCTCTCATTATCTGTCAACCCTAGCAGATTTCTAAACAAGCCAAAGAAGAAAATTTTCTTTCTAATTTATTTTTAAAATATACTTACCTTGATTTTTGATAGTTCTTATTTTCTGTTCCTGCTAAACTGTACTGTATTTTTCATTGTTGGATCTGTAATTATTTTAATTTTTAAAAATGCAACACACTACAAACTTTTATTAGATCAATTTCTAAAATGTCAGGCTATTTATAGGACAAGATAAGGAGCACTGCTAATTAGCCCTAAATGAAACTCAGCAGTATTTGTCTTACACAGACAATTCTTACAGTTAATTTTGTTGACTTAACACCTTGTTCTTAACTTTTGTCAGTAAAAATGAAGTGTACTAGGTAACAATTGCCTGTTCCTCCTCTTTCATTAGTCTAGGTCTTTGACACAGACATCTTTCCAGCTGGGTCTCTGAAGTCCAGTTGCATGAGTGACCCTACTCTATTTAACTCAGTCCCTGAGCAACTGATGATGCTACTAATGATGACACCCTGCTGATGATACCCAGTTATGTTCTGGTCTTGGGACAGGCTTTTTCCAGTTTAAGGGAACATTATATAACAAACTGAGTCTTACGTTCTTGGCCAGGAGACCCACGTGTTACTAGATTAGATTTCTATACTAATAAGGGCTTTGAAAGCAGAACATGTTCGGATGGCACACTCTAAAATGGCACGATGTCTGAATTGATTTCTGGAGGGAAGATGTACCTGTTTCAGGCAGAGCTGCAGATCCCGCAGACTAGAGATTTACAAAATGAAACAAGGCTTTTTTTCCTAGTTTGTTCAGTTTTGTTACTGATATTTTCAGAGCTGTGATTGCTCTTTTCTAGCCAATCATCAGTATTTATATCTCATGAGTTTTTTTGAGGAGGATTTTTATGCCTTTATATTTTGTCTGCGATTTAGAGGGGAAAAAATAAATTTATTAGCATACTTTACAATTCCGAGTAGGTTCTCTGAAATCCTGCCAGTAGCTGGGAGCATGAGATAATCTCTGTTGACAGAGGTATGCTGTTCTTTTCCTGATTTCCCCAGTCTAAGTCACTTTCCATCTGATTGAATGAATTATAAACTTTAATTTGCCTTTTTGAATTGTAACACTGTCATTTCAGTAGAATTGTTTTACCACTGTCACAAGGGTCGGGTTTCTTGTGTGGCTGTGACTGTTGACTTGCCACTTGAATCAAACAGTGCATTCACTTCGAAAATATTTTGACCCTCTATGTGCTCTAAGGGCCAGATTTGTATTTTTAGGAGATAGAACTAGAGTTACAAATTAACACAGTAGAAAACTGCATGGAAAAGAATTATACCCTAACCTGTCATGATGCTACTCAGGGGAACACCCAGCAAAAAGGTTTGGAGAGTGTATATACTTTTCTCATTGCAACCCCCAGTACAGCTGACAGGGGTGAAAGAGTATAGCCAATTTACTGTAGAGAATGCTCAACTGGCAGATAGTTTCTGGAGTCCCAGTGTCAGTCAACTACTTAAACTAGCTTTTTCTTTACTTCTCATTTGAGGGTAAGTAAGTAGGAAGCATTTTGACTTAAGTTTGCTGTTAGTACTGTAAATTTGGATGCTGGAAATAATTCTGCAGCATGGGGTTTGTAATGTGGGCTTTTTTCCTTTTTTTATTTTATTTGTAAATGCAAGCTGTCTCTTAATAAATTTTAAAATTCCAGTCTCTTTCAACACCTGTGCTACTTAGCTTTATAAAATCAGTCAGTAAACTGTTGACATAAGTAATTGTACACATGCCTAAACCTTGTTACCTATGGTATGTTAAAAGATAGAAGGTTAACAAAGTCACCACCATAAAGTTATACTTAGTCTGTACATTCAGTAAGCTTTTAAGATAATTGCCAGGTGTTTGTCACTTGGATAACAAATCTCTACTCTTGGTTGTCCTCACCATTGTTTTTAGATAACTGTGTTAATAAACACAGTGATTGATAATGTCAATTGTGTAAAGCAGTCACTCTCTATGTATGAATTTGTTAACTAGAATTTTTTTCTCTCCCCTTACATTCAGTATTATGCCGACATTCCAGAAGAAGAGAGAGAGAAGAAACTAGCTTCTTGTTCAAGACACAGATTTCGCTACATTCCTCCAAACACTCCTGAAAATTTCTGGGAGGTTGGATTTCCTTCCACCCAAACCTGTGTGGAAAGAGGTTTGTGCGAAAAAAAAAAAAAAGCTTAAAAAGCACTTTTGAAAGCTGATTTTTTTTTTTTTCTCCCTGAAATTATCTCTAGTTCATATAGCAGCCTTTCTCACCCAGTCCTGTTGAGGTCTGTTTGTCAGCAGCCATTATTTTTAATAAAAATTGTCTGGTTTCAGCAGTTCCTGTACTACTAAGAAAGGAATATAAGGAGACTTTCTTAGAGCCTAGATAGAGAAGGCAGAAATAATTGGGATTTTCAAAGAACTTAATTTAAACCCTACATATCTTTGACCCTAAGCAAGAATTGGATTTTCAGAGGCAAAGGCTGAGTGATTGTTCTTACTGAGGACAGGCAGCACTATTGATGTCCTTTGTCAGTGTTTTTAGAGCTTCATAATACCAAATGATTATTGAAATGTTGCAGGTAAGGTGTAGTTCAACAGTTTTTAATACATATACCCTGCTTCTTAGTGACAATGAAAAGATGTGGTGTTTGGTTTTGGGCTTTTATTAACTCTTCTTCACATAGAAGTTTGTTCTTTCCTAAATAATTTTTCAAAATCCAGAGCCTGGTATAAAAATGAGTTTTTACTAATTATGTTAAAATACGGTGGGTTTGTAGTGTACTCTATGCACATTTCTTCAGAAGTGGTGAAATGCTGGGGTGAGGAGCTCTATATGAACTCTCTGAATTACTTCTATCTTTACTTGTGCATTAGCTGTGAAACATTAATCTTTGCTTTTATCTGTTCTTGTAACAGTGTCAGGTCAGGCATAGGAAAATGTACCCAGAGTTGTGTATGTTTATGGTGTGATAGTGTTGCAGTATCATCCTTAATCTTCCAGAACAGGGAGCCTTGATTTTTACTGGCTATATAACTTGTCACTACCCGTTTGGAATCTGCTTGCAGCCTAATTAAAAATTAGCTTCTTGGCTGTCTCCTTGGTCTGCTGGAGTAAGAGCTGTTCAGTTGTTAATGGTCCTCAACAGCGTATCAGAGGCAGACTTTAGATCAACCCTCCCTTGGAAAAGAAAATATTTTATAGCAGTGCAGCAAGTCAACTAAAACACTAGAGAGAGAGTTCCCATGAAGAGCAATTGCTCCTGCCTCTCCAAGGTAGTGGAGTACAACATAGGTATTTTCTATTTCTTATTGGTATCTTGAACCATCTGTTGGAGTTTTTTTTAAATAACTGAGTTATACAGACAGGATGTTCCAACTATGAAGTATGAATCTACTACTCTTACTTTGGTGGATGCTGTTGCTAATAAACTGTAAAGAATTGACAAAAGCCAGGTGCTGAAACTGACTTGCATAAAATGTCTGTTCACTGTCAGTGTTAGCTAAGTTGAGCATGTTATAGAAATTGTCTATACACTTCTCTTATCAGAGAGCTTTCAAGGTGTGTTTGATCCATAGGCTCATGTTTGGCTTTTCCCAGTCTTTAATAAATCTGTGTGCTCTTAAAACAGAGGGAGGTACTGTTTAAACCCACAAAGCATATATGTCTGAAGTTTCCTCTACATGACTAGGATTTACATTTTCAAAGTGATTTTTATTAGTCAACTGAATTAGCAGTACTTGCATACTTTGTTACTCTTACATAAAATCCTTGGTAAAAAGAAAACGAAAAGTGCAGTTTTGTTTTGAATAGATGAACAAGTCATGGTTTCCATTCTCTTCTTCATTGTCAAGTGTCTGTATTGCATTACTGTGCAGTCACCTACTAGAAAGCAGCTGCGTGTTTTAATGAATGATATTTGCACCCTGGGATCTCAAAACTTTATGTGAAGTCAGAACCAGTTGCCCCAAAAGGAAAAAAAAAAAGTTATTTTCTGAGGGTAAACACAAATTAAAGCTAAAGTTATGCCTGGTTTTGTATTGTATTTCTTACCTCAGATTTATTCTTTTAAGGCTACATTAAAGAGGATCTTGCTCCCTGTCAACGTCCAAAAAGGCGGCAGCCTTACGCTGTAATGTTTTCTCCAAAAGGCAAAGAACAGAAGACATAAAGGATGGGGAAGTAAGGAATGCCAGCCTGAAGTGTATCTTTACTGTCCGTAGATATTTATAGTTAATATAAACTTGAAATAAAGGACTGTGTTTTCCACAATGATAGATAAATCATTTAATTGAATATGTAAATTTTATAAAATTCATTTTGAAGTCTGATGTACCGGGAAACAAAACTATTTAATGTATGTTTATTTCATATTGTGTTAATACATTTTGTATTAATTTTTGCACCTGTCAGACAAGTCTCCTACTTTTTTTTTCTTTAAGGCCAGCAGCTGAAATTCCAGCAATTCCTGTCTAAACTTTGTTTCAGTCAGTAACTGCTTTGAAGTCACTAAAAATCTGTTGTTCTTGCAGGGGTAAATGTCTGTCAATGGGAAGAGAAATGACAGTTTTCTAGGGTGCTTTTATTTTGCACTGGATTTTCTTGTATTTCTTTTCTCTTGTTGCAATAATGGTTATATCTACTTGGAATAAAGCTGTATTAAATATGAAATGTATCTACTGTTAATAGTTTGGAGGTGTGAAAACCAGGAAGTCTGTCTTTCTGAATTCTGGTGTTAAAGGTATAGCACCGTGTTTTCCTCAGTGTTTAAATTACAATATCCAATATTCCTTTTATTCTTACCTTGAAAACTCTTTGCATATGTGTATCTCATTTATTGATAGAGATAAGCACTATTATTTCTAAATTTGGGTGACAGCTCTGCCCAGAGTTCTAGTAGACAGCAATAGTCATTCACATAGATTATGAAGGATTCTCCAGAGATATTTTAAATTAATCTGTTGTATCAGGGGATATAGTTCCATACTTGCGTTGGGAAAGTAAGATCATACAGTATCACAGAGGCAGGGTAATACCTACACAGGTAGGCAAGCCAAAGACCCTTAGGAATAAAGAAGCTACAATCAGAGTTAGATTGAACCAGTGAGAACTCTCTTAAAAAGAGATCATAAAGCAAGCAACTATTGAAACGCCTTAAGAAAAAATAAAACAATAAAAAGTGCAGATACATCTGGGGGTTTATCTGTATATATTTATATAAATATATCTGTAATTCCTATTCTTGTACTTTGTGTGTGTATAAAAAAGTTATGTATTTAAAAATTTGGTGGATAGCACAATTTAAATTCAGCTGTATTTATATAGGAATGGTGGCAGGTTCTGCTATGTGATGGATGCTGATAAAGTCATGAAATGTGGAAACAGTGAATATCAAGGGTTGCTCTCCAAGGGCAGCAGGTGTAGTTACAAGAAGAAAGGAGCAGATAGTGCCTGTGAGGATATTACTACTCCACTAGAGGACAGTAAGGAACTGCTTTTGAGATTAAAACAGTGTAAGAATTACCCTTTGTTACCCTTGGATAGTTGGACAATTTTATAAGATTTCAGTTGATTTTAAAATTGTAAATCTCTTGTCTAGCTCTTCGAATGCCAGAAAAACTATTTCACTTCATCTTGAAAAGCAAGAGATGAATTGTAAAAATCGAGAAACTAGAAACATTGATTTCCCCTCCAAAAATAAGAATAAAGAAACACCAGAAGTCTAAGCAATGTTTGTGTACCAAAAAGATTATTGAGATTTATAAATATTAAAAATTTCTGTTTACAGAAGTTTCTAATTGTGGCTTACCTGTATTTTTAGCACACTCTTGGAATAATGTATATCTTTTGCCCAGAAGGAATGGAAGAAAAAACCGAGTCAATCAGACCCAGCAAGAGAAGTCAGCTAAAAAACTTTAAATATTGTTACATTTATACATATTGGCTATCTTTGTCCTCTTTATGGCCTGGCAGCACATTGTAATTGCAGTCAGCTGCACTGTCAGAGGAGTGGACTTCTTTGAGATTTGTGGGGTTTTCCACATCTGTTGGCAGTGGAAAAAAAAATTGGATAAAAACCATAAGCCGAAGTAGGTTTCTGTGTTTGGAGGAGATTGGGGCAATTGACTAAAACCAATGTTTGTGAGCCAAATATTCAGTGGCTTCTTACGTGAAGGCATTACTCAGAAGTTGAGAGAGTATGAGAAATTACTTCAGGTGTACTGAAGTATGAGCATCCAGATGGGAATCTGTGAACAGCAGTGTCTGTTGGGTCGTGCATCCACCACCTGGCAGAACAGGCAGGATAGCCGCAGATGTCTTCTAGTTTCCTGTCCTTGTCTGTGACTACATCGTAGGATTCATGCTGCCTCTTCTCATTTTATGAGATGAGGGAAAACTTAGTAATTGATGCTAGGATTTGTGCATTTTTCAGTTATGTAAATAAATACTGATATAACAAATTAGTCATGAGGGGAAGAGCTTGAAGGTTTGACATTCATGTAGCAAGAACCCCCAAAGAAACAGTTATATCTAGGACCTCATCCATTCGACATCATCAAAAACAGCCCTTACTGAAATGGGTTGAAAACCGGAATGGGCTTCTGAAAGTCAGTTTTTCTGAACTCAGATCAAGGTCAACCTCTCAGGTTCCAGCTGAGCTCATTCTGGCCTGCTGGAGTGCAGTACATTCCTAGGGATTCTTGGCATATATTCCATCCTGTGACATTCAGACACTGGTGTGGACCCAACAATTGTACAATTTCAAGTTGGTGGCTTGGTGTCATTCCCAAAAACATAAAGATGGCAAAGTCATGGCTTTAGCACATCCAAAATGTTATCTGTCCACTCTGCAAACAATCTCACCCTGAGAAGGAAGCCTTTGATCAAAAAAAAAAAAAAAAAGGTTTTTTAGGCTGCTTGGACCATAGAAGTCAGATTGTTGGTAAAATGTCCATAGGCAAGCTGTGTTTCCTGCGCTGCCTGTGAGGCCAACTTGTTTGTTAGTTGCTTTTAATTAGTCGTGCTTTTGAACTTTGCCTTTCTCTTGCAGAAAGGATGAATGCCTTGTCTCTAATGAAGCAGGGGGAAAACTGTCTGTTTGCTGATAATTAGAAACTCCTGTCAAAAGGAAAAAAAAGAAAAGCAGTACAAGAGCAGAAAAATCATAGGCCAGGGAAGAACAGAGGAGGGATTGGAAGAGAGTGATGAGGTGCTTGTTGGTACATCATGGGGTATCAGTGGACTCTTGTTTTTAGAAATAATAAACATCAGCCCCGATCCTCACGGGAAGGGGTTTGCTGCATTCAGATAAATCAGTTGTGCAGCACTTGGAAGAAGGAGCTGATGCTTCCTTTGTCTTGTGTGTTGTAGTGTAGAAAGACTGCTCAGTCTCAACGTAGTCTGTGTTCCTGCACAGAACATCAAGTTTCCAGAACTGTTCTATGAACACCTATGAAGGGAGCAAGACACTGCAGAAATAAGCCCAAGGTCTACTTCACTGGAAGATGTACCATGCTTACTTTAGGCTTAGTTTCTTTGGATAAAAACTGAAATGTAGAGCATTTTCCTCAGAATTAATCCCGCTTCTTTAGTCTGTGCATTGCAGTCCGTATTCCTGTATGTCAACATGTCAAAAAATTCTGTGCTGTAGATGATATAAACAGCGTAGTCCTCTGAATTATTTTACAGGTTACAAAGGAATGGGTCAGCACAGGTTGGGTTGTGTCTTAGAACAAGGATGTGCTATAAAAACACACAATTCATTTTGATCATCAAGTTTGAAATCATGATTCCTCTAAATATACATGTCTCCCCTCAATGGTCATATTAATATGAGACTTTTTTCTGAATTACAGTTATCTTCTGTCTCACCCCACTCTTTCAAAAGCTACTTCTCCCCTTTAGAATATTTTTACATATGTGGCTAGACATTTGGCATCCTGGGCACAGTGCCTGAGGTGCAAGCACCGTCACAGCAGAGCCACATGGACTCCCAGGGGTCTGGGAGAAGTTACTGTGTCACGTTCATTGTGAAGAGAGGCACTGGGAGCCTCCAGTCAAGGTCAGCGACGTCTGTCTCCCACACTTAATGGCGGGAGATAACCCTGCCCAGCAGGAACTTTGAGAAGGACATTTGAAGGCCGCTTGTCCTTGGGTGGCTTTTGTCTGCGTTCCAGCTGCAGCCATGAACAAGGCTTATCAGTCTCAGTTATAGCCAAGCCTCCTGTTTAGCATCTTGTTAGGAAAATTAGTTGGAGCTTAAGGTCAACATGGGAGCAACGTTTTTTCATTACAGATGCAAAAGCTGATTTAAGCTAAAAGCATGTATTTATTGGCAAGGCATCCTCAAACTAGAATGCGTTACCAAATCAGGAAAGTAACATTTGGTACATTCTTTCTACACTGGTGACTACACTTGGAACTAACCATTGCAGCAACAAAGTTTTAAGTACAAACTGGTGACATACATGACATATTCAGACAAGAAAGGTGAGGAAAATAGCCCCAGAAATAATTGTAGGAAGAGTTCCACGTGTACCTCTATTCCACACATTTCTTCTGCAAAGATATTATACACATGTGGTGATGATGCACGTTAATATATTTCAGGTACTGTACCAGAATAAATATAATATTAACAACAATTTGGAAATAGAGATGATCTCCCTTTTCCCCCCTTTCTTACTTCTTAGTGGTCTGCCTAGGACTTTAACCTTCAAAGTAGAGATCAGTTAGATTTTTGGTTTGGGGGGTTTTTTGCATTTTTGATAGTCACTAACTTTAATAACTGTGCTGAGTTAATTTATTTTCAGTTATTTAATACCTTACTTGGCATGGTTCCTACTTAAGACAACAATTTCATGTGGAGAATGCTTAAGAAAAAAACGTTAGTGGTAGAAAGGGCAAAACTTTTATATTCCTGTATTCCAAAGCCAGTAGGAATAGACAGGAGACAGTGCTGCGGATCAGGTACACAAGAAACAAGAAGCAGAAGAGACAAAATTCAGATCTAGTCATCAGCTCAACTCCATATGGCGATAAAAGCCGCTCAAGTTCCCTCAAATTACCTCAGTTAAAATTACTAACTCTGTGAGTCTTTTTAGAGCAGTTTTAAATAAAGTGAGAATAAAATAAGGCTAGATAAGAAAGAAATAACAATTTAGGGGCCTTTAGGAATATGTTTAGTGTGCTTTACTTGTGCCCTTGGGTAAATCAGTTGTGGGAAAAGATAAAGAGATTAAATACAGTCTTTAAAATTACATTCCTAATGACTCACCATTTCAGAAAGCTTGGGAATTTAAGCTGCAATTGAAAAGAAGCATAAAATGAAGAAAAAGCTAACATTATCTTGGAAAATGTGTATCAGATAATGAGTTGATACTCTTTTAATGTTGAACAGATGTCCTAGAAGAGGCAATTATTTTAATTCAAATTTTCTTTTACTTAAGCCAGTTTGCAAAAATACAGGTACCCTCTCACACAAACGTAGGGATGAATATATTTACAACCAAGAAACTAATAGTTGCAAATCAGAAAATATAATTTCTTATTTATATTCCATGGAAATATCTTGCATCTCAAATTGTAGTAGTCTTCCACTTTGGAACAAAACGGCAAAATTTTCCATTAAATTAAATCTAAAATAATTGGGTCTGAAATACTAGACTTCTTGAAGTATTTCACTCTGCCCTGGCAATTGAGCTTGTATCATTACTGTCAAATTAATAGAAGCAGGCAAGAAACTCAAACTCATCATGACAACCCTCTCTGAAATCACTGTGCTCTTTATATGTGTTTCTGAAGTGTTTTGCTTGCTGGATATGAAATGAATATTTTCCAGCTTGCTAGCCTGCCAAGCACACTCTATTAATTGCTAATAGATCATTAAATGCTTGGCAAGCCACTCCGAGAAACCAGTGGGACTTCTGGAGTTCAATCCAAATAATTTGACACCTAAGTAAGGAAAAAAAGAAATGTAAAAAGTTGCAAAGCATATTTTTTTTAGCCATACTTCCCTCTACTTATTTTTTGGTTGGTAATAGAGAAGCACATGAAATCATTGGAAATGTGATTCTCTTCTTCTCAAACCTGTGTTGGAAGAGTTAACTGTTTGGGGTGGGGGGTGTCAGAAAGCCTTTTTTATTCCTCAGCCTCAGAGTATTGACAGAGAATATTTTCTCAGCAATCCTTGATAAGTGTTACGCACTCCCGAGAAAGGAATTGCATTGATGTCTCATCTGCTCCATCTTCTGCTGTGGTTAATGGGGAGCATCGAGCCAGGGAGGTCTGGGATCAGTGGCACTTCCTGGTAAAGCCCCTCCACAGCTGCACTCACCAAGGCTTTTCTCCACCCTAAGGATAAGCAAAGGAGGCTTTTGTGAAAATTTTGTCAAGACATTAAATGACCGTGTTGTTCTGATACAGCGTTGTGGAAATACACATGGAAATATATGACTTATTTCATAAGTCATAATATGTGATCAATACTTCCTTTAAAGGAAGACAGGTATGTGCTGTGGAGACTGGTGGTCTCCAGGCTGTGCCAGCTCTTTAAAGTTACTGCATGTATGATCTTCTCACAGAACTGGGTTCATTTATAAAAAGGCATTTATGTTAAAACAAATGTGAACTGGCACTGAAACAATTGCTATTAAAATATATTTCCCTTTGCGATGTCAACAATTTCCTATTCAGTATATATAAAAATAGCTTTCTCGGAAGAAAACTTCTGCAGAATCTGCTTTTCCTAGGACTGACCTGGGACGGACATGAGAATAGGAACAGTAACATTTAAGGCATTTGTTGCCCAGACAGACTACAAATTATTATTCCAAATGGATCTGTAGACTTGGCATGACCCATTCTAGGGGCTCTCACCCATGTCCCCAAAACCCATGGCAGTTCTTTTACACCCAGCAAAGACACCCACGAGCCGTAGCCCACACTTGAGTCATTCTAGAGGGAACTGCCTTCAACATGCAGTTATGAGACTCACAGGAGTCTCCCAAAACCAAACCTTTCTTCTTTCTGCCACTCTAATTTGCTATCTAGAGGCAGCACCCTGCTTTAATTTGCTCAGCTCTTACAATTTCTAGATGTATATCCCTTTTCAGGAACAAAACTGATGCTTGCCTGCCAAGGGCCATCACCCACATTCCTGGTGGTAAAATAGTTTCCCTTACAATTCTCCATCTCTCTCACAATTCTGGATTCAAGCTTTCAGTTCAGACTAACTTGAAATGTTTTGAAAAGGGGATCTTTTTTCAAAGGGCAAGAGACTCAAGATGCTCTAAAACATGATGGAGTTCAGCAGTTAGAAAGCAAAGTGCTGTAATTCACATCCCATTGCAGAAAGTTCAGCTATAGGTTGGGGTACTGGCAGAGGGCAACTCATGAGGAAGGAGTTCTGTGTGAAAATACTCCATTTTCTCAAAGAAGCACATTAACATTAGGATGGTCCAAGATCATTTTGTCAGATCCTGGCCTACTCTAGAGCCACTTTCAAAACTCACCCATCTGTATTAACCGGCTCTGGTGGCTTTTCTTGTGCCATCATGCAACTGGTGGCTATTGAATCAAATACTTCAAATCAGCTTATCTTACTGCCTCTTTTTCTGTGGTTTTTTACCACTCAGACAAAGGGAACTGCATCTTTTTTATAGATTTATGCTATATAGTAGCCAAGAATAAATCATGCAAATGAAAAAATACCAAGGACATAGTGCAGAAAAACAAAATAATGTGATTATGTGTGTCGCTGCTGTCTCTGCAGTCCTCAAGCACAACAGCTGCTGATCTCACATCTCTCATTTTTTGAAAGGTAAAAAAATCTGCAACATAAAAGACCTTCTATTCCTCGGCCACAGCCAAGGAAGCCAAAGGGAAGAATTTTTCAGGGAGGATTTCCGAGCTCCCACTCACGAGCCTATTCAATTTTTTAAGGCTTTGGGATAATACAGACTCATTTATTGCTCAGAAGTAGCCTGCATGTAACTTTATATCAAGCAGGTTTGATGAATTTTCAACATGTGAAATTCCAGTATTTTCCTGGCCGACAGACAGCGCTTCTGAGATCTTTTTCATTCACTACTTATGTGTGTGTAATTAGGTATTTTGGTTGTGTTTTCAGACCATTTCCCTTTCCCATTTTCATTGCTGCACTGCTTTTGAGGGTCCTGATCTCACCACCAAGCCCACAGTTGTTGTGTCAACGAAGCCGCAGCCCCGAAAATCCAAAGATTGTATAAATTTATGCTTTTACTTAAGCAAAGCTTTCAAAGTAATCTGAGAGGGCAAAAAGGTTTTTGTATGTCAGACCTAGTGTTGTTATATGACAAAAGGCAGAGAGACCCTAATAACCTCACTGGGGCCATGATCCCTCCCTGCCCTTTGCAGGACTGTCCCAGAGAACCCTTAGCCCCATGGCCAAGGGTGACATCCATCGGGGTGACACAAGGGGACAGGCCTACCTGAGGGGTTTGGCACGTGGTGGCGTGCAGGGGAACAGTGTCTAGGGATGTAACAAACTTAGAGGATGTTATGGGGAGGAATCAAAAGTGGCAAAAGGGAGGGGTCATGGTGGTTTGGAGAATAATGAGTAGGGGAGAGTTAAGGGTGTAAGAGGCCGGTGCACACCAACAGTGGCTCATCAGTACCCTTGTCTGGCCATGCCCTGCACCTCATTGCTGCCATCAGTCATGTCTGCTCATTAAACTGTGTCCGGCTGTATCCCTGGGTACATGGTCCCTACTGTTGCTGGCAGGCAAACAGAATAGGTGGCTTGGGAGCCAGACATGGAAGCAGAATTAGGCTGGGCCAGATGTTTCTCCATCCCTACCTGCAAACAGCTGGAGGAGTTGGCTACTGGTCCAGGCCAAGCCCAGGAGAGAGTGTGGAGTCTGGGGGTTCACTGTGAGACCTGTCTGCATGTGTGTGTGTGTGCAAAGGTTGATGAGAGCAGCCAGGGCCAGCTGCCAGGTAGGCTGGGTGTCCATGACTGGTTACAGGAGGGGTCCATAGCCTTGTGTGTGTGAGCGTGTACACACAAAAGGGGTTTGTGTGCCTGCAAATGAGTGGGGCTGGAGCCTTGGGGGACTTGTGTGCCCCCCAGGTGCCAGCAAGTACTGGATGGATTGGATATTTGAGGACAGTTCCTGGCCACGTGGTGTGTCTGTATGTATTTCCAACACACAGGCCTTCGTGTTGATCAGACACAGACTAAAACTTTTGTGCTGCTTGTGCAAGTGCTGTGTTTTCTGGGTGTGCTGGTTTTGACTGGGATAGAGTTGTTTTTTTCAGTGTAGCTGGTGCAGGGCTGTGTTTTGGAGTTGTGTTGAGAGGACTGTTGAAAACACAGGGATGTTTGTGTTCTGTCTGAGCAGTGCTTACACGGAGTCAAGGCCTGTGCTTCTCATTGCACCAGGAGGCTGGGAGTGCACAAGGAGCCGGGAGGGGTCAGCTGACCCCAACTCAGCAAGGGTGCATTCCATACCATATGGCATCATGCTCAGCATGTAGAGCCTGGGGAGGAAGGAGGAAAGGGGAGATGTTCAGAGTGATGGAGTTGTCCGAGTCACCATCAGGTGTGATGGAGTCTGGCTTTCCTGGAGGTGACTGAACACCTGCCTGCCAGTGGGAAGTGGTGAATGAATTCCTTGTGGTGCCTTGGCCATGT
>VYXC01008332.1:1003279-1021516 GCA_013397175.1 Platysteira castanea
CAGGCATCTGTCCCCACCTGCACCACACCGTACTGACATCCACCTCCCACATGCAGTTATGACCACACTACAACAAAGCAGGAACATCCTCTGCCTCCAACAGCTGTACCAGAAGGAGTGTGGAGTACATGTCAACATGATGGTCCCTCAGCAGACACCAGTTTTCAGTCCCCGCTGACGTTTTCAGCTCCCAGATGGGTGTGAGTTAGGATTTAATTCCACCCAACAGCCTCATGATAAGAAAAAGATTAAAACTTGGAGGAGCATAGTCATTTAGAAGTTGTAACACAGAAACTGTGGATAATGCACCAGCTGCATGGAGTAACATGGAGCCCACAACTACACTGCCAGTGCCCAATACCACCGTGGTTTTTTCCTTGCAAGTCTTCTGTCCCATTCTGCAGCACTTTGCACACCAAGGGACTGGTTCCCCTTTTTTACAAGACACCTATCTCCCTGGCTTGTGCCTGTATCCCCAGTCTCCTCTCTAAAGCCAGAGCATATCTACCTTGCTGGACTCTCTTCCCAGAGACTGGGTGTCCCAGGTTACAGTGTAAGATGTAAACCAAAGGTATGTATTCTATTATCATCTTCACAAGCTGTTAAAGCAGGTAGGGCTGTGCTCGTTATCCCCTACCATGACTCATCCCTGGTAACTCCCTCCGGTGGCTATCTCTGTTAATGGGCCATCAAGGACCCACCACATGGCTCAGAGAATTACAGCAGCCCACTGTGAGATGCTCCGCCCAGGGGGGAGGAGCCAAGCATTCCCACCTGGATATAACCTGGGGTTTGGAACAGCACAGGCAGCCTTTTCCACTGGAATCCTGGAGGACAAGAGCTACACAACCATCACTGGACTTTCTGAGGAGGACCAGACCTTTTCTACAAGATCACTGCTCCAACAGAACCACTTCAAGGAAAACTGCAGCCACCACCTGACCAGACTGCTACCACCACGGTGTCAGGTCGTACCCTGACTCGGTCAGGTTAAACCTGTGTTTCTGTATTATTGCTTTGTTATATATATATACTAGTAAAGAACTGTTATTCCTATTTCCCATATAATTGCCTGAAAGCCCCTTAATTTTAAAATCATAATAATTTGGAGAGAAGGGGCTTATGTTTTCCATTCCAAGGAAGGCTCCTGCCTTCCATGGCAATCACCTGTCTTTCAAACCAAGACACTGGGGAAGGAGAAAGACCTATGGTCCCTCATCTCTCCCCATTGTTTAGATAAGCAGTTCCTTCTTCTTAGTTTAGTTCCTTGAGACAGCAGAGCAGCCATGAACATGGGGGTCAGAGAGTCACAAGAGACAGGGAAGGGAGGAGAGGAAGGTGCTGCACAGCAGCAGATGGGCACTTGTAGCTTCTAAGGAGACCAGCATAGGAGGAAGAAGCAGCACAGACAACATGTGATGAACCAACCACAGATCCCCTTCCCCATCCTCCTGTGCCACCTGGGGAACGAGGGAGATAAATTGGGAGTGAAGTTAAGCCCAGGAAGAAGGGAGGGATGGGAGGAAGGTGTTCTAAGACTTGGATTTTATTTCTCATTACCCTACTCTGACTTGATTGGTAATAATTAATTTCCTGGAGTCAAGTATATTCTGTCTGTGATAGTAGTTGGTGCATGATCTCTCCCCATGCTTATTTTGACCCGTGAGCTTTTCTGTATATTTTGTTACATTTTATCTCCCCTGTCCAGCTGAGGAGGGGTGTGATCGAGCATCTTTGATGACCACCTGGCATCCAGCCAGGATCAACACACCACAGCCTCTGACCATGCATGCCTTAAGAAAAGGAACAAGGATCTCTCTAGCCTCCATCTAATATTCAGACTGCTCTCTCAGCAGGTAAATATTTCTGGAGCAGGAATTTCTAAAACATGTGCCAGGGAGATGGACAGTGAATCACACAGGTCAAAGTAAGCAGTCAATATGGTGACCCAAATGCAAAATGGTCTGGCATGATCTGTTCCATGTCAGTACACTGAGCATTCATGTGTGCTGCAAGGACAGTCGTCCTCACCCAGAGACAGACCCTGACAAACCTCCCCTTTCACCTGGGTTGAAATTTTAAGGATGGAAGGCAGCTTCGAGGTTTGGTCCGTATGTTTAAAGGTAGCAGTAGGAAAAGCAGCTCCACTAAACCACTGCTGTGTGTTAAAGAAAGAGTCTCGGAAAAGAACACAGGTAAAGTATAGCAAGCTGTTCTTCCTGCAGCACAGCATCCCAGCTTCCGGAAGTTCGGGGATTTCCTGCACCAGAGGTTATTCACTGCTCCATCATCTGAATATACAGCTTGTTCCCACCCTCCATGAAGGACAGAGGCTTGTTCCCATGTGAAAGCAGATATCCCAGTGGAAGTGAACAAAAGATCTCCATGGGATTGTGCCATCTCATATGCCCCAACACCAAGGTTTGGAAGCGTCCTGCCGTCCTGACAAATGCTTGTCCAGCTTGGAGCAAGCTAGAGCTGTGAGTCAAGAGCAGGATCCCTGTGCTGCGCATTAAGGAAATATTCCCATATTTTCTTTTCAGATTGTGCTGAGGCTGCCTCTGCTGTGGCTCTGACTTCGTAATGCCTGCTCACAGCAGAAAAAATGCAAGTCTCAGGTGATGTAAAGTCCCTCCTAGGTCCTGCTTTAGGTCCCTCAAGCAGAGAGGATAAGCTGTAGCCCAGCAGCAACTTGAAGCCAAGGAGAGGGAGCAGGCCAGCCAGCAGAAGCTGACAGTGTCACAGTGTCTTGTGACCCACCTGGAGGTCTCAGGAGGCACAATGTTCAGTCACAGAGAGGTACTTTTCCCCCTGCCACCCACAGCGCCAGCTTGGGGCACTGCTGCTTTCCACCAGCTGAGCTACTTGTTAAAAGTATAGACTGTTTCCTTGAGAAGTCCTCAGGGAAAGCAATCTCCTGCCACTATGCTGAGGAGGAGGAGGATGCAATCCCCAGAGAAGCCCTGCTGGCAGCTGAAATCTGTCCACCAGATTTTACCAGCTGGATTAGGACAGGTAGGGGAGGAAGAGGGTTTCCTATAGCCCTTCATCTCCTCATTTTGGCACGTGTGTAGCTCCAGACACAGGCTTGGATCTGTAAAGGCTAAGATTTGGTTTTAATCACATCCCTAAGAGAATATAACAAAAAGCTGTTAGCATATTTGTTTGCAGTATGAATAACTAATGGAGCAAATACCAACCAAAACTGAAACTCTTGTAATTAATCACTGTGTAACAGAGATTTTGGTTCATCATCACGGTACTTTTAAATCAGGGGGTTATCTACACATAAATTGTAAGTATTATTTAGAAAGGGAGTAATCCTAGAACAACTTGATTTGTTCTAGGAACACATTCTGGAAGTCAAATTTCTATTTATTTACAGAAAACTAAAATGAAAATATTATGTCTATTTTCATGTGGCAGACTTAGAAAACAAAAACAGTCACAGGGAAAGCATTTGTGATGGAAAGTTACCATCTTCTCACTGGGACTGCTCAGACTGTGAGAAGAGAAGGAAAGGGGAGGGAAGGAATGTGTGTGTGTATAAATGTATATATTTATTGATATATATTTAGTGCATGTTTATGTTTATTTATGTATATTTATGTACAGAAGTAAGAATCACAATCTCAGGAAAAACCGATATGAGTATTTTTAGTTAAGATGAGAATAAATAAGTCTGTTCCTTTGGCTGGAAGGGAGCAACATGTGCATACAAATGCACGCATCCCTGGTGGGAACTGGAGGCCTGAACTATTGTAGTTTTGATGACGGCACAAATGAAAGACAACTAAATCCAGGCTCCAGTTGCCACCGTAGCTCATGTCCTGAAGACAAGGAGGGTGGTTGGGTATGGAAAAGCATGAGTGGGGGCCACAATGCTTCCCCAAGTTTCCCATTAGAAGCCTCCAGGGGAGCTTATAGGCTGCACTCTGTGTATGTGAAAAGTGATTGTAAGGAAAATTACCATATTTGTCTCCTTTCCCTGTGATAAGGAGCATCTCCGAGAGAGAGAGAGAGAGCACAAGCAGGTATCTCATTCAAATTCCTTTGTTCTGCTGCACTCTTATCTCCCCAGCTTTGGTTGAGCCGGTTCCAACAATCACCAGCCCTGACCTTGCTTCTCTCTCCATCTGCCCCAGGGGCTCAGCCCCTCTGTGAGGAACGATGCCGTGGCCCAAGAAATCAGCATGTCAAAACATCAGCCGGTGCTTTTATAAATAAAAAGGAAGAGCCATTGGAATACCCGCCCAGAGGCCAGGCCGATGCACGGAGCCCACGCGTGTGCACGGCCACGGTGCCACCTGCCTGGGTGGGTGCGCAGCGGGCAGAGAGGCAAACCTCACGTCCAGCGATGCTGCCTGACTTGTGGAGAACAAAACCCTCACCAACTCCTCCAGAAAAGAAAACAAAATCCTTGAACAAACCATCCCCGGGCCATTTCAGCCAGCAACAAAGCTAACAAGCAAATCAAACAGAGAAATATCCCAGCAGACCTCAACTGGCTGAACAAACAAACGGAGAAACTCAGGTTCCAAAGAGCAGGGGAGCTTGGTTATGAAACAAGATTTTTGATACAAAAGGAAGCTTACGGCTATCGCTGGTGATTAGACACGGAAGAGAAAGGTCGCTCTGGGTGTTAGACCACACTTCACACACACACAGAGGTTATTCAATCAATATTTGTCCTGGAATCACATGCGGCGGAAAAAATTTCAAGTGAATGGTCAGCAGAATTTAACGCTTGCATTCATTCATGTTGTGCTCTTGGATGAACATGTGTTTTTATATCGAGCACAACCTCAGCTTTAGAATCCAGATGGTTTTTAATCAAAATACAGGAAAATCTTGGAATTAAACACTACATTTGTATATGACTTCCAATTACATTTTCAGCAGGACAGGAACTCCTCACTTATAATTTTAGAAAGGGATCTGTGGTAGGAGGGAGATTGTTTGAATCTCAAGGTTCTGGAACTAACAGGAAAAAAAATTCAGTTGAGGCTCCAGAAAGACAACACTGTCCACAGAAACCTCCCCAGAGCAGAAGGGAGGGACTTATTCCTGCCATCACTGTGTTTTCTGGCCATGCTGCTGTGCTGGCATTAGAGGTTTTATTTAGGGTCACAGCAGTAACAGCGGGAAGATATAATCCTCTGATGAACAGGCAGCTGTTACCCCCTGCCTTTGTGAAAATGATGATCTCAGGTTGAGGATATTATTGTTGCCTTGAATCATCATATTTTTTTATCCCCCTGCGAGTTTCAACTGATCAACAATCACAACTGATTGTTTGCTTATATTCAGATCATAAGGCCATGATTCAATTTTCTCTCCTCGGCAAGAGTTAAAGGAAATTTGACCATAGGTGCCCTAACCATGGACTTTAGAATTTGGGTGCAAATAATGATGATTAAAACACAAACAAAGCAAAACAAAACCAGACAAAACCCAAGCCTCTTGCCTAGTGACTTAATGACAAAATATTTGTGAGGCACAGCACAGCATTCAGTTCAGGTTGTGACATATCTGATGGGTGGCATTCAGATGACTATCACAGAGGCAGGATGCCTCTAAGTCCTTCAAACAGTGTCTTCGTGCAACTGAAGTGAGATATTCGTGCTCTCTAAGATTGCATGGGAGTTAATTTCAGCTGCACGGAGGATAGATTAGGAGATGAGAGCCCCAGTGAACAGCACAGAGAGCTATAGAACGAAGGAGCAAATACAGCGTGGCTGCTTCAAGGCAGAAGCTTTCAAGGAGAAGTTTATCTTAATATCCTAGCTGGAAATTCGCTGGAAAAACAGCTCCATCGGCCCTGGTCAGGAAGAGTGAGAGGGCAGAGATTATATTCTTCTGGCAGTCTGTCCTGATGAAGCTTCCATGCTCCAGCACAGGACAATACCACGTCCTGCATCCGATGGCCGTGTTTACTTCCTCATGCAGCTGATGCAGAAGAGAAAAAGCCGCAAGTTGGTCACACTGTGTTAAGGATCGCTTTGATGGACTTCAAAGAGCCTGCTGGAATCATCTGCTGTGCACGCAGTGCCACTCTGCTGCCGGAGGAGATGCTGCAGGGGGCAGAGCCTGAGAGGGGCGCAATGCCCAGGTCAGGGACCACGTCCTGTTTCTCTTGCAAACCATTTTTCTTCACCTGCGCACCTCCTCCCCTCTACAAACACCCTCAGGGCAGTGCTGATGACCCACGCTGGCGTTGTATGCGGAGAGGAAAGTCCCTATTCAAAGCGGGGCACCCTGGCACAAAACAGGGTTTATCCTGCAAATGGGCTGGCAGGTTTCACACGGGGATTTGTTCTTTCTAGGTTTCACTCACACGAGGCTATTGAATTTATATTTTGTAACACTTGTAAAGGGAATATTCAAAGCAGAGAGGGAAAAGAAAGATCGTCCGTGAACGTGATTTGTTACTCTCAGAGCTTTGGCTCTTGCTCTGTTTGGCACCGAGCACTACAGTGTCCTGTCTCACTGGTTCTCTGGCTCTGCACTGGGGCAAAACTGCACAGATTCGGGCACAATTAAAATTAAGTTTCATGGGAGTCACTCAACGCTCTGTAATGTGTTTCCTTAAATAGCTGCAGATTTGGCCTAAAATACTTGGCTTGATGCCGTTTAGAAATGTCCAGAAACAACTGCAAGCTGAGATTGAGCATTTGGAGTTCTGGGACCCATTACCCTACACACATTTGTCTTCCTCTTACCTTTATGGGCCATCATCCTCCTGCTTCTCTCTGCAGTCCAGGTGTGCTTTGCACAGAGCAATAAAAACAACATATCCCTCGCCTGTCTTGTTCTGATTGGCAAGCAAATACTAAAGGCTCAAGACCAGCAGATGGCTGTTCAAACAAATTCAGGTCTTATCGAGCCTAGAAAGGATCGACACACCCATGTTTTCACTGTGTGGCTCTCCTCTTGAGCTGTAAGGGTTGTTCTGATGACAGAAACTGCAAATCGTTTTTTCCAGCAGCAGAGTATGCTTCATGACATAGTATCAAATATTGCATTTGGTCCACTGAAATGCTGATTAGGTGTTAGAGAGTTTAAAAATCCTATACGTTCTTAAGAACAAAAACAGGGAGGGCTGACAACATGCCATTACTGTTTAGAGCAGCATGAAATTTAAACCAGGAAATTTCTTGATATTAGAAAGAGGAATTTCAACACTAACTGAAGTTCTGCCATTTTTAAACATTTCTCTATAACCTGTTCCTCTTTGCTTTTTTCTCACAAACATGTGTATACCTCCCAAAATAAACAATCACTCAGATGAAACTGCACAGGGAGGTGGCACCTCATGGCCCCTCATGAGCTGCTGAGGTGGCCCAAAACACCAGTACCACATAAATCAATGAAGACAGCTCCTGAAATGTGCTTCAAGTTTCTCAGCACCAAGTGTCAATCCTACCACATCACGACCAAAAACGTTCCTTGGAGGTTTTTACCAGTGCCTTAAACAGAAAGGTTTCTTAGGCACCTTTAGTATTTTCTTCTTAGGGCCTCCTTACCACCATCTTCCCTAAGGGTGACAGGGGAAATGGCACTCACGAATGGTCCCCACGCCTGCACCATGTTGATGTCTCACCCTGGCCCCTCAGAACCCCAAGTGAGGTGCAAGAGAAGTTGTACTGATGTAAGAGCAGCAGTGAGGGAAACCAGGGCTCTGTCAGCAGACACAATATATTGAAAACCAAGACTAAGAACACAGTTAGAGAAGATATCTGAGCAGTGCTTACAGTAGGGATAAGACCCTGACTGGAAGACACAGCTCTGACACCCTTGCTTTATTTCTTTCATTAGAAAACTGGTATTTCTGCACTCCTAGTACCAGATGGAACATAATGAGACCACACTTGGGGTTTCATTTACAGATCTACTCTTAATGTACAGGACTTCTGACTCCATTTAACTGTATTTCCCCCAACTTACAATCTTGCCTTTTTATTTCCAGTCTCCCTTTAATTTCCAGTCCGTTCATTCATTACCTGCTGGCAAAGAACTGTAGGCGAAGTTCTGTTTCCCTCATATCACTTAGAGACATAAAAACTACTTTGCTGGCAATTTTAGCAGCTTGCAGTTAAAAGTAAAGCAGAGATACATTTGAATAGCTTCAGATCAGGGAATGAACACTCAGAATATAGGTTCAAATAGTATTCAGCTAGCTGCAGCAATCACTCTGGTCTCTGACCAGTTGGTCAGAGGAATGCTTTTCTTCCCCAGAATCCCTTCTTTTCAAGGCATATCATAGAATTGCAGAATATCCCTAGTTGGAAATGACCCACAAGGATCATTGAAGTACAACTCCTGGCCCTGCACAGGACACACCAAGAATCACCCCATGTACCTGAGAATATTGTCCAAATGCTTCCTCAGCCCTGTCAGTTTGGGTGCTGTGACCACTTCCCTGGGGAGCCTGTTCCAACCTCTAGGTGAAGAACTTTATTCTAATATCTAACCTAAACCTCCCCTGACACAGTTTCCTGCCATTCCCTTGGGTCCTGGTCACCAGAGAGAAGATCAGCACCTACCTCCCCACTTTCCCTCGTGAGGAAGCTGTAGACAGCTATGAGGTCTCCCCTCAGTCTCCTCTTCTCCAGGCTGAACAAACCAAGCGACCCCAGCCGCTCCTTGTACAGCTTCCCCTCTAGGTCCTTCCCCTTGGAGCCTCCCTTGGATGCTCTCTAATAGCTTTGTATCTTTCCTATGTTGTGGTGCCCACAGAGAGCTCGAGGTGAGCCCCAGTGCAGAGCAGAGCAGAGCGATCCTTGCCCGGCTGGCGATGCTGTGCCTGATGCCCCCCAGGACACAGTTGGCCCTCCTGGCTGCCTCATATTCAACTTGCCATCAACCAGGACCTTCACGTCCCTTTCCGCAGTGCCACTCTGCAGAGTCTCATTCCTGTCCGTATGCACACCCAGGGTTGCCCTGTCCCAGGTGCAGAATCCAGCACCTGCCCTTGATAAACTCCACTCTGATGTCACCCCACTCACCGTAACCCTTTGCACCTGGCCCACGAGCCATTGCTCACCCATCGCATGGTGTGTTTATCATATTCAAGAAAGCTTTGAAGTTCCAGGGTTTTCTCCTATCAGCATTGTTCCTCCTGCAACTCAACATTAGGACCACATAAAACACTTAAAACACAAGACCCTGTTTTTCAGAGATCTGCATTTAAGGCAAACATTAACATAAAGCCGGACTCCAATGTGCTCCCTCCCACAGAACAGCACTTCAATCAAGCAATAGTTCCACTAAAGCCCATGGGATTACTCCTGCAGTATGGTGCTTTTCAAAAGCGATAGCACCATTGGGCTGCAGCTCTGAGAAGTAACACTGCGGTTGCACGGAGGGTGCGAACAAGCTTTTACTACCTAGGATCTCCTAATTAGTCCTGATGATGGTTTGAATGTGACTGATTGCATCTTGCCTCATTGGCAGAGTAGAAAAGAACTATTTCAATTAGTTTTGAAAATGAGTGAATTTAATTAGAATATTGCAGAATACTTGATATTTACAGAATATTTAATTTTGTGCTAAACACCAAGCTTTTAGCCAGGATTTATGTACTCTTGCTATAGAACCCTCTTGCATTTAGGGAGCTTGTTCCCATAGGAACACAGTCACACCGGCCACATGGAGACAGCTAAAACATTTCCAAAATCAGCCAGCAGAATAATTCTGCTATGTATTCCTTCTACTGCTCTAGTCTGAGTGTATATATTATGTCCTATTACATCTAGTTGGAATTACATGCCTGCAGGGCAACGTGAAATATATATATATATACATATGCACAAACACACACAGAGAACCAAAATCTTGTTAATTCTTTTTGGTGTGTATCTGAACTATTTCATTTTTATTTTCTTTTTCCTGAGGGACTGGCCCCAAAAAAACAGCCATCTCCAAAGACATTGCAGTAAATTAGAACTAAATTACTCATTTTTACTTCGGAAGAAGGAATTACCAGTGTGTCAAACATCCCAACAGAGACACCTGCAGATGCACCAAGTACGTACCAAATGACATGGCAGGAGAGCTGTCCCCTCCTGCTACATTGCCATTTCTGTCCGTTTCCTTTCTGGCCCCTAAGTAAGTTTTATTTTGTCGTAAGTTTTAGGATGGATCTGACAGACTCTTTCCAGCTCTTATTTCTTCACAACTTAATGGATTCATCCTTTCCTTGGGGCTCAAAGAAGCTTGAATTGTCTTTCAAGTTGAATGCCATCTCTCTCTTCCCTTACATTCTTCTACACTTGAACGCTTCATTTATTTAACAGCCTCATTGATCTCAACATGAAAATTATTACACTGAGGTGCTACTCAATTTGAGCGGAGAAAGCAGAAGACTTTGGATCTGTCTTGCCAGGTGATTGCCTTTCCATTTATGTAATTTCCATTTGTTGCTTACAAAACTTTCCTGCCAAAACATCCAGAGTACAAATGTATCGTGTTTAGACCAATTTTTAGCAGCTTTAATTGCTATCAGACTATGTAAAACATGTATATGACAAGTTGTGGTTACTGGGGTAGGATTGAGTTGCTTGCAAGACACCCCCACCCCAGAGGCAGCCCCCCTGTCCTGGCAGACCCCGCGGTGCAGCTGGGGTGCCCATGGCCACTCCTCCGGAGGTAAATTTGCTGTTACGTCGGTGGGTGGCTGGACTCCCTCCCTTGCACCACGAAGGCAAGCAGGAGGATTCGGGAAGTGGAAGCAGCAGCCCCACATGAGTACCACAGCCGTGGCCCAGGGCTGCAGGGAGCAGTGGAAGACCTCTGGAGAGCTGTGATGGGAAGCCTGTGACTTGACCCGGCTGTGATGAGAATGGCAGCTGGGCACGTGCCAAACCAGAGGTGCACAGCCTTCGGCAGCTCAGAGGTCTGGGGAGGGAGAAGCTGCCCATCATCCTCCTCCCACAGCCTGCAGCTGAAGCTCACCCCTATTCCCCTGCCACCAAAGCCACTGCCATTTCACCTTCCCTCTCAGGAGCCCAGTCACTCGTGCCAGCTTTTCTGACCACCCTGGAACAGAGGCAGAGCTGGCCTGGCTGGGTTTTATCGTGTTGGAAATTTGCCAGTGGAAAATAATTAGCCGGGAATATTGCTCAGGAGATCCAGGCAGGATCTGTGCCCTATTCTGGGGGCAAGGTAAAGTGCCTGCAGACCCTTGGGACTTCCATGCAGGTGGCCCAAGGTGACAGACCACAAGGATGCAGGCGCAGGTTTTATTTCTCCCCTCTGGTTGCAAGCTTCCCACACCAGCCTGCAAGGAGCACTACCCACTGAGGATCTTCCAAAGCTAAAATGGCTTTGAAACCTTCCCTGAAATTTTGGAATGAACCAAGTGTGGTGCTCATAGGATATCATGTTGCCTGCAGACGGGAAAACACCATGAAGCGGAACGCAAAAAGCCAACTTCTGCCACCAGAAGCTTTCCATTTGCTTCCTTCATTCCCCTCGGAGTCACACTCCCTGAATATTTTCAAGAGGAGAAAAAAAAAAGTCATTTGAACATTTTTCTTTCTTTTTCTTGGATATTAAACATTTCCAGTCTAGCTGAACTTGTAGGAGAGTCTCTGAAAAACGCCATCAGCACGTCCCTCTGGGAACTTTATATTCTATTTATTTAGTGCTTTTACTCAGCGAAAACCGTGTCTGAGAAGGTGTCAACAGCATTTTCCTTCTCATCCAGCTCCTTGGTCCGACTGTCCTGCGAACTTGAGGGGTTTTTTACCCTCAGCAGCCAGCAAACGGAAGGACTTGCCGACATGAATGTTTCAGAAACCTGCAGCCTGTTTTAAAATTATCCCGAGGAGATTAAAAATTAACAGACACTGTGACAAAGACGGATGTTCTTCCAGGCTTCCCTCTGAAATCTTAATGTCCAGTGACTCTGTACTTGATTCCAAATTGCCTCAGAATGGTAAAGAACAGGATAAATCATTGCTGTCACTTAATGAAAACCTTAAAACAGCTCTTCTTAGCAACCAGTCATTCTTTTCTACTGCAGTTACAAGTTGATTTTTATTTACACCACTGCCTAATGCGATTTCCAAGCAGACAGGACATTTGCCCCTTCCTCGTTTCAGTAAAGATGACTCCATTTTGAACCTCACACCTATGTTAACTTACTATGACACTGAAAAAACCCCCAAAACCAAACTCTTATTGCAAAGAAGAAAACTGCAGGAAGACAAGGACAAACAGAAACAGGGGTTGTTTTCTGTACAAATGGCCACAGTTTTTGTTTTTCAAGGGAGGGAGGAGCTATGTGGCCCTGTTCCCATTTAGTCACTCCAGTAGGAGCCCGTAGGAGCCAGCAACAGCCACATTCCAGTTGCAGTTCCGACATGGCCACCTTCCTTGTTTTGTGAAGTTATCCTGCAAGCTCACTGAGGCATGGGAGAGCATTTTAACAGCACCCAGTAAAATGGAGCTCCTGATTTAGTGCGGGTCTTTAAGGGATCCAATAGTACATACAGTGAAAAAACAACTGCGGCGTAAGTTGAATGAGGAACTTTAAAAATTCAAGGATGCAAGAAAAAAGTGAAGAGGAATTCATGCTGGATGTGCAAGCCCTCAGCCCCCCTGCCGTGTGCATGCATCCCACTCGAGGATGGTGTTTTTTGCTCCCGCAGTTTCTTCCCTCTTCACATATGAACAGGCTGACCCTTCCTCCACTCTGTTTGTCCACTCTGCACCCATGGTCCAGCAGCCACCTCCAGCGTGCCCCACAGCAGCTGGGAACATCCCTCCCAGTGATCCTGTAGTTCTGGGGACTGCGTGTGCTCAGCCCCTTCAGCGAAGACGGAAGCCTGGAGTTTGCTCCATGAAGATATATCCTCACAGGCACTGGCAGTTTTAGCTGCCAGGCAGCAGTAAGTCCCTAGCTAGCATATGTCAGCTGTGATTCAGAAGGCTTAAAATTGGACAAAGGTGGGTAGATTTTGACAGGAAGGGCACCCCCTCCTCCTTCCCCAGCCCTACCTCAGGGACAGAAGCCCACCTCCTGAATTCTTATCTCGCTATGGGGGTGCTCTGCTATTTCAAAGGAGAGGTCATAAGGATTTCTAATGTGGGCGAAGAGATGTGTTTTACTTGGTGTTACCCTTGGAGCTCGCATAACCATTTTGACCAGTTTCCCAAGAAACGCTTGGCCTAAATTGGATCTAGCGTGGATCTAGCAATGGAAAATATTAAGTATTCTTAATGAAGGTGCAATAAGTTGGAGTAATGAGGCCAGTTTTGACTTAACTAGACTGCCCTAAATTCTTTAAGAGACAAACAACTCTCAAATTGGCTCTACCACCTGTGTGTGCTCAACCAGCTTACTGATGATCTCAGGAACTCCTCAACACCAACACAAACACAAACACCACGCATGCCGCACCTCTGACATCCAAAATAATTGGCAGGTTGGGTGCTCTGACCATGCACACCTCAGCTGATCTGAGGACACACTGTTTCACCTTTGGTGCCTCTGTGTGTCCTGCCCCACAGCCACACACACCTCTCCAACCATGACGTTCGGTGCTCACAGATTTCTCTCACTTTCCCACTACTGCATCTGAATTTGGTTTCATGTTAACTTGGCAATGCTGGCACCTACGCCAGAATGATGCAAACAAAATTAGGGTCTTCACAGAGAGGCAAATGTAGACCAACCCTATCCAAGGAATGCTGCTTTTCCAAGAAGGTGACGCTCTTCTTAGTGTCATACTTCTACATTTCAGTTAGCAAAGGTGACCCTTAACAAGCAAAACACTCAGGCTCCTGAAAAATCACCAGTGAGAAGCACAAGCACTTAGCATTTCTGAGAATCAGGCTAAATTTACAACAGATTGAAGATTTGGGCCTGGCACTAAAACAGGTCTTGCTATCCAGATGCAGTATTAGTCTTTTGTAAAGAATTTGTACTGTCTTTATCCAATTTCCATTCTTAACTATGGCTCTCAGTGAAATTTGTTCAAACTCCCCCAACTTTTTTTCTGCCAGACACTCCTTCTAAACAGAAGCATTATTAAATTCACATTCCAAATCTTATTCCAATGTTACAACTGCTTTCCTCTTTTGAAGTACAATTCTCTTCTGCAAAGTAAAGGGAAAAAAAGTGTTTATAAAGATTGGATTTTGATTGTTTTTCTAAAGTCTTGCACGGCAAGATTAGAGTACTCACATGCTATGGGAACACTGCCTGGCTATGGGGATCTGATAGTGATATCCAAGACCACTGGTAATAATGATCTCTGTTCTCACCTACAGGAGCATTATCACCAGACATCTTCGCTGAGCTTTGCATAACAGCATTACCTGACTGAGCCTGACAGTCAGAAAATGAGACCTTCAAAATTACAAGAAACAATTGCATTTACTCTTTCTTCCCCTAGCTGCCGCGGTCATGCAGCTCTAACAAGTACCAGTGACAATAAGAAACTTGTTTTTGTCACCAAAGCAGGCAAGCACTGTGCAGAGGCCACTCAAGAACGAGCCTGGTGACTCACACTGGTGACTCAGGACCGGTTATTCCCGCGGAGTTAACTCTCAGTATAACACAAATCTCGCCTCTAACTCAAATTCTGGGTGAAGTTTTCAACTCATCTGCCGAGATATTTTTAAGCTTGGCTTGACAAACTACTCCAGACCCAGCTTTAGCTCAGGGTCTGTGGCCTTTCCGGCTGGCTTTTCACATCCTGCTGGCCACACACTTGCCTTTCATCAGGACTGCATTCACACCAGTTAAACTAAACTAAAGACAGCACGAGGATTCTACACATGCGTCAACTTTCCTCTGAGGGCAGGTATGTAGAGGCACTGTTTCTCCAATCCCATTCCTCAGACTAGGAAACTGCTGAGCTTTTGTTTTTGTCCAAACTCCCTCCACCCTCTTCAATCTCTATAAAGAAAGCCTCTCCATCACCTGTGTTAACAAGCCCCCCAAATTCCATGCTGCCTCTGAACACCCACAACCAAGTCTCTCTTGCAGGTCTTGGTGCACTGGGTGAAAAAGCCATCATGCTCCATTACTCCCATTACCACTTGTCATCCAACCACTTACATAAGCCTGTGACCTCTGAAATAAAAACATTTGCTCGCACTTGGGTAGAGCTGGTTGGTTGGAAGAGAACTTGGAGCAGGAAATGATTGAAAAAACAGTCACAGAAGCAAGCTTCCAGAATGTGCCTTTTCGGTTTTCCTTTCAACTTTGCTATTTCCTGTAGTCAACCACTGCTTCCCCATCAAACAAAAAAGTTTCAACCAGCAAAATCAATTTGTTTAACATTTTCATATATCCTCCAGCACACAGGACTTCTATAGCACATGCAAGCACCTAAAGTTTTGCTAAGCACAGATCAAGAGGACATAAGTAACCAGGAAAAAAAAATCACATTATCTTGTGTACATGAATTTAAATTTGCTACTAAATGTATAAATAGGTCTAGAGATTCTGGTATTTCTAACATGCCAATTATCTTTGTACTGTGGTCCCCCACTTGTTATCAAAAACAGCTTCACTTCAGACAGAAAAAGTAATTTTCTTCTTGTATGTGGCTTTCTCAGATGGGTTTATTTTCACTTGCAGTAGAAGGGATGTTTTAACCAGCCTTCAATGTGATTTTTGGAAAAGGCAGTCTGTACACATGCAGTACCCCCAGCGGCGGTTTGTGCATGTTAGACCACGAGCATCTGTTGGGTCCAGGGGAGTATTTAGGCTGGTGAGCACAGACAAGCACTTTGCAAAGTGACAAAGTGAGCTCTGCTGGATGAGCCGGGCCAGGAAATTTATCCTGATAAATCCTACAATTTATCCTGACCATTCTGATTTTGGTGCAAGGAGGTTGACAGGCTTAACCGTTTGCATAAGTGTTCCTGATCGTAGAGACTGTAAAAAACTGTTTTGTTGAATTCAGGTGCCAAAATTATTGGGATGCACATGTGGACAAGGGAAGGGGTAACATTTCCCTCTGGGTCAGCTGTAGGGGAGCTCTAGAACAGAGGTTGTGGCTTGATTTAAAAAAGGGGTTCCAACAGACAGGAATTCATCCCATCACAAGAGTAATTTTGTGAAAGGAGTGCACACTTCTGCACTCATAAAGAATGTCCCAAGTTAAACCAACCTCTGGAACCCCATCTGGCATTTTGGTGGTGGTTCTCTTTCCCTGACCTGTGCATTGTGAGAAGCTGAATTTGGGAAATGCACACCAGCACTCAGTTGCCATAGAGTTTTTGAGCTCCAAAGGAAAATACACACTGTTGCTGTTGCCCCTCAGAAATGCAAGAGGAAAAAAATTTCCCAGTGTCTATCTTACTCGGTTCTAACGTGGGAGGCCTGAGTTTCATGACCTATTTACCACTTGATGGTAGTCCTTGGAGCAGGGGTCAGTTTTCAGTAACCTACCAACTACCAGGCTACAGGGCTGTGACATTTTTCTGCGACATGGGAGTCCTACTCCAAAAAGTCCTGAATTCTTTTAAAAGTGGTAGTCTCAAAAGAAGCCTGGAACTCCTCCATGGGAGCCAAGTGCATCAGTGCCCCAACATCTCACTGGTCTTCCAGGGACAACATCTTCAGTTAGAAACAGGCATTGCCATCAAAGGAAGGTGGCAGGCCTGAAATTCCTCAGCCTTCCACTCCAAAACAGAAGTTTGAAGGAACCACTTTGCAACCACAGGGGTACAGAGCATCCTTCCAACAGACGGCACATGTCAGATAGGCTTTTCTCTGGGGAGGAGAGTTTAGCACTCTGACCACTCACTTTCCATCCAAATGATCCATCCTTGACACGCCACAGGGACAGACACAGAAATACCCTCTGATAAGAAAGACAAAATCAGTGTAAACCTCAAGAGAGCAGATGGAAATGAGAATGTCCATCTCAAAATAGAACTCACCTACCTCTCTAAGAAGGTGTGATCTGGAAAGCATTTCTTTCCTCCATCATTTCCCCTTCCCTTCCTCACTGCTTCCTGCTCAGGATGCTGCCCATGCAGTGTCCTTACCCGACAAGTAGCACAACCCAGAGACGTGGTGCCTAAATTTGGGGGTTGTGGCACTCAGTGTTCGTAGAGGCCAAGTAAATCCAAGTCACAGAGCTCAATTCTAAAATCTTTGAATGTTCAAAATACCATTTTTGAGAGGAACACATACCTGGGTCCACAGCTTCCCCTAGCAGTGGGATTAGGTTCTCCTTTCTGATCAATCTTTTTTTTTTTTTTTGTAATCATCAAATTAGCAAGGTTTTGATAAAATTGTAAGGGACATTACAAAATTTTGTGACAGTTTGGAATGCCTTATGAATCATCCACCAGCTATAACTGGAATGTAATACAAGCTATTGTAGTGCTTTATGAAGAAAGCGCGTGTTGCTATCTTGCAACAACCATATGTTCCGCTGTTTGTATGTATCTGTTATCCAACCCTTACATAAGCCCTTGATGGAATTACCATCACAGGACAAGCACACTTATAGCACGGTTGAGTTGATCACAATAAATGAAAAAATGACGGAACTTAAGGCTGACTTGTGACTGGCCGCCCGCCTTCTCAAGCCACAGCTGCAGAAGGAGGCAGCGTGCAGACCTGCAGTCAGTTGCTCAAAAGCCATCACTTTGGGGACTACGCGAATACAGACACTTGGGGCTTGGACTATATGGGAAAGGGCAAAAGTGCTTTCTCTGGTGCAGGGGAGAGGGAAGGGTTGTGGAGGGAGTCGAGGGAAAGGCTGGGGAGGAGGTTGCTTTCATGGTTTCGGGACCCCGTGCGATGTTACTTGCACACACAGAGGCACTCGCACGCCTCCGACTGCAGAAGGGGCAGCAGGGGCAGGAACAGCCCAGGCTTCCCGCACCGCGGAACGCACCGTCGGCATCCAAGCGCACTCCCAGGGGCTGCCCCCCGTCCCCGACTCTCCTCCCTGCCCATCAGGCACCGCCAGCGCCTGCCCCAGGCACCAGCCCCGACCCGGGAAAACCAGCGGGCAGCGCTAGGGCCGCTTGGCACAGCACGGCTGCATCTCGGTGCCGCTCCCGGTGCCGCAGACGGGCCGGGCCGAGCCGCAGCCCCGGGTCCGGTACACTCTACCCTGAGCTCCGAGGGCCATGTGCCGTGTACTACGGGCACAGACTCCACCTTCCTCGGCTCCCGCCCGCCCCCACGCATCCAGGAAGGGAAAAAGAGGAGGAGGAGGAGGAGGAGGAGGAGGAGGGAAGGGGGTGAAAGGG
>VYXC01008332.1:1021924-1081320 GCA_013397175.1 Platysteira castanea
CCTTCGAGCTGCAGCGGTCCCGGCAAGCCGCGCCGCGGGGATGAGGGATGCGCGGGATGCGGGATGCGCGGGGGCTCGGGAAGGGCGGGCACGGCCGCCGGGCGGCCGCGGGAAGCCGTGGGGAGGGAGGCCCGATAGCCGCGGGGCGGGAGCCTCCCTCCGCGGGGCCGGCTGGGCGCTCCGCTGCCGCCCGGCCGGGGGAGCAGCGGCAGCGGCGGGGATGTGCGAGCGTGCAGGGGCGGGTCGGCGGAGGTGCCCGAGCCTCCCGGGCGGCAGCAGCCGGTCGGTTGCTCGTTCCCGCCTGGGCGCGAGTGGCTGAAAGTTTCTCTCCCGCTCAGCACTGCGGGCGTGCGGCTGCACAGCCGCCGTGCCCCGCCGCAGCCCAGCCCAGCTGCGGAGAGGTGGTCACCCTGCTCTCCCAAGTGGTGGTGGATTCATCCCGCCGTGCTGCCTGTCCTAGAGACAGCAGACTGGGATCCAGCCCTGAGTCAAGTGCACTGCAGCCAGGTCTGTAGCCCACAAGGGGGAAGGAAATCTTTGCATCGAAATCCACGGATTACGGTGCGAGCGCATGGTTTAAGCAGCGTCCCGCTACCACCCTAAATAAGCTCTTTATCTACAAGCACTTTGTGTTCCTCTGGGTCGTTTCTTGCCGCCAGGTACTCTTTTGCCTCTTAATTCCCAAAGGAACAACCTCACCTGCCTCAGCTCTCAAACTGAGACTTCTGGCTAAGAAGGTGCAATCATGTAAAAACGTGTGAATGCCTGTGGATACAAAATCACCTTCCTTCACTTCCTCAACAACATACTCAGATATCAAAGACGGAGGGGGGAAAAGAAGCAGGGAAGAAGCTGGAGGAAATGACTGTACTCCCCAAGCCCACATCGGTAGCCACTCCCACATTCCCCATTTGCCACACTCCCTCCTTGTTTCTCCCTTGGACAAATAGGTAGACTTTGAGTCACATGTTATTGCAAGGGTTTATAAGGGTAATTGGGCATAGATCGCTGTAGAAAAGTCCCTTTCAAAACCAACCAGCTTGGAGGAATTGGAGGTCTTCCAGGAGAAAGTTATCTTAGCTGCATGCCCCACTGTTGGTTGTTTTCTTTTCCCTTCCACCTGGGTTGTACTGGTGGCTTTTTTGAGCCCCTTTTCAGGTGCTGTGCTAGGGATCCCCACCTTCCCAAGTAAAATGCCTGCTGGTGGGTTACCACCCTTCTTCTCCCAGTCATGTGTCCCTCAAAACATTTTCTGCAGTGACGACCCTCTAATTGCTTTGTGGATCAACTGCACAGCTATGTCACATACACACACACTCATGCATTTTAGTCTGTGATGTGATTCTGCCCATAGCCTTGTGGGGGAGAAGTGACCCACAGACCGTGGTTTGGGAATTGCTTTTTTACTCTTGAATTTAACATTTAAGAGACTGGATTCTCCTTGACCTTCTGCTTAGTGAGTTTATTATTGATGCAAGATTCCAATTTTACTTTTCTGGATTCCCAGAGATCATCCTTGGTTTTACTTTCTTGCATGCTTTGATCCTATGCTCGGTTCTGGGAAAGATGCTTAGATCTCACTTAGCCCTTCCTCTTCCAGTCATTTTTTTCCTTTGCTCCTGTTTGCCACTTTCTGAACATTTTCTTTCCACAACTCATGCTGCTTTTTTTTTTTTTTTTTTTTTATTACATGAAAACAGAGTGGAGTTTAAGAGGGAAAGGTAATTGCTGTTCTTGTTTACAACCTAGAAATCCAGAGTCTTGCAAATTCAGTTGTGCTACTATCATGCAAACACACTGAATGGATAGCCCAAGTCCATGGCAAGGTTAGTCACCTAAGGAAACCTTGCCCGGATGCTCCTCCAGTCCTATAGCAGCCATCATTTGTGCTGTATATTTTCTTGTGGTGCGGGCTGCAAGGAAGGTGCTGGTTTTCTCGTGCTGTTTTGTTTCCCTGAGAGCTAGATTCAGCTGAGGTGAAGACCTTGCATTACTCCTCTGACAAGTATGAGGCTCTCCACTGTAGCACTTGCTTAAGGCTGACACGGGTGCGGGAGAGCTCTGGGTAGTGTCCCTGCCTTTGCTGGCTGTTGTGATGCTGCACGTGTGCAGTCCGGGGCAGACTTTGGCCTGCCTTCAATAGATGTGTTCCTGTTCTGGAAAAGGGATATATTTTTAAACGTCAGGAACGGGCAGCCGCGGACCACGGAGGTTGCACAGAACGCTAGCGCCTCATCTTCTTAATGAAAAGGCGTGGTAGAAGCTCTGATTGCTGGGTTCACTCTTGGCCGAACAGAAGATAAATCACAGGCATACACCGGGCTGGCACAAGCCCAAGAACAGAGGGTTCGAGCAGCCCTTCTGCTGCTCTCTTAATGGGCAGGAAGGAGCCAAATCCCCAGCACACAGCCAGGCTTTCTCAGGGTGACAGGGTGAAAGTCACAGCACCTGCCCAGGGACAGGCATTAGCTCACCTGAAGGATGATGCAGAGAGGAAAATCAGATTTTTTTGGTAGTTCACATGTGCACCGGCTGCCTTTCCTCCCACCCTTTTGCTCTCCTTGCAGTGAGTGAGCTTGAAATTGAGTTTGAGGAGTTGTTTGACAGACTAGTCCTCTGTGCAGAGACAGGTAAGTTATACCGTGAAACCTTCTTCTGTTACAGTATCAGGCAAAACAGGTTGCCTAATGTTATTTTATTTAGTTTTCAGAAACCATTGTGAACATATAATCAGAGTTCCCTGGCTTTTTTGTTTGTGTTAGCAGTTTGTATAATTGCATACTAGTTTATATTTAACAAGGTTATCATTAATGTGGTTTGGGTTTGTGCTCTGTGTGTATTCACAAGAAACAAACGATACAAAAAAAGAACATGGAACTTCTAGCTGCTTGGAGGCTAGTATATAATTATGTGTAAATGGCAGAAATTAGGATTGTTCAGAAGTTGGCTGGGTAGTGCCAAAGGCTCCAGTCTGGTGCAGAAGGAGTTTGTTTCAATTTGTGGTGAATAGGTGGATGAGGACATGAGTTTACTAGAAACCAGGGCCAGGGTTTCTTTCATGTCAAATTATAATTCATTTTAATAGCATAATCTTAAATTAACGAGGAGCTCTGTGAAACAAGGTTTTGGCAACACTGGTTTAAAATAATTTCACATCCTGCAGATTAGGTGATGGTCCAGGTACCTGTTTTTGTATATGCCTAGAATTCCTGTTGTCATAGTTTTCTTTGGGAAATATGTTGCTATTTCCATATGTGAAGTTTTCTTTTCCAGTGGGCCAGGTGGTTAGAAACAAGCTCATGCTTTTTTTTTGTGTTGTGTTGTTTGGTTTTGGGTTTTTTTCTTGTTTTGCTAAGGTAGCAAATTGGTGATTGAGTTTGGAGTTTAAACATTGCTTACAGTTGCATTTGTCTGTGTCGCCGTGTCAGGTTTGAAGGCAGATGGGCAGGAGAATTCCTTCTGGGAGCAGCAGGTGCTGGGAAGCAAGGAGAGAATATCTGCTGAGTAATCACTGGGGAGACATCCACTCAGAAGGACACTGAGGTTATCATGGTCCAAATAGATTTTTCTTCAGAATTTGCTGGCCTACAATAAATCTAATTTCCTGAGTAATTCTAAAATTAATTCATAGTTAGTAAAGGTTGTGAAAATTAAATTTATTTCTACCTGTTAGAAAGGAAAGAGCTACATTTGGCCTTAGTATTTATCTTCTGGAGAGATGCAGTGAAGGGAGATCCTGGAATGGTTGACTTGCCTGGCTTTTGTAGGGCTTGCAGAGTTCCATGGGTTGTTAGTGCTAGAGGAAGCCTCCAGGATGTTGTTGAGGGGCTGAATCCCACTGTTTAGTATTTGCATTGGAAGGCTGAGAGGTCAGAATCCAGTTCTCCATGGCCTTGGGCAGGCAGGCAGTGCAGTTTCAGCCCACAACAGAAGATGCCTCCAAACTGAACACACGAGAGACAATAGAAGAGTCTCTCAGAAACAAGTGTCTTACAGGCAGCGTCCTGAAAGGGGAGCAGAACAAAGAGCTGGGGGCACCCTCCACCCTGTGGGGTCATCCCAGCGTCAGGAGTTGGGTTGTGAGCCGCTGGAAGCACATCAGCCCTTTGTGTGTGATGGACACTCTGCTATTCACTGAACCTAAAGCCCTTCAGGCAGCCTGAATTTCAGAATGATGTATACAAGCATACCATGAAAACAGCGATTTAATGGTCTGAGAAGTCAATGGGAAGTGCACATGCTAAACTAAGTCTTTTCTTAGGTGTGTGACCTTGTATGCCACTGGTAGCTGCTCCCTCTAAAGAGGGGGATGCTTATTGACCTCAGCTGTCACTTTGGGAGACTAAATGGCCATCCTGAGCCACTCTGAAGGGGGGGATGTTCGACAGCAGGGTTAAGACTCAGGTAATAAGGGCTGTTTCAGTAGTAGCACACGGGGTACAAGCTCCTCCATGAGTCCTGTAAGGAGCACTGGGCATACCCATGTCCTTCAGCATGAGCACCCTGAGAGGCTGGGTCCTCACCCTGACCAAGAGCTGTGCAGGGCCAGTCAAGCTGACGGGTTTTCTGAGCTGTGCATGTGCTGAGCACAGCCAGCCCCACATCATATGGATCAGCTTTCACCACCCTTGGTCTCTGCCAGCCTTCTCCCTTGTTCAGGGCGAAGAGGTTTGTGCCTCCCTCTCTTACTTCCTTTCAAACTGGTGGAAATGGGGTCATCTGCCACATGTTAGTTGAAGTTGACCAGTGGTTGAGAAGTCACTGGAGTATGATGATACACAGGTGGATGGACGCCATAGATGCAGCAGCCTTATTCCCTTACTTTACAAGCTTTTAAAAATAAATCCCACAGAAATTTGCCCTGGCATATTTTAGGCTTTTATATTTTTTAGCAAGCATCTCTGTCAGATAAAAAAAGGTTAATATTCATCAGACAAGGAAAAAATCCTTAGCTGTCAGCTCCGAAGAGTAGAACAGTGGGACAGAACATAGTGTTCATGAGTACTAGGGAATTAATTAGAGAGCTTCACAGAGGGACAGATGCTGAGAGGCAGCTGTGTCTGCCAGAGCCTCTGGGCTCTACAGGTTTCAGAGTGAGGCAGCCCTACAGCTGACAGGTGAGTGGGTCTACCTGGGTAGGTGCATCTAACCCCTGAGGAAAGCTGAGCTGGTAACACATGAAAAGTCACGTTTGTGTTGGCTGCCTTCACTGGCTGCCAATCCAAAGCTTTCTAGGTCCAGCCCTCCCCTGGGGAGTGCTGTGGTTATACCACACAGGTGCGTGGCTGGTGTGCGGTGACCCCTCATTAGCTGTCAGGAGAGCAGAAGGAGCAAATTTCAGCAGGTTTGCTTATGTGATGGGTGCATTTCCACTACTTGATCTTTCTTTTCACCCTTTCCTTTACCAGCAAAGCTCCTTTGCAGGCAGCCAGACTGGATCTTTCCCTTAGAAGCCTGTCACACAGCTGTCTTCTGCATCATAATACTGCTGAAAGCACCTTGAAATGATGAAGATTGGTAGCAACCGTGTGAGTCACCAGCCCTCCAGACCATCACAAAAACATAGTTCCCTGGTAGATAAATAGGATAATGATAGATCATAGTTTGATGATAGCTTTTGGATATGATGTATGCTTTAGTCTGCAATTATGATGACTTTGAGAACTCTTCTGGCGGAAGATAGCACTTAGCTTGGAACAGTTCAAAACACCTAAAACACAAATATGAGATTGCCAAGTGTGCTCTCGGAAAGGAAAAAAACCCCAATCCTCTAGTAATTCCATGATTTCCTTGTTTCAAAAAATAAAGATCAGGTGGGCTGTCTGGAGACTCAATAGTGCAGGGAGTATGTTGGAAAGTAAAGATGAGAAGCGGAACCAAATCTTGATTTATTTGTTTTCTTTAATTTTTTTCTCCCTCTGATTTCAGCTGCACTACTCTTGTAGTGAAAGTTCTCCACTACACCAATGAAAAAGCTGCTCTTTATAATTTAACCTAAAAATGCAGAAGTTTGGTTTTATATGTTGGGACTTGGGCACACTGAAACTTCTGTAGGCACCAGCTTGTCCCTTGAGAAGCGTGGGAAAGCAGATTCTATTTCCAAATGGGGCAAGCTGGTGTCTACAGAAATCTATATGCAAATATCCACAGAATTCACCCCTGAACATTTGCCAGTACCTCTGAGGGTGTACTCAGCCTTTATGACAAACTCTTTTCTGGACCCAGAATTGCTATGGATGGCTGTGGGGCTGCCACCAGATACCAGGCTTAGCAACGCAGCAGGTGCAGCAAGACACAGAGCTGGCTCTTTTTCACAACCCAACTGAAAAAAACCCTTGCCAGTTTGCTGTGAGAAGTATTCTTTCTAGAAAATGGAAATGACATAATTTGGCATATGGAGAGTATCTGCTTGCTGGCCTGACGTTTGCAAATAACATGCTGAGAAATTTAAGAAATGGTATTTGTTTTCATAAGAAGGGCTTTCAGGAGTTTGGTGGGGGGTTTTTTGTTTTATTTTTTTTGGTTTTTTGCTGCAAGGGTAGGGTAGAGAGCCCCATAGAGCATTTAGGAGAAGAAAATTTAACGTTAGTTGGAGAAAACATGGTGGGCTAGTGGGAGACTTCTAGGACTGTCAGGATTGGCTTTTCAGTGTGCAATATGCAGATTTAGGGGGATACATATTTAAGGAACCCTTGAGGTTCCTTTACAAGGGCTACTGTGTTATATTTGTAACAACTGCTTTCCTGTCATCAATGCTAAATGTATTTTCTGTTCTCATGATGTATTTCAAAGCCAGCACTGCATTTAGAAGCAATGTTTCGGCGTGTTTGCCTAAGGAAGGTTTTCTCTTGTGGAAAATCAAGAAATGAATGAGAAGTGAAGCAAAGGCTATCTTCTTTTCCAGAAGAAGTATTTTTTTTTTTTTAAATAACCTTTCACCTCATCTATGAATATAAAGCACAATGGCATGTTCTTAGCAAGCTGTTGTGTTTCCCCGTGTTGTTGTAGATCAGGCTAGCAATTTTGTGACATTGAGGTTTGGGGAAGGATTCACTCACCACAACTGAAATGTTTTCCACTCACTGTCTTCGATGACAGAGGAAGGTGTGTCCTCTCTGACAAGGGATCGTGAAAACCCTGGGCTGTATGTTTACCTGTGTATAAAATTGTTCAGTTAATTCAAGCACCAGTGTATGATGTTTTGCTAGTAAGTAATTCTCTGCATTATCAGGGTTTTGACTCTACAGTATTGGTGGGATTAAAAAATAGAAAGCTAGAGAAGTTTATCATAGTTTTTCAGTCAACAATGGATTCTGTTTTGGTGCTCCTAGAGATAATCATATTACCAAGGTAAATATGATTAGGTTTTCAAATCTACATGCTGTCAAGGCAAATCAGACATAGACACATCAGTTTATAGGTAAAGGCATTCAAAAGAAGCATAAATTTCCCTGCAAAGAAAAAAAATCTGTTTATTGTGTAACAGGAAAAATCTGTAAGGTGACATTATGATGACTTCTTTCTGCACCATGTAGCTGGAACTGAGCTGTATGAAACAAACGGGGATGAAGCTCTTGAACTTGCTTTTCCCTTTCTCTGGTCTTTGGGTAGGATTCCGAGCACCAAGAATGCCTCAGTGCCACTGGGTTTGCAGCCTGCTTGCACTAAGCTGTTTTTTCAGCCATCGTTGTGCTGTCTGCTGTGTGTGGCTTCATCCATGACTGTGCAGGTCATACCTGCAGATTTTTTTCTGTACACAAGGGACAGAGAAGTGATACTGGGATGTGGTTGGTGGTGGCAGTGCAGCTTCAGTAGGTACCAACCACAAGCACTGTTGCTGTCCTGGTTGCTTGTGTCTTCCACAGTGTGGGAAGGCTGGTGACAGGTTTCTCTCAATGCTCTCCCCTCTGTGGGGCATCATTTCCTTTCCCATTTCAGGATGAAGAAAGAGCCACTGCAGGTGGCTAACAGGGTTAGTAGCTCCCAGTAAGGAAAGGGAATGGACAAAGGTGTGAGGCTCCAGCATTTCCAGCATCATTGTTTCAGGTAGGTCTGTGTAGTGGGTTGGTTCCATGAGTGGAAGTCCAGGGAGACATCCCAGCCCCCCAGCAAGGTTGGATGACACAGTGGTTCACATACCAGAAAGAGGAGAGGAGAAGGCAAGAGACCCTGAGCTGAGCTCTCTCCCTTTTTGACAGGAGGTGTACGTGCTGGCACGGTGGCGTGGATTTAGTTTCATCACGATTGAAAGATCAGATATTATTACCATTGCTTTTTACAGAGATAACGCACAGCACTGGAGCAGTCTGTTGCCCACTGCAGCTGCTAGCAGAGAAGTGGATTCCATCCCTGGCCTGGTGGTGTGCCCTTTGAAGGCTGCAAGCAGCACAGCTTCGCCAGCCTGCTTCAGAAAGAGGTCTGCTGAGTATTAGTTTCCTAGGTGCATGGTGCTGGAGGAGGGGAGAGCAGAGCCTCACTGCCCCAAGGAGACAGGATGCCTTTGGCGCTCAGGGAGGACCACTGTGTCAGCTGGAGGGTTGTCTGGTTTCATCCAGTACCCCCAGCACACATAGGGATGGAGAAAGGGGAAGCCAGGAGGTGAACATCACTTAAGGCCCTTTGCCTTCAGGCCTGCTTCGATCACATACATGCATTTGTGTATGCACAAATGCAGCCCCTACCTATGGTTCACAGAGCTCTCGTTGCTCCCAGTTCACAATGAGATGTGCTAGGAACCTGCACTGTTGCCCTGGTTTTTGTAAGCCTTTTGTTTTAAACCTTGGAGTCAGATTCTTTCACATAGTTTCATGTAAATAATAGCCAGTGTTTACTTAACGGTATTTTCTGTTTTTCATTCCTTTTGTAATAAGACAACTTTGATGAGCACCTTTCTTCTCCAGTAGGATTGAAAAGGAAGTGACATGCTCTCCAATCCCTTGTGGAGTTGGGACGTGTATAAGAATGAGATAATGTAAACAATAAAGGTCAATTCCTTCCTTTCTGCTGAACCTGGCAAGTCTGAAAGCGTCTTTATTGTGTCTCCCCAGACACACTGCACTTCCCACCCCACTGTACTCAGCCTGTGTGAAGGGTGTAGCGTAAAGCAGAAGCTGGATGTCAGCTGTAGTCTGAAATGTGTCTTGAAAGTATCTTCCTGGTTTTAACTCACCAACTTTATTCCTTGTGTTTTGTCAGTCACAGACAAACTTTTATTTTCCTGTTGCTTTCTGCACCTGTGTTAGTACCTACAGATCCAACAGAAAAGGAGATGAATTTCCTCCTTTTTCAGTCAAGGCTGATATCAGCTACACCCAGGCAAATGCAGGGTGACAGAAGTATTGCCCGCGTGTCCATGGGGCGTGGTGGATGTGCGCAACAGGGAGTGAAGTCCTCGTTAGGTGACAGCTACATGAAAATGAAGACACCCATCTTGATACCTGGGATGTGGGCACAGTTGCGGAGGTTTGGCAGTTACAAGCACGCCCCGTAGTTCCCTGAATTTAGTTAAGTGAATGATATTGTTTCTGACTGCAAAACATGGAGATGTTTCATGGATAAGAGAGACAAAATAGCTTTCAGATGCTACAGTGCAAAGTACAGTTTAATTGCATAGGTAGGTGAGTCGTGCAGGTGCTGCATCAGGTTATGTAAAAAGGTGTGGAAAGCTCTCTGTCTGCTATTAATAGCCTTAGAAGTGTGGCCTTTAAAGCGCAAAGGGTTGTGTTTGTGTTTTTAAAAATGGAGTTCACGTAACCCTTTGTCTTCAGCCCATTGTGTATCTTAGGAGCCTTCTTAATTTTATGAAGCTGTTTTCATAAAGCATAAGTGGGTTTGATTTTTAATTGATGGTGTTCACTGCTTTGTAGAATCCCATCTTTTAGCATAAGATAATCCAGAAGAAGTGGCAGCTCAGAGGTGGTTGCTTAAAAAGGCAGAATTATTTACAGCAGAACACAAAGTGCCACTGTCAAGTACCTCTTCTGTGACCTTTGCGATTTATTTGGAAGATCCGTATTTTTCCATGTACATGACTCTCCTCAAGATGAAATATTCTTCTATTTTAAAAGGCACTCCAGGTACTGCAGAACTCGAGAGCAGCCTCGCAAGTAGCGTCTGCGCACATTTGTTTTAAGGAACAGACTTCATTGTCCAAGGCTTTTTGCTTCTGTTTGTTTTAAAGAGATTATTATACATATGCATTTCTTGTTTGTTCATTAGTTTCCTTATTGATGTAAGGCTATTCAAGTCAAAGAAAGTGCTAGGGTGTAACAGGGAGCAACTTGGAGCAGACGCATTTGAAAATAAAAAACGCAAATTGTATGAATTTGCCAGCACCCTTAAATAGGCACTTTGAAGGCAGTGTTTTCTGTTGCTGTCCTCACGCTCTGTGGGAAGGTTGAATGGATGATGTGAATGGAAATGTGTATTTTCTCGCAGTGTGTTCGTGAGCTCTCAGGCTTCCTTCTCCTGGAAGATGTAGCGTTGCAGCAGGAGCGAGGATATTTTTTATAGTGCGGTGCCAATGCTGTGCTCAGTGCTGTACAAAATGGCATTACTCCTCCGTATTCCTTAGGAACTAAGCCCCAAGCCCATGGCCTGTTTAGTGCAGTAGGGCACTGCAGAAGAGTGTGGGTTGTAATTGGAATTCACTCCCTTGGGGACAATGGGCCGAGAGCAAAGAGGCTGGCCTGAAAAAGCCCTTGTAAGCCACAGCCTGTTTGCAAAGATCAAGGCATTTGAAAATGAACAACCTTTGAATTAATTGCAGGGTTGCTCAGGTACAAATGAGAACAAGATTAGGCCTGTCTTTTCTATTTTAAGTGCAGAGGTAATATCTCCAACCTGTCGAGCGATTGCATATCTTGAATATCTTACTGGATAAATGACTATGATAGCAGCAGTCGAGGGTGGCACAGTCTTTCGTGTAACTGGCACTTATCTTGCAATTGTTGCAGTTCTTCGTTTTGTATGACCCAGGAATATTTCAACATGGTCTTGTCTGGTTTTTTGTTTGTTTGTTTGTTTGGGGTTTTTTTGGTGTCATTTCCGTATGTTAGAAGAAACTATCTTTTGAGAGGCTCTTGACCCTCACATCCACTTTCCCAAGATGAGGGGTTATGGTAGTGAAGACTTAACTTCATGTCCCCGGTGAACTGGGGAGGGATCTGTTTACTTTTTAATGGTCAGTTGTGGGCTTTCTGGATTTTCATTTTGTAATCTGGTAGATTCTGCAAAAATGGATATTACTTTTTTTGTTCAGTTGTTCACATTAACAGACATCTTTCCTGTCTGTTTAGTGGAAAAGGTGAAACAGGAAAACCAGAATTTCAAAATTGTGTGTCACATGTTGATGGCAGTTTGTGAGCTTGATCAGTGTAGAGGTCTGATGTCATACCCAGCGTGGTTTTACCCTTGTCCTGGGCTGTTTTTAGATGTGAACATGCAGTGACTGAGGAAGTAGTGGTTTCTGTTTGTGTGGTCTGGTGAGGAGGGTTCATTTGTTTAATCAAAAGAAAGTAAAAAGCCCCACTTTTATACAAAGTATAGCTGATTTCATTTTCAGTGGAAGCAGTAAGGCAGAATTTTGCCTGTGACTTCTATTAAGTAGCTACCAAATGAGCCTTCGTGTTGGATCCCTCCAGAGATTTGGCGAGGGGAACCACACCAAGGTTTTGCGCAGAGGGGGAGGGTTGTGGTCTTCCTTAGATGCTGCCATCCACAACCTCTCACCCTGGTGAGAAGCACCTTTGTGTTTCCTCCTTATCCCAGCCAGATGCAGGTGGTGTTTGGCAAGCACATCTCTGCGTTTATCTGTCCTGACCCATCCAAGCACGAAGCCATTCCACTCTTTCTTCCATGTTAGACAAGCTCATTGTTGTTCAGGTCTGGGGAGGCAAAGGGTGACAGAAGAAAACAGTTGAAGTGTTGCATAATTTGTTTTTTTTCCTGCTGCTATGGGGGCCATGGCCCTTGTATAGTGGCATTTTGTTCAACCTTCTTCCTTTGCAGAGACTTGTGGGGAGGAGGGAAAATGCTGCGGGTTCTTGGGCAGTCGAGGAGACAGCAACAGAAGTGTGGTTTTGGTTCTATATCTGGACAGATTCTTAAGGTCCTGCTGCTTCAAAACGAAGAATAAAGGCATATGAATCTCCTGTTTTCCAAATAGCAGTGAGCAGATCCTGCCAGGAGAGGAAATCTTTGCAGTTCTCATTGTTGCTCTCTCACAGATAGCTGATCTGTTAGGACTTGCATCCCTCATTTTACAAGCTGAATTTGTGGAAATGGTTTCCTGGTGTCAGGATCGAATACCCAGCTACTCACTTGCCCCACAACAGTGCCTGTGAGGAGACCTCAGCATTGGCTGCAAACCCCATGTCTGCTCCCCTCCCCACTGCTGCAGCCTCCTGACACCTTCTTGCCCTGGGGATCTTCACCACAGGCACACGGTGGTGACCATCACATTGCTTGACCATCCCTTCCCTTGCTGATGTTGTCCTGGCAGTCTGCAAGGCTGTGCAGCGCCTGATGGAGCATGCAGGGGGCTGGAGCTGTCATCGTGAAGGCTTTGGATGTGCTTTTGTTCAAACAACAGCTGTGTGTCTACATTATATTTGTTCTTATTAGTACAATCAAGGATGTTTGTTCTGTATTCATAGCTGTATTTATTCTTTATGAGGTTTTAATGAGGAATAAGTTTTTCCAGTTGCTAAAACACAGTTTTTCCTGTCCGGAACTGAAGCAGTTCTGCTCCCAAATTTGTTTTCTGGGTTTTTTTCTTTCTTTTTCTTACAAACCTTCAAAGCATGTATGCTTGTTGTGGTTAGGTGAAAAATTAGTTCACATATTAAAAAGAAGGGAAGGAATACTCAGTCCTAGGGCCTCTTTCTCTATACTCCTTCTGTCTAATATGAATACAGAAAAGATTTTGTATGCAAGCAAGTTCAAAAGGATGTTAAACAGTTTGTCTTCATGTGTTGTTGTATTGGCATCAGGATACTATTTTCTGTGTATTACTTAGCCAGATATTACGTTATGTATAATCTGAAAGCTTTAAGTTGCCAAAAATACGCTACAAAAGTGTGTGTTTCATGAACTCCTACTTAAAGCAAAGAGAGAGAGAGATTTACAGATGTACATTTTGAGATGATAGAACGTATTGTTGGGGGGAGGATTATTGTTTCTTTAATTGCCTGTCTGATATCCTCCTTGGAAGATTAAGTATTTTTGGTAGCAGCTTTGTGGTCTGCACCCTGTTGGCTTAGTATCTGTCATAAAATGATGTAACTGTTACTGGCACAGGTAAAATTGAGCTTGTGTTCAGCTCCCCGGGAGGGTGTTGTGAATGGGAAACTGCTGTATATACATAATCCCATTAGTCAATGTTGTTGTTCAAAATCCTTTTTTTGCCTTTCTCCTCTCACAACAAAGCTCCTAGGTCTGTGGTGAAGTGTTTTGTGACACATTTTTGAATGGGCCTTTTGCCCTGCTTTCAGTTCTTTAATGCAAGAAGCTTTACCAGGAAACAAGAATCTCTTTCTTCTCTGTCTGTGTTTTTTCATCTTGAGGCTGTGATGCTGAATATGTAGACAGACACACAAGTCAGATGATCTAAGATGTGTGATATTATGATGTTATCCATTTCACATGATTAGTATCTGTACTGGAATTGTTTGGTCTGCATTTCATGTCTGTGCCATCTAAATATGTCTTAATCCTTCTTAAGATATAGATTTCCCTGTGTTTTAACACACCCTCAAGGCTGCTATAAAGTAAATCTTCCTTGTATTATATTTAGTGCCATCTCTTAAAAGAGGCAATTATTTGGAAAGAAGTATTTTTTGAATTAGCTTCTGTCATTGATAAAAGGCTGTATGAAAATAGAGCCTGATCCTGCAAACACTTACAGATATGTTCAGTCTTACTTTTCCAGGTAACTTGTTGCCTTTGGCTCATAAAGACTTTGCCTAAAATGGTCAAAATGAGTAGTTTTGTAGTTTCATTTGAGCATGAGCCCCATCAGCTGCGGTTTCTGCAGAAGTGCATCATGAGTCATGCAGTTAGCACCTTTGTTAAGAGTACTGAAGTGCGGGAGTTTTTACAGGATCGGATCCATTTATTGGTGTAAGTGACTTCTCTGCACTACTAGGCTGGTATAATTTAAAATCTTAGAGGGAGAGTTTGAGATGTTCTTGTAAATGAGTGTGTGCAATTAGTTCTTGTAATACTGAAAGCTGAACTTAGCCTACGAGAATACTGGACGCTAAATCAGTGGAGTGTGTGACAAAAAATCATTTTTATCCAAAGTAGGGTCAAAATCAGATTTTTTCCAAGGCACTTCATGCTTTATGTTCTTTTTTCATATACTTAATCTTCTAAGAGGACATGATGAACTGCTGTCAAACTTTTCCCCAGCTGGTTTTACGTTTAAGGGTTTTGTTGTCTGCACAATGCTGCTCGTAGAACAAAGATTTTTCTGCCTGGAGGTGCCTTTAGGTGATTTGGGGCAATTAAAGGGATTACTGGCCCCAAAGCAGAGGCTCACTGAAGCAAGTATGTTCACAATTCCAAGATTTTATTTCACAACCCAAAGTATCACCTTAAACTCAAATAGCTGCTGGTTTCGGCAAGGACAGAGGTCTGCCTCTGCTCTTGTATTACCCCACATTTAGGTTTTCCAGCTTTCAGAAGTACACAGCTTTATTGATTGAATGGAGTAGGAGAGCCAGATCGATTTTGTGTGTTTTCACGGACTCAGACTTTCTTTTCTTTCTGCATATGCACATGACTTCAGTAGAAGTCAGCAATCATGTTTGGAAGGTAGCATATGCGAGCATATCACACTCCTGGCTTGGGGAAATGGAGGAGCAAACAACAAATACTGTGAGCCATGGCTTAGCAGTTTTTAAAAGATTTTTAGTAGCTGTTTTTAAGATTTTAATGTGTTTTTTCATGACAGTTGGAAGCATTAGCAATATTTCTGAGTCACATGACCTGATAAAGGATCCCATGTCTCCTCTCCATCTTTGTGGCAGAGGGAGTTATTCCAGTATTTCCAGCTCTGAAGTCTTGCAGTCTATGGTAGAGGCTTTTTAAAGTTCTTGGGCTGTTGAGAAGAGGTGGAGATGCTCAGTTTAATCCCCTTGCATTCTGCCTTTTTGACGAAGTTTCTAGCTTTCAAGATCAGAAAAAAGATTTAAAAAGATATAGCCCTAAAGAGCTACATAACAGAAGGCAGAAAATAAGATTCATTAAGGATTCGCAGAAACTCATGAATGTTTAATATGTTTTAGCTTTGTTTTTGTTGTTTAAGTAGAGTCACAGGTCTCTCATGCCTTCCACTCTCAGAGAATCAGCAATGAATACTGAATGAAGCATACACACATGCAGAGTCCTTCTGTGTACCTTTTCATGGACATCAGGCTCTCTGGAAAATGCTGGATATCACCATGGAAGTGGTAACAACTGTGGCCAGCAAAGTGTTGCTTTTATTGTCTGCCTTGGTCCTGCTGTCACGGGAGGATGCAGCTGCTGGGGCAGCTCCGGTACCAAAGTGTGCCCCAGGAGTAGGGAGGGCTCTCTGGGGAGTTGCCTCTGCGCCAGCATCTCCCATAGCAGGAGCCAGAGTAAGGTAGATGTGAAACTGGAAAACAAGCCAAGACACCCTGATGATCAGCAGTGTAGTTCCTGAGTTTACAGGAGGAGGTGTAGAGAAATGCAAGGGAAACTGTGCATCCCTCTGGCTGCTTGACTTTGTTCTCGCATCCTCCACCCATCCAGTGGTACTTGAGGTTACGGTCTGGGTGTGGGGACACCTTTTGTTCTCTTCTCCCAGAAACTTGTGATGCTGAAGTCAGTCAGGAGGGACTTCTGATTTTATTTCTTTTTGTTATTACTTTTCCTTTTCAGCAAGGCAATTGCCTCCTGTTTCAATAATGCTTTATTCTGTGGATGTGACCTAGAGGCACCATTGCCTGTCTCAACAAAACCAGCCAGCTGCTCTGGGACGTGCTAAATCCCCAACAGGTTGTCAACCTGTCATGAGATGGGCTCTCATCTCCTTCTGGATTGAGATGTTCAAATACAGTTTGGAGCTTTTTCAGAATTACCTGTTCTGTGGTCATACTGACAGCGGTGCCTGCGAGGAGCTCACGGCCTGCTCTTGCAGAAACTTGTCCCAGCTGCAGCTGCTCGCTTGGGTTGCGGTGGCTGTGGGGCTGACAGCTGCCCACAGTCCTGGCTTTGGGGGATGAATCCAGCTCTGCGGTGTCTCAGTAAAAAGCCTGGGTGTGGTTACCTAGCAGTCTTGGCAATAGCACATTTGCTGACAGTGGTAAAAGTACCTTGGAAACTGAGCAGTGGCACTGCAGAATTGTCCCAGCATGTAATGTTGGGATGGGACAAACAGCTGTCCCTTGTACTTGTGAGCCCTTTTTTTTAGGAATTTCTCTCCAGTTGTTGCTGTAGTCTGTGAATTGAAATAAAAGTCATACCTCCTCCTGAATATTCATTAAATTAGGCAGTTCCATGGCCAGCTTCCCAGTCCATAGCTTGGGAGGTTGGTATTACTGAATTTCCTTTCAGTTTCTGATTTTTTTATGTGTCTGTGGTCTGTCAAATCATTTGCCCATGGAGTCAGAAGTTAGAGTGAGCATCTTTGAGATGAAGATAAATATTTCTGGAATTTAAGACTTGGTTTTGTGAAAAGCTTAATGGGCATTTTCTTATGCTCTGGAGTAGTTCACTGGGCTTCAAATGGGAATTAAAAATAATTGCTGGGAGTGACAGTTGTCTTTGCACAGGATTCTGCATCCCAGCAAAAGATGCTGCTTCAGCTCCCCAGCAAAACTGGCAGGGACAGGGTAGAAGATTTGCAAGAGTAAAGCAGGGTAAGGCTTTTTTGGCCGTTCTTTTCCAGGACAGAGGACAAGAAAGTAGCTCCTGTTATATTCTATGTATAAAGGGGAGATCAAAGCTTTCAGAAGAAATACCAGATTGGGAAGAGGAAGCAGCTGTTTCCTTCTTCCTCCTACTTTCCTCTTCACTTCCCTGTCCTCCGCCATTGCTGGGAGGATCTCAAAATCATGCAGAGATGTGGGCTCAAGACTTGTTTTGTGATGAGATGTGGATTGTGAGAGTGGTTGGGGGATATAGCTTCGTGTGATTTTTCCTACATTTGCATTAAGTGCAAAGCTGGGGGCAACATTCCTGAAGCCTGCCCTAGAGAAGGAGGCTGTTGTGGTGTCATCCTTGTGTTGCCCTGGGAAACTACAATTCCATTGACATAAAAAAGTCTCTTGGCTGTTCCTGATTAAGGATGGGATAGATGATTTGGTGTTCCCTGTTTCAGAGACTGTGTGCCTCCTTTGACACACAGATCTGTGGTTTTAGGCTGTGCACACTTGTTTGGATGCATATGAAGTTAGACAGATTGTTCAAATGACCATCAGGTTGGTTTCATCCCTCTTTTTTTTTTTTCCAAATGCTCGTGGCAAATAACTGGGAGAACTAAATTCAAAGTGACTCCTTGTGGAGAGGTAGGAGAGCTCAGGAAATAGACAGAAATACAGGTTCCTAGAATCATAGAATGGCTTGGGTTAGAAGGGACCCTCAAGATTATCCAGTTTCAACTCCACTGCTATGGTCAGGGACACCTTCCACTAGCCCAGGTTGCTCAAAGCCCCATCCAGCCTGGCCTTGAGCACTCCCAGATATGGGGCATCCACAGCTTCTCTGGTCAACTTGTTCCAGTGCCTCACCACCCTCAGAGGGAAGAATGTCTTCCTAATATCTAACCTAAACCTGCTGTCTTTCAGTTTAAATATGATTTTGTTTGTCTTTCAGGATATGTATGTTGGTTTAGTGATGCTTTGTTACAGCATCACACTGTGACCAGATGGGCAAGAGGAGAGAAACCTTGCCGCCTCCACGTGTTTGGACTACCTTGCAAAATGCTTGAAATTATTTTTTTTTCTTTTCTGTCCTCCACTGACTTGCCTGACAGCAGTGACAGAATACCTCCTGCTCCTCCTCTGGTTACAGCCTGGAATTAGCTGCTGAAACAATTTCTAGAGAATAAAATTGAGGGGTAATAGAGGATAGAGAACAGCATGGCCACGCTTCGTATGTTACCTGTGAATCCTAACAGAGCTTCTTTAATAGAAGACAATTCTTTTCCGCTGTCCTTGTGTGAGCAGGGCACAATCCTACAAGAAAAAAAAATGGATAAGTGAATACTAATGAAATCTATCATTAATTATCACCAGAGCAGAGTGTGGGGAATTGGGTTGCATTTTCAGTGGATTTAAATATAACTTTGCTTATGCAATCCTGTTAAACATTGTTGAAGTATGTCACTGAGAAAGCTCATTATATTTGCTATATAAAGATTACGACTTTTGGGGGAGATTAAAGTTTTAGCAGCGGCTGCCGTCTTTCTTGTGGTCACAACAGCGACCTGTTAAATGTGGAACAGAGCGGGGGGAAGCTGTGGGTAAGCCAGATTTTCTCTCTGTCTGGAAGCACAACATATAAAGCTGCTAAGCCAAACCAGAGGAAACTCTGTGAACTTTTTTTCAGGAAGCAAAATTCTTCAGAAAGGGGGCATGTTCAAACAGTGGGAAACATTCCTTTGTTTTCCTGAGTATGTGCCTTATATATCATGTATGCAGATGAATATGTATGCTTGTGTGTATATAAGAAAGAGAAAATTCAAAGTGAAACATTGGCTTCAGGCAAATCAAAATGCTCTGTTCCCCATGAAATAGGAGATTTTTTTTTTAATTTTGCTGAGAATAGTGTCAAAAATAAAAACAAAGTCTGAGCTGGGTGTACAGGGAGGCAGGGCTGCCTTGGCTCACGGCTTTGGTGTGCTGGGGTGAGCTGATGTGCAGACACTGTCCTGCACTGTGTTTTATTCACACCAAGCAGCACTTGCTCCAACAAGTCATCTGCAGGTCTGAGTTCAAGCAAGGTGTGCAGATTCATAGCTCTAATTAGACACAAGGCACCTGGTGTATCAGTGATTAAAAACAAGAAACATTATGGCTAGTTATTGTACAACTTGCTAGAAACCACTCTGTAATGATGGTACATTTGCCATCAGATTAGGTCATGAAGCAGCTTTACTGCAGCTTGGAAAATTAGGATCAAAAATAGTCCTCTGATTAAAACTTGAGCTTCTGAAAGCTCTTCAGAGAAGAAAGATATGCAAATGCAGATGTATGGGAGAAATTAAGCAATCTGGATATGCGCAATTCTTGAATTTAAAGAGAGTAATTGATGTAACCACTGTGCTACTTATTTCTCACAGTCACCCTGTCTCAATACAATTAAATGAAACATCAGAATGACCTGGGAATAAGTTGCCTAAAATACAATCCATAATGGCTCAATGTATTAACATAGTGAACTTAGGAATTTCTGTGGTCATGCAGCTGTTCTGCATGTAGTTTTCTTCAGTTAGATGTATGAATTTCTCCCACATATAAAAAAAAACCCCATAACTTTATCACATATTTATCAGCGGTCAAATGTTTTCTCTTTGAAACAGCATTTGCTTTTGATAGCATCAGGAGTTGGTCTCCTCCTCCTTTGCACTTTGCTGCAGCAGTAGGATTCCATCAACCTCAGGGCATCCACAGGTCCCTTATGTCCTGTCAGGCAATTTCTAAACAGGGGGGGAAAAAAGAATGTTCCTACCAATAGAGAAAAATTGTTAATTTCCAAAGACTGGATGTGATCCATATTAGTCACAGGCCTGTTTGGCATCTCTGTCTGTTAAGCTTGAAGGAGTCCAGCCTATTCCCTGTGACTGTTTTAGGTGCTGCTCACTGGCTGAGTTGATGGAGGTACCTGTAGCTGCAGTGGAGGATGGCTTGGGGACAGCCAGCAGCTATGGGAGCAGCTTCCTGGTATGCAGGAACAGTTTATCAGTTCTTGTGATTTGAGGACTGTTTTGGGCTGATCCCATTTAGGACAGCAGGTCTTTTCCTCCCTCACAAAACCCAGTAGAAGCTGATCACTAATCATTTGTGTGCTTTCCTTACCTGGCCGACTGCAGGAGACCTTCTGCTGGTGTGATGCGGGGGGTGGTGGATGGCTGAAGCAGCATGGTGCCTTTTGGTCACAGCATCAGCTTACTGGTATAAATGAGGCTGTTCTAAACCAATTTGAAGCTGTAGTTTGCAGGAGGTCTATGCAGGGGCTGACCTTTACTTCGTTTAATCTTACTTTGATGTCAGTAGGTCTCCAAGGGTTAAGTTGTCCATGAAGACAGTTTCTCTGCACATCAAGCCTGCAGTTTTGGGCTGCTCTGCATGTAAGGTATCAGAGTTTGATAAGTCTTGATGATAGTCACTTTTTAAAACCTCATACCCATTTTAGACAAAATTCAGCACAGTGTCTGTTGACATCTGTTTGACTGATGTCTGTTTACACCTGGCCCTAGCCCAGTTTTGTATATTAAGAGTGATGCTCTGTTGAAGTAGATGTTGCCTGTTGTCTGTGACACGGACTTGGTTTATGTCATGGTGAATCCAGTTGCAGCCTGCTCCCTCTGCAGCAGCTCCGTAAGCCTGAACCACCTACAGGTGTGGTCTTGGAGAGGAGCATGGAATAGAGCATTACAACTAATGATACAAGCAAGCAATGTCCAGTAGGATGTACCCCAAGTTTAAACACGATGTACCCCAAAGTCAGAGGTCAGCACAAATCTTGTGCTTGTTGAGAAGACTGCCACAGGCTCAGCTGGAAAGGGCAGCGACCCTGGCAGTGAGCACAGTCCCGGTTAGCTGGGGCAGTCAAATTCCCTTGCCTGTTTATCAGTGTTCCCAGGCTGAAAGGCTGATAGAAAGTGCTTCCTGATCAGCATGATAAATGGAATTTTGCATGATAATTATGTTTACGGCAGGACAGATGTACTAATAACATGTTCCCTAAAGACTTCAAATGAGCTATAAAAGAATCACATCTCTGCTGAAAATGCTGGCAGCAGTATTATTAATTGTGTAAGTTACAGCTGATAATTGTCTTGTTTCATTTGAATGAGGCAGTCAGCTATTAATGGCTTGTGCTCTGTAGTACCAAAACAGCAGACTGAGCAAAATTTTTCAGTCTGGGTAATACAGTTGTATATTAGCAACGAGTCCTAATGGACATACTCTAGTGGCTAGGGAAGGGAAGAAGTGTTACAGTTAATTTCTAATGCTGTTTCATCTTTTCTATCAAAATACTTGCTTGTGTGCCTTCAGGAAGAGAACTGGTTTTTCTTATCTACAAATTGTTTGATGTAAGACAATGCCTGCAGTAAAAAAACAAGCTCTTTTTGTGGTTATCGAGGATTGAAATGGATAATGACTAATTAGCTGTCTTGTTCCACTTACCACTTCCACAGTGGTGAAATGAATGAAAGTCTTACCCGTGTTTTTATGTGTGTGAGAGATCCCACTGTTTTGCAGGTCAGTTACAGAGCATCCATAAGTGTGCAGTTGCATAGAGATAAACGTACATATAATAGAGACGTGACCTGAAAATCTCTTAGAAGCTACCAGGCCTGATTTTTATAATAGCAGTAAAATGAATTTCAAATGGGAAATCGTAGTAAGTATTGTACCAGGTTTACAGTTAAATAAAGATCTTGTAGGTAACTAACCAAATTCAAAACCCCGCTGCTGCAAATTGAATTACTTTTTGTGACATCCTAATTCATTTGCATTCCCAAAGCACGTTTCATTTCATCTGCGGTAAGTTGAGCTGCAGATAATGTCCCAGAGGAGCACGGTTCTCATGGTCCTAACCTACATCCATGCTCTGGCTGATTAATCTGTAAATCCCTCAAAATTTCTCTGCCCTGCTATTACATCAAAGCATGCCCAAGTAGAAAACATGTGAGCAGAATCCTGAGATGTGTTCCCATAGCATGAGAAGGACTCTTTGTGTGTTTCATTAGGCAATGCTTTGGGATTTTTTTATGGGGAAACAGACGGTTGACTTTTGAAAGAGTGCGAGATATGTTCCTGGGTTAGCAAAAGAGAGCTGATGGTCTGGAAAAACTGCCTGGAGATGCTTTGTAAAAATTGTCCTTGGTTCCTTATGACCTTTCATCAACTTCATTCATTGCTAATGAGCTGCAAATTCATTGCAATTCATTGCAGAGCTTTAAAATTGCCACTGAGTCAGATGACAGAGTGCCTTGTTTTATGTTACCAAGAAAAGTCCTCCGACTGAGGGAGGACTAGGCAGTAATGCAACTCTGAAAAAGTCACAGACCCTTTGTCTCTATAGGCTGGTGGTGGAAGCGCAGTGATTTTGAGAAGAGAAAGGAAGGGGGAGACCAAAGAAACTAAAAATCTTATATCCGCATAGGTTCTATCCGTATGCCTGCTCACCCTAGGGAAATGGTAATGTGATTGATTTGTTCCACGCAGATAGGCAGAGCCTTTAATATCAAATATATCCATTTCTGCATTGGCTTAGCGTTTCTTCTTCCTATAGCCATTTAAAAAGTGCACGCGTATAAAGAAATTAAACACCAACAAGAAAAAACACACACACAAAAAGGGTCTCTGCTAAAGAAGAATTAAATATGGTTTTGCATCTACAGTCGTGGCATTTGGCATCCAAAGGTCTGCCTAAGGTTGTACTTGGCTACAGTTATAGCCACAACACTATTCCTTCCAGACCCTGGAAATCACTCTAACGGAGTCATTTCAGACTAAGTCAGCTTACCACACCTCAGCTTCGAAAGAACCGACCGCCACATCAGCTCAGGTTCCCATGCCAGGCGCTTTTCAGGTGTGGTGCTGTGATTTGCTCCTGTGCTTCCCAGACACTCGGAGACGGAGACCTTAGGCAGCCAGCTTTGACTGCTGGGAAGATCCGGTAATGTTGAGTGGGGCTTTATGCCCTTCTAAATGCTTTTTTAGTAAAGCTTGACAAGGGGAGGCCCTTCATCAAATGTGGGATTATGGAAGCCATCCCTGCCTCTCCTGAGCCTTGGAAGAGGAGGAAGGAGATGTGCTATCAAGCTGCCTGTCCTGGGACTTTGCTGTCATTTTTAGACTTTTTGCCCCCACCCCCTGTGTGTATAGATGTCTGAAGTAATGTACAGATTATATAAACTCACCATAGCTTAATACTGTGTAGTTTGTTTGTGATGGGGAGAGCTGGGTAAGTCAGATCCTCCAGACTTCCTGTAAGGTCAGGGTGTGACTCCACTGTCAGTTAATTATCTCTACCAGGAGATGGGTTTGTAACTACAGTTAATTGTTGATTATTTTGCTTTAATGATTGCTTTATCTATTTGTTTGCTTATATGCACTATAGACTAGGTCAAGTTGAGGGCTCAATACACATTTGAAGTGGATCACCAAGAATGTTGGGGTTGATCAGCCAACCTCTACCCTTCCTTATTGCATAATGTGAATGCAACATATCTTTTGAGTGTGCTGGGGAGAGATTGAACAAATCAGGAGTCATTGCTGAGCAATCAGTGGTGCTTCAAGGAGGCTGCCAGAGCTGCTGCCTCTGATCCTTCGGGCACGGCATGAGGGAACCAAGACGGGAATATGGAAAATGAGGCATTTGGGTCTTGTGCTGCACTCTGATGGCAGTCTTTGTTGGCCATATTGGTCACCATGAGATGCTTTTTTATCTCTCTGATAATGTAAAATATCATTAGACTCAGTCTAACAGAGTGCTCTGGAAGTTTTCCTCACTTTGAAGTATTAGTGAATCTGCTTTTAGAATAAAATAGAAGAAAATGTTGCAGTTGGAAGAGACCTGCAAGGATCATTTAGTCCAACCGCCTGACCACTTCAGAGCTCACCAAAAGTTACAGCATGTTATTAAGGGAGTTGTCCAAATTTCTTGAAGTTTTTTTGTGGGTTTTCTCCCCCCCAAAACTGATTGAAAACTAATATCTCGTTGCTGAGTATTTGCTAGCCAGCCAACTTGTTGGCACCCAGAAAAATTCAGTTCTCTAATAATTACATAATTAACTAAGTAGGAGATTGCTCAGATTACATTTTATTACCCAGCACTGTGACAGTATGTGGGGAACATAAGAAAATAAAAGGCCATAAATTTGGGAACCTTTCAAGTCTGCAGATCCAGCTGTTTGTGGGATGGCAGAGCAGCACATGTTCCCTGAGTGCATGGGGATGGTGCCCTGGGAAGCGGCTGTTTTCAGTGGAGAGTTAGGGAGATGCTTTCTGAGCCCCTGACCTCTGCCAGTTGCCATGTATGCCCTTGGGGGCATATTGATCCCGGGACAGGCAGCTCTCCAGCTGCAGATGTAGGCTGCATTTGCCAAGTCAGTGAAATGCTCATTAGCGTGACTGCTGGGTGCTCTCTGCTGTGAAAACAGGTGGGCAGGCTTCTTGGCCAGCTTCTCTAAATACTGCACACTACTGTACCCGCCATACCTTAAAACAGAGCAATGATACAGCTACACAACCAAATGTTACCAGTGTTATGAGAATTCCCACAATACTTCCTTACTGGAAGTAAGGGGGAACAAGGGGTTCCTCATGGAGATCCAGTCTCTTAAATGTCACCTTTTAAACCATGATTAGACTTTGTTTGTGCCCCTGTGATAGGCTGAACTGTGGTGTTCAGTCTGTAGCTGCTCTTCCACCATGCAGAACTAAATGTTCACAATGGAGTAAACTGGTTTTTGAAAACATTTAAATTTTTAATAGAGGTCTGTACCAGGAGAGAGTAACCTCAGACTGGGAATGAGCCGATTGCTGTAAGCTGTGCTGAGCGAGGGACCTCAACAGAGAGAGAAGAAAATGATCTAACCCTCTGCTACCAGCAGAAACCCAGTGCCCAGTAACAGGGAGATGCCATGCCCAGTCATGGTGGCAGGGACGGGGGAAAGAGGAGGATGTTTGCTTTTCCCAGAGTTGAAAAGTGCTGAGTGGCTCCAGTGGCACTGTGCTGAGTGGCTCCAGGATCTGTCCCTAGTGAGATGAGCAGGGAAGAACCAAGCTCTCCCCCTGCAAGGCTCAGGTCCACAAGCTCACTGGTACATTGAAGCAGTTCTGCTGGACAGTAAGGATCTGCCTGTACCCTAATAATGGATCTTGTGGTACTGTTTTTGGAATGTGTCTCCTGTATAGCAAATATGTTTCTTAGTAAAGCAGAAGCAAATGCAATATTTTAAGTAAATACGTATTTTTGTACTCAAAGGCCTTTGGCATTGAAACTGACTGTGCATGAGCTAACAAGCAACAAGGCATTCATTCCTGTGGATGTAATAATAGTTAAAATTATGGCACTGGACTGTTTCACCTTATCACAGATATCAAAAAGCTGAGATGTCTAAGCCATCCAGTATGATAGCTGATCTCTGAACAATATGCATAGGCTTGGTCTTCAGCAATGAATGGCCAGGGAAAGCAGGGCATTGACTCTTGGGTGTGTAATGAGATGCTGGGGAAAGTGCCTGATCCCAAGGGTATGTGTAGCAAGTGTAGCCAGAACGAAATGCTCCATACGCACCAATAAACACTCAGATTGCCACCGCTTGTGCCAGCATTCATGTCTCATGCCCGCAATGCCTCATCCTAAGCGTTCTCCTATCCATTTGTTCTGTGTGCCCTGCTCACACAGGGGACTTTTCTTTCTCCATCAAGAACTCTATCCAGACCATTCACAGTGTCTAGGATATGCTTTTTTAGCAGTGCAATTAGTTGTATGTTCAAGTCTCTTCTGAGTCTAAGAACATTAAGATGTGGGATTGTGGAGTATGTTCTCCCAGAGAGCACATGTGCATCTGGAAGCGAGACAGGGATATGAGGCTGGGCTGTCGGTAACCTAAAAAACATCTCAAGTGAAAGAGGAAAAGGCTGGAGTTTTAATTGCATGGTTATGTATGCAGGCTAGAATTAGAGTCTTTTTTTCAGGTGACTTAGTAGTGCATGTCTGTGTTTCCATGTGTTACGGTATCTACCACATAAAACCTTGACGTGCGAGCGAGTTTCTTAGTTAATTACAGGGCTTTGGGTGTTGTGGAATACAACATTTTGTGATTTGATGCTTTAAAGACTTGCACTCTGGCAGTATGTGGTTTCCTCAAATACTTGATTTAAATGTTGACTCTTCGTTTCCCTGGGATGTGATGTTTAAGGGGAAGCATTACTTTTGAACAGAACTATTCATTGTTTTGCAATGCACGGAGTTATGGTAAGCATAAATGAAGAATCTGTTAGATTCATGTTAATCCAACGAAGGCTGTTAAAATGTGGGTTTTCCTGCAAAAAAAGGACAGAAAGATGGAGACTTTGTATGTTCTTTACAGTGCTATTGTATCTGCTTTGGCAAGCATCTTTGTCTTCGTAAGGTCAGGTGATTAATCTTGTTGTTTGCTTCTTTCCTAGTTTTGAGTGTCTCTAATTAGTCTGATGCCCATTGATATCTTGCCATGATAATGTGTGTTAGGTTATGAGGTAATGGTTGTTCTGAAAAATATAGCTATGGCAGTGTTTGGGCACACTCAGAGTAAATCACTGCACAGAAGCCTTCTGAAAGCTATCACACTTCTGCAGAGTCAGTAAAGTGAAGACAGTGAATCTGTAAATCACTGGTTAAAGATAATAGAGGATGTAGATTTTGGGCGCTTCGGCATCTGTGAGAGCTCTGCTGTTTAAATTAATCTCACTGAACTGTGGCTGTAGCTCCTCATTGTGGCTTGGGCAGAGGACTGGGTGCAGAGGCAGCTGCCTGCAGAGGGAAGATAGCATCACTGAATCGTGGAATCATTTAGATTGACCTTTAAGTTCATTGTGTACTACCATTAACAAGCACTGCCAAATCCACCACTAAACCATGATGGTAGGTTTCCAACAAGATACATCTTTGAAGAACTGGGAATCATACTGGGGAAGGTGAAAATTAAATGTCCCCCAGAGTTAACAACACGTGATGACTGCTCTTCTGTTCTCCCTAGACTAAACCCTGGGAGTTTTTTTCCTTCACTAGAGCTTTCTAGAAATCATGTCTTCTGGAAAGACTGATAGTGTGTCAAGTTGAATTGTGCAAGATGCTAAAAAAGCCCGAACGTCAAAAAATCCTGTTTTGCAATACCTTCTGTTTTTATGAACAATTGCATATACACATTCACACTATACAAATGCTTTGTCAGTGAACAGCTTGCTATGCAGCACTTCTAGTGAAAGTTCCTTGTCTCTTTGCAGTGCTGGTACTCTTGATTTTATATTTGATTTAACTGGATGATCCCTCTGGGGCATTGGGACAGAGCTGTGCTAGAATTTTTTGTGCTATTTGAAGGATCACATGTAAAGCTACATAATAATTTGTGAACAGAGCATTCTGTTGCATTGTGAAAGGTCAGTGGGATACTTCAGTATTGTCATGTTTATTTTCTCCACATTCTTACTTAATTCTTACTTACATCCTACCTTTGGGATGGCAGTGTAGGTGTTTTTCATGTTGAGATGTTACATGCAGACAGGTCAGGAGGCAGCAGTTCAAGTATTGTGTATTTCAAAGCTTCTGCCTTGGATATTGTGGGAGGATGAGGCTTGGAGAAGGAGTTGGATGACAATATAGGTGGAATACTGAGTGCAGGGAGTACCCCTGGTTTAGAAGGAGTGTGTAACATGGAGCCATGCTCATGCCATAGCTCTCCTGTCATCTCTTTGTTTCTGTCCGTCTTCCTACTTACGCCCAAAAGGTTGATGGAGACTGAGGAGTCATTTGGGATGGCATTATTCTCCTAGTTATCACTAGATTTGAAGGTCTGGCTCCTTGCAGTGCGTACCCCAAGAAAGCAGGTTGTTGAGGATCCTGCTAGCTCAGGATCTCTGCTTCAAAGACTTTCCTTCACAGCCCACTGCAGGAGGCTGTAGTCTTAGACTGTATTGGCATCCTGCCTGCACGTAGGTGACAGCTAAATGGAGGGCTCTTGATATGTTCTCTGCGTGTTTGGGTTGATCTGCTGCATTAACAAAATAACCCATTTTCAGCATGTGCCAGATGCTTTTAACTCCCATTGTGGGCAGCCTTGACAATATGCTGTGCAGCGTGGAAGTCCTAAATGGAGTTTGATGTTCTTTGCAGATAATGGCTCTGCTGTGTAATTATGATAGCACACAATTAAAAATGGCTTTATATCGCTTTGGGTAGCTCCTGGAAATTCTATTTCCCTTAATAATTTTCAATAGTCTCAGGGTTTGTTTTTCCTGTGTTTGTCTTCCTGTAATATTGGCAAAAGATAGGAAGAAAATGAGCTGGGACATAAGAATCCCAGTAAAAACTTCAGAGGGAGGGTGAGAGGTGACTCATTAGTGGGTCTTTCATCTGGGTTCATGCTGGGGCATGAAGTCAGGGGTCAGGAAGTGAATGGGGATCCGTTCACAGCTGATGTCTTGTATAATATTTCAGAAGAGTGTATTAATTGTCGCGGCTTAGCCTGGGAGCTTGGGCAGAGGCGTTCAACCGGCAGGCTGAGGAGGGGTTGGAGAGAAGTGGTATTTAAGTTTCCCTGGAGTGACAAAGGAGCTGGAGCTGCTGGGGACAGGGCATGGCCTGTGTCTGGCATCTCTGCTTACACCTACTCCCCTGGCCCTGGTGGGGGAGAGAGCCAGCAGCTGCACTTCTGTTCATGCCCAAATCCAGCTCCAAAGGAGTTAGGGAAAAGAATGGCAAATGATAACTTACTCAAAACTCAGAGTAGCCTGCAAGATATGTTTGTAGCCATAATATTGCAATACATAATATACATATATATGTATCTATTTATTTACTTTTAATATTTTTTTTTCATTCTACTGCATAGAAGCATAATCTTAGATCTCATTGAGTATTATCCTTGTTTTCCTTTTACTCAAGACATTTTGGTGCTGGAAAGAACAATATGAAGCCCGAATGAAAAAAAACAGCCCTAGTATTGCTGTTCCCATAGAGGATCAATGTGATGCTCTGCCTGGTTTCACCTATGGGACTTGCAAGTCCACAGCATGTTTTGGTAGCTCCTCAGGGAATGCTTGCAAAGGACAGGTTGGCTTTTGAGCAAGACCTCCTCTTTGAGTCTGGAGCTGGCACCTTTCAGAGGGAGGATGGATGGCAGGGGGAAGCCCTTCACTTGCACCTCTAGGCAGGCCCTGAGGTATCCTTACAGGTATCCTGATCTCATTCCCCAATCACAGCGGGTTTCATGATTACTTCCTTTCCACTCCCCTTCTGCACCTATCTAAGGTAGTGTTCCTGTGTTCCATCTTTTGTGGTGGAGGCACAGTGGAAAGAAGGAATCCAACATTTCCAAAGTGTCAAGTAGTCTTGTGCTTTTCTGATGCTTCCAAGCCACATTAGTATGAACACTGCTGTGATCAGGAGGCAGTAGCCCAGACATTTCTGCCCCGTGGTTCTTGCCCATTTTGCCTGGCCACCTGAAGGGAGGAGGGGGGCTAGTGGACATGGGAGCTGCTAAGAGTCTTCAGCTCTTGAAATGTCTTTGTCCTCCCGAGTTCTCCCATCAGTGTTGACGCAGCCAGCAGGTGTTCAGATGATTGGCAACAGTGTGTCCCATGTCACTGCACTTCTGAAGGGATGCAGTTGTTCCAGACAAAGTGAAGAAGCTCCTCCTGAAGGGGTGTTCTGTGTTCTGGGAGCCAGCAGCACCCTAGCTGCTGGCTTCAGCTGTTACAGGTTTGTGGTCTTAACAGAAGCAGGAGGAAAATTACAGCCCCAACTTTCACAGAAATTAGTTGTATTTAAAATGCAGCTTTTTCTTCCTGATTTTGTCGCTGTGCTAGAAAGTCATTACACATGGATTTATTTTTCCTTATCTCTTGGATTATCATTGGCTTCCTTCCTTCCTTCCTTCCTTCCTTCCTTCCTTCCTGGATGAATTTATTCAGTGTTCTGATTGCAGCTCCTTTTTTTTAATCACCTCCTGTCTATGTGGCTTAAGATTTTGTATGTTTAACATAACTGAGCTGAGTATTTTACAGCAAATGAGAGCAAAGATAATTTTCCACTGATTGATGGGGTGGTTACGGTGAATATATTTGCAGTCTACTTGCTTTGGCTATTTGCTGTTTTGGTTACAGACCTGCCTTATTTTATTTTTCCTTGTATTTAGTTTCTTTTTTTTGCCCTTGTAATTTATTTCATTTTTGCAATTGAGCCATGTAGTAATCTGACTTTGGAGAGGGGAAATGAAGGCAACGTTTTAGCTTTTAAGAAACTTCCACAGAGATTCAGACAGCTGGTCAAAGATAAATCCAGTATGCAGACAGGGTCATGAGTATCTTAGAAAACAGCCATTTAAAATACCATGGCATCAAATATCTCTTTAGTTTCTTTCTTTGGTCTGCACTTGGAATTTGATTGCAGGGTATTGCTTATTTCTGGATGCATGCACAGGGAACCAACAGCAAGGAAACAGACAGAAAATATTTTTAGGTAGGTGTTTAAGAGAAAGTGATACTACACAGATTTTAAGCAAAACAAGTCTGTAAGTTGCATGAGACTGTGACCATTGTCCTGCAGGGGCTGATTATTATTAGAAAGAGAAGGTCATCATCTCTCAAGTGCTGAACTGCCTTTTTCTGTGTGCGTTGGCTGTGGGCAGTGAGGGTGAGTTTGGTATACCTAGAATGTGGTCATTAAACTAGGAGGAATTTTTTAAGGCTTTCCGTGGACTAGCAGAAGTTAACATTTTTATTGAAACATCTTTAATTTGGTTATGAAGGGCAATTGTATTTGTGTGTGTTAGCTGACTGACATTTACTCTTCAAAAGTTTTAAAGCATTTTATATTGAAATTGCATCTGTTTAAAGACTTACCCCATAGCCTGCATCCTGTGAGTCACATTGTGCTATTTTGTTTTGTTCTGCATATATTCTTCTTCCACAACAGAAGGATTTTCCCATAATTATTATTGAAATAGGGTACTTCTAAATACAAAATAGGTATCAACATAGCTTTACATCAGAATGATGGTGATGTGTGATATAAAAAAGTTCGGGTTATTTCAATGCAAGTGTCTACATATACCAGCTGCTATAGCATGCCAATCAATTTTTGAAAAATAACCCTTTTAGGAGCTGTATAGACAAACCCTGGCTGCTTGCCTGAAGAGAGAAAGATGATTAATTTAAATACTAAACACCAGTTGAGGTGATTAATTCTTAATGAAGTCAATGAAAAACTGATTTTGCTTGTATTCCCTGGAAGATCCTTTCAAAAGCTTTGCTTTTCCAAAATTGTTTTGTGTCCCATGTGTGTGGCACAGGATGTGACTTTGTTCACAGCAGGTAGGTTCATTAGTTGGCATTTCTAGTATAATATCCAGCTGTGGAAAGCTTATAAAATACTGGTATTTAGGTCATCTTAATTAGGCCTTGGAATAAAGATTTAAGATGAAGTGGAATAATTGCACATCCTTCATTGCAGCTGAGCTTCTTCAGTGAGAAGAGGGTGCGATTCCCGGACAGTATAAACTGATTTCAACAGAGTTGCTCCAAATCTGCCTCCCTGGTGCTCCTTTCACAGTGCTGGGAGTTGAAGTGATTAAAACTAGTAATTCTGGGGAAAGGTGAAAGATGTGGCAATTTGTGGGTTGTGGGCAGGGCTGGGCTGGATATCCTTGCTTTCACTGCTACCTGTGCCAGAACCTTTTATGTGTGCTTTCTTCCTTCCTGGATGGGTGGATTTATCCAGAGTCATGCTTGTGTTACGTCCGAGTTGAGAGGGAGCTCAGATATCAGTGCTCCTCTCCCAGGTTTGGGTGAACAAAGAGCTTCCCCCACTCCTTTGTGCTGACTCACTTGCCATGTAAGGTACCCAAAATGCTGGAAAATCACTACTGGTGAAAATCAGTGTGAGGTCTTTCATGCCAGGAGGGGTGGCAGCGATTCCCATTCAGCCTACGTTGCATTTGAGGTTAGCAAGCAAAAATCAGGAGGAAGCATCCCTGGTGCCAGGTTTAAGAAGTTGAGACCAGCGAGAGAAGCCAGAGGACTCCAGCAGGCAACTGGATGACAAACTGGTGAAATGCAGCTGTGCGTGTTCCTGCCACCCAGCGCATCTGCATTGATGACAGATGCAGATGTAAGATATTCAAACCCGTGTCTGACAAACTACTGGCAATGAAGTTGAGGACGGTGCATAACTTTGGGCAAGGAGACTCTTGGAAAAAGGCTTCAGTGACAGCTGGAATATGCACCTGGTGCTGTACAAGCACCTGGCATTTAGATGAAGTACAGTGTGACTAATTTGATAAATCTAGTATGAAGAAGGTGGCAAGGTTGTACCGTTGTTTATCTCTCTTTGACTAACAACATGCCAAGTATGCTTTTGGTGTTGTAACACCACAAGATGGGAGCGTGCCATTATTTGTGTTATTAAGCTCATGGTGCATGGAGAGGTATTAAAAAGCCCACATCTGCCATGTCATCTGCCAGTGGTGCTGGTAGTTGAAACTTCCAGCTTTTGCTTATGGATCAGTGAAACTGAAAATGGAGGAGGAGCTCTTCCTGATCTGAACTTCTCCCAAAAAGACCATTCCTGTGTCCTCACTGACTGTGGATGGAGCCGAGGGAGCACCCATGGGTGGAGGAGACAGATATTTGGCCTCTTCTTCCTTGTCTATGCCAGCACATCCTGAAATGCAGGCCCTTTTTCTTAGCATTTTGAAGGTGTATCCTATCTTGCACCAGATCTTCTAAAATCCTAGTTTAGACAAAGCCTGAGGGGATTTAGGTTTGCATATTTTTCCTAAGAGGATTATGCTTCACACTTAGCTGATCTATAAATTGTTTGAGGGGGTTTTCTCTGATTTTCTAAATAGAGAAAAAGCTGCATGCACATTCAGATTGTTCTGAAATGCGTTGTCTGCAGGTTAGTGATAGAAATTTGGTGTTTGAATTAATAGCAAATGGAATCACTGAACCTCAGGGTGATTTTGAACTGAAAATGTTTCAGTAATCAGATTTGCAGCACGGCTGCAGGAGCAGTTGTGGCAGCACAACTGAAGGGGCAAGGGAACTGCAGGAAGGATTAGAAACTGCTTACACTGGCATCAGAGAAAACAATTTATTGTGAAAATACAGCCCAGGAATAAATTAATGAGCACCTTTCCAAGCATATAGAAGTGCTCATAACATTCTAGAAACTCTTTGCTTGCAGATCAGGGGAGTAAGGCAGCTCAGTGGGAATTGGGCAAGAAACTGTGATAGTCTTTGAAGACTTTTATCACTTAAATTTCATACTCATGAAGTCACTGGCGAGGTGCTCCGTGCCTCAGCTGTGGCCCCTGGGATCAGCGGGTGCTGGCATTGCTCCTGCCAGCCGGGTGCTGGGGCACAGTGCCACGGCTCTGCTGGCTGTTGCAGCTGTTTCGATGCCCATCGGCGACGGAGTAGTTTCAATGATTGCCGGCTTAGTTTTTCTTTATGTGCTTGTGGGTGGGCTGTATCTTACACACTCAGTTATGGTGCTTTTTGGAGGGCTGGGTGCAGTCCTTGTTTTGTGCTGCTGTCAGGGTGTTTGGAGGCTGTGCAGCAGCAATGGCTGCTGAAACAAGGCCTGTACTGGGGCTTCTTCCCTGCCTGCTAGAACAGCCAGAAAACCTGTAATGCTAAGATTTCCATAATTATTTCTCTGAAGGTGGAGGAAGGATGTGACTCAGACGTAGAAAAATGGTTTGAAAGAGATTAGCTCACCTGTGCTGTTCACAGGGATGGTCAGAGCTTCTGTTTAAACTGCTATTTTATGACCAGTGTTGCTGGCGCTGTCATCCTTCATCTCACTTCAGACACTGCTCACAGGAGTGATGAGGTGGACATCGTGGAGAAACAAGTGGCACTTACTTGGTAGAAAGTGCAAGGGGCAAGAAGTGTCCCCTGCGGCGGCAGTGAGCGTGAAGGACAGGCAGCCTCTGTGGATCTGTCTGCATTATTTTGTCAAAGCGCCATACTTGTAGCATTGCCAGCTGTACTGCAGCACATGTGGGACTGTGTTAAATGGGTGTTAAATCCTTGAAGGAAGGGAAGCATGAACTGAGGAGGAGCTGCTGCGAAGCTGCGACTTCTGCTTTAGCAGCTTGTATGGAGTAAGTTCGCTTCTGGGTGGAATCAAATATGTTAAGAAAAGCAGAATGGAACAAAATTTATTGTTCCATTTGTTCCATATTGTTCCATATTTATTGTTCCATATTGTTCCATCCAAAGGTATGGCTTGGCTAGTGAAGGACGGTGTGTGATCTTTACTGAATAACAGCTCTGAGGACTTCCTCGTGCCCTCCAGTCAGCAGTGATTGTGTTCTGTTTTCTCTGCAGACGTCGGCTGATCTCCCAGCGATCTTCTCTGGAGACTCTGGAGGACATCGAGGAAAATGCCCCACTGCGGAGGTTATTTTATTTACTTTCTCTCTGGCTTCTTGTCTGTAAAGCACGTGCACAGGCAGGCTTGCTCTCCCTCCTCATGTTGAAAAGTACCTGGGTCTTCACATTAAGCCATTCTTCATAGTGAGTGAAAATGTTGAAGCTTCACATGCGAGGTGATAGCTGATGTAAATTGCACATTCCCTAGCTTTAGGTCGTTAAACAAAAAGGCAATATTTAAATGAAATGTCAGGACTTAAAATGTCAAATTTGATTAATAGAAAAGTGTAGTTGTCGCCAATATGAATGACTAGCCCCTAGTCAGTAGTAGCCTAACATCTGTAGTACATTTAAAAAGTATGTACAGATGGTTTAGTACAGTAAGTTTTTGAAGGCTAGTATTTTTAATGAATTTTTACTGTTTGTTCTCTCAGCACATGCAAGCTTATTTCGGTTACCAGCATTACTGTCTGTGTGTTGGCTGGTAGGTTTGTGACTGCTACCCCACTAATAAATCTCCCCCCATCCTTGTTATATTGGCAGCTTCAGTGTGGTTTGATTTCTGCATCTGGGAGACCACAGCTTCCTTCTCTGGGGACCGCAGTAATTAGTCACTAGGCAATCCTCTGGGGTGATGGAAAATGAAGCAACTGCTTAACAGTTCAGAAACTGGCTGGTCAGTAATCTGACCAGTGCATGGAATGCTTCCAGGTCAGCTGTTCGGCAAGACAGCAGCCTAAGTTCGACTGCCTCTTTATCTTAGGACCTGTAATTCAGCTGGTTTATATTGATGTTTAGCCTATAGCCTTGTTTATGCACATGCAGATTCGCTGTCTCTCCCTACCTCGGAGCAAAGAATAGCAGAGGCTGTACCAATTGGCTTATTACCAAGGCTTGATTATTTTTACAAAGCTTACCATGCTTTGCTTACCAGCATGTTATGAAGTGTTCCCATAAGTGATTCAAACATGTATAATTGGTAAAAGATATAAACAAAGTATGGTTTGCCAGGCAGTATTTTTACTTCCTAATTTGCAGAATTGGTGGTAGAATGTCTCTCTTGGTGGTATTTTCCTGTGAAGAAGCTAACAAGGCTAATTGCAATCAGAGGGTGAGGGAATCTCAAGGCCTTTACTAGCAGGAGGAAGGCAGAAATGGCAGAGTGATGCCATACCCCTCTCGGGATGCGCCTGTGCAGCATGGTGGTGTTTGTGTGCAGAGTGGGGACTGGCACAGTGGTCTGTGGTTTCAGTCCAACATAACCACCTCTTGGGCTTGAGAAGCTGCTGAATTCTGCCTGTGCAGGGGAGAGGATGGAAAAATAGGTTAGGGAAGCTTAACACAGAGGGACTGTGCTGGTGCCATGCACCAGCAGAGGATGCTGGTCCCAGAGGTGCCACGGAGGATGCAGCAGCCGTGGTCCAGCAGCCCTGGCTGCGCTGCAAGCACAGGACTCATCTCCAGTGCCTTCGAGCTCTGCCTTGCCTCGCAACAAAACAGCCCTGAGATGAGACAGAGAATGCTTTCACATGCATGCGCTGTGGTTTCAGCTGATTAGAAAGAGCAAGGGTGGAAGGCGGGGGGAGGATATTGCTGTCTCATCTCTCCTCCCTCTGGCAATTTCTTTCTGTAACTGCAGTTTATAAAGCACATTCAGATGTAAAATAGATTTAAGGCTTAATGTTTTGAAGAATGATTATTTTTTTTCCTGGGGTAGTTTATTTTATTTTCAGTTGGTTTGTATACTGTCAGGAACGTGAAAAGTAATCTTTAGAGTTAAAATCAAATAGGAATTATCCTTGCAAATAGGAGATTTTAAATCTTTCTAAAATTAAAACAAGAAAGAACTTCCCTCAATGGCTCCTTTATCAATAGCTGAGGAGCATACAAAAGCGTGGGTGTTGGTGCGAGTGGGGAAAATTGCATACAAGGTTTTGGATTGATTTAATTTTTTTTCTTCTGAAAGCTTGGGCTAAGCTGTCATGGCAATTACAAGAAGTTTTACTTTGCTGAGATTTTTTAATTTTTTTTTTTTTTTGCACGAAGGGAGGGGGATGGTGCCTTTTCTTATTATTATTTTAAATATTTTTTTGTTTGTTTGAGCTGTCCTGTGTCCAGACTTATTGTCTTTATTGTTCTTGCTGATTCCTAACACAGGGTGACTTGAATCATTTGTCTCGTCTTTCCTTCCTGCTTTTGTGCAGACTTCTTGGCGGTACAGCAGGGAACTGAGAACTTTTTATTTTTTTCTTCTCCCTCCCCTCCCTTGCAACTGATTTATTTTTCAGATGTCGGACACTCTCAGGATCACCCAGACCAAAGAACTTTAAGAAGGTTCATTTTATCAAGAACATGCGGCAGCACGATACCAGGAACGGCAGGTACTGTGCATGCAAAAGCTGCTTCTGCAGACGCAGCCCATGGGATGTGAGGGAAGGGGCAGGATCAGCATCCCCTGCAAGAGCACAGCCATTGCCACTCACCACACATCTCCTAGTGGCCTTTCAAATAATCTGTGAGGGCGCAGGCTGCAGTGCATGCTCTGTTACCCTGGGAAGTGTGTGTCTATGAAAGTGCTAGCCCACAGATTTTAAGACCTGTGTCTCCTTAATACAAATAACCTGCAAAAAAGGAAAATCTGTGATGCTGTTGGAGTAAACTAGGCATAATCTGGTTGCATTTCTTCAAGGGTGTTGCCAGGTTCTAAGTATGAGAGGGGCACACATAGCTGGACCTGCCTGGACCAAGTTTAGCAACGTTTCAAGGATACTTCCAACATCTTTTAGTGGATACAGCGTGCTGGTAAAAGCACAGCCAAGAATGGTTGTGGCAAGATGAGGCATGGGATCCTAGTTTCCTTGGCAGATGGAGGCAGAGAGGCTTTCAGGGGATGTGTGAGGGGTGCACCTGTGGCTGCAGCACACCCTGAACTGGGATGTGGACTGCCCAGGCTACAGCCGTAGGCACTGGTGGGACATGTACAGCAGCCCTGTACGTGGGACTTGGCTTACTGCAAAGGCACGGTGTTCCCATCAGCTGAAGGCGTTCCCATCAGCAAAATGGGTTCTCTATTGCGGTATCATCCAGCTCAGAAGTTAAACTAGCTCCTCACTGCTTATAAAGAAGATACCTGTCCTCTCTGATTTTTCCAAAGACAATTTCTCTGTGTGCCTCATGATTTTTTTTTATTCATGTTCTTCCAAACCTGAATAGGCTTGAACTAGGCCACCTGAATAGGTTGCGTGTAGACTAAACTGTCCCAGTGAGAGCTGACCCTTGCATGTGCCTGTTCTCATGAAACTGCCATGGCTGAGAACCATGTATGCTCTGATGGACCAATTTGTGCCTGTAGCCTTTGATTTCCATCAAACATGGAACCACATCAGTAGAAATGCTAACATTGCATTGAACCACAGGTTTTATGAATTGAATTCTGGTAGGTGCTACTTGGCTCAAGATAAATTTTCTTCACTGTTATTCTCACACATACAATTAAATGGAGTGAAAGGTAGTAATCAACCTAAATGTTGCAGGAGGTGTCCCTGAGAGATTTTAGAAACAGCTTTTAGACCCAGCTTTTTTATCAAACAGATGCGTGCAGAACTCCTGATTTGACTATTGTCTGACCAGCTGCTGATAATTGTCTTTATAACAAATACATGTGGAATCAAACACTGAAAAGCAACCCTTTAATTTTAGTCCATTTTGTGCATAAGTAGATATATGATCTGGGAATTTCTTACAGCAAAATATACTTAAAAGGTATTATGCAAATTCCACAGAGAAGAAGTAATTTCAGATATATGTATATAAAATCTAGGCATAAACTGATAGACATATTATCTGCAAAAGAATGAATAAGTATTTGGTTTGTAAACTCTTTTCTCCATGTTTTGCAAAAAAGTATTTGTGGCATATGTGCAACATTTTATCTTAATTAATAGATCAGTCATTATGCCTGACAGTATAACTGAACATTTTTCTTGCTAAGAAAGCAGTGAGAAAGCTTCTGTTATTCAACTGGCTTCTTATCTTTATCAGCAGACGCAGTTTTTCAGAATATTTCCACAATCATAATAAAGATCTCTTTATCTAGAATACAAATACAATAATAATAAGAGACACAGTTTTGGAAATAGTTTTCATCCTATGGTCGTAGAGCCACAATGGTACTAGCTAAAAATAAAATGCTACTACAGAGTTAACACTTTGTGTGACCCCTGTGTCTAGCAGTAAGTAATCTGAGTGCAGACACTGTTTTTCCCAGGGGTCTGGATGCCATCACTGAAGTTAATAGGCATTCTGGATGAAAAGGACCTCTAGAAATACAGATGGATCTGCTTTATGTATTCATCCTAAAATCAGCAGTGTTTCTGAGTACCTTAAGACCTTTGCAGCTGGTGTCCTCCCCAGTTCCCTGTGGCACAGAGGAACACAGGTGTTGTAATGGATAGAAAACCCTCCTGGGGCTCCTTTCCATGCCTGAGACCTTGTTCCAGGTGGCTCATGCAGGATGTGGGTGCTGAGCTGGGCTGGAGTCAGGCTCTCTGAGCCCCCTCCAAAACCCCTGACCCTTCTGTCACAGCATGTCAGTCTTTCACTTAAGATGAGGAACTCAGCTTTGAAAACATCTACAATGAATATATTGTTGGGTGGTGAATTTGATGAATGGGCTTTAAAATAGCCAGCACTTTCAGAAATCGTTTCACTGGCTTGTGACCGTGTCACAGCAAAGAAAACTGCAGTGTGAGTGATAGCTCAGGGCTCCTCTCTCAGGTAACTGCCCTCGTTTGCATCTCTCAGCCTGTAAAGGGATGTGTCCTTGTCCTGTGGCACTGAGAGCTCTTCCTTCTCAGCCTCAGGGATGACACGTGTTGAGCAACAATGCTCTGGGTCCAGCCTTTGGCAGTCTTGCAGCAAGGCAGGACCCGCTGTGGTTAAAATAAGAGTTCAGCTATTTAGCACAGAGAAAACCTCATACAGAAAAATACACAGACTGGAGCTTATCAGCGAGTCCTTGTAAAGCTTCCTGTTGATAGTTCTGTTCACTGGTTAAACCGGTTTCTTTGGATTTGTAGGTCGTGGCTTATTAAAGGAGTTAGAAATTTAGGGTTCCTAGACTGAGTTAGCAAAGGAGTCCTGTAAAACAGCGCAAAACAAATTTTCCCATTTAAAGACAAAGACAAGTCAACCCTGACATACAGGCTAGTGGCACAGGTAGCCACCAGCACGTGGTTTTACCCACTTTACTGAGCAGATTTATCAGTGATAGCCTCCATAAATACTGAAGCAGAAGATTAGCAAAAATGAGCCACCCAAATGGCAGCCTGAGCCACCTTGAACAAACAGTTCCCGGTCAGAATGGGACAAGAACAACTCTATCATGTAGAGCAGGTATAAAAAAGCAGTAAAACAATGTTCCTCTCCCACCCTCATGCCATTGCTGTCTCAGTTTTTTTGTTAGCAAGCACATCTAAGGGAACGCCAAACACCATCATGAAAGGTGTCTTTTGCTGCTCTCTTAATTGCACACACATGCAGACTAAGAGGCTGATGATTGGCAGCACCCTCACGCTTCATAATTACTCTCAGCCACCTTCTAACAGCCCTTGAACTTGTGAGACTCCAAAGTGAGGGCTGCTACCCCCACAGCATCCATGGTTTGTGCGTTCACCTTTGTGTGCAGGGCAGTAGAGCCCTGATGATATTTGTATCATCCATGAGGAATGAGAAAAGAGGCTACAGTATTCCATGCGTGGATGGTGTATATGACATGTCACGCTGCCTGATGGCAGCCTTTTGGTGAAACACAATCAAACCTAGACAGATGCTGAGGAAAGCAGACATTATTCTTCAAGTCTAACAAATTACTGATTCTGTTGAGAACTTTGTGCTCGGTAAGTTTTTTGTAGTATACACTTCATAAAGAAATTGGAAAATTAGCTTTTATAGCCTTTGCACATTGTCAAAACTCTCTTGCAAAATAATGGTTGCTCTGAACCATAGTAATTAGTACAACTTTTCAGTGAAATGTGAGAATTAAAGAGTGAAAACCTGTTCGTGAAGTGGTTTTAAACATGTCTAGGTGGCACAGTTGGAATCAGGGCATGTAAACACTCTCACACAGCTTCTGAGATAGCTCCTTCAGAAGTGTGCAGGATTGTAGATGTCCTTTGTTGAAGAGTTGAAATCCAGGAAAATACTTTTCTCCCGTAAGCAATAATTTGATTTTTTTGAACAGCAATGGACTTCCACCACAACTTCTTCTCCAAAGCATACTTCATTGCAAGTTTCTGGATTTTCTGCCCCAGGAAACCATTGCAGGCCTTCAGAAATTTTTTTTTGCTTCCATGCATGTCATCAGGCCTATACATAAAACACCATTTTGTCCCTCCATTATGAGGATCTGACCACTGCTTTCCCTGCTTCCTTTCCTGTCCAGCTCCTAAAGCTGTTTTGCATCACCCTCCCTCAGCAGCTTTGCAGATGAGGTTTTTGTGGCATCCTGGCAGTGGAGGCCGTGGGCTCCTCTCATGCTCTGCCTGGCAGATCTTTGTTTAAAGAGAGTCCGCCGGTTTATGGAAAGAGAAGCAATACTTGGGTCCCAAGGGAGAGAAATCTGAAAAAAATAGAGACTGGGCTGATGCTTTTTATTTCCTTTCTTGTCTGATTCCTTCTGATACACTGAGTTCTGTGGTAACTTCCTACTGTTGTCTTTGCTTGTGGACATGGAAGCACCAGTTTGTTTTTCTTTTAAGTATTAAGAGTTGAGTGGTATTTTTAGGGAGGTGTAGGGCGTTGGTGGAAGAGCTGTATTTCCAGAAGCAACCAGAGGGAGGGGGATAATACGCTTAGTGGGTACTGTGGTTTTCCGAATTCAAAGATGCTTTCTGATGTCAGCCTCGAGACCTGTGCCAAGTTTCATACATCAGCAAACAAGGCTTCCAGTGAACAAGCAAGCTGTTGTGAGGAGCAACCATTCAGCAGTAAGCAGTGGCAAGCACAAAATTAATCATATGCCAGGGTTTTTTTGCTTGTGGATTGCTGTTCTCAAATGGGAAAAATTATTCCTCCCTGCTCTGTATCTTGGTGCCGCACCATGAGACCGTCTTATAGGATCTGAGATGTTTTCCGTAGGTCAGGAGTATTACAGCATTCAGACAACAATGAAATTTTACTTCATCTGCTGCAGGAGAACTTCCTCAAGCTGTATGCATGTTTATTATTAGAAACCCTTCTTCATTAAAGGGTGAACGTCTCTTTGCCTTTAAACGGGCATTTAAAGAAGAAAATAGGATTGCTGTAACGGAGTAATTCAGGAGAAGGAAAATCGATCATTCTGCATTTTTCCAAGGATTATGTGCAGCAGCTCTCTTGGGGAGCTAAACCTTTTCCAAGAAGGATGACTAAGCTGGTCCCTTAAGGAAACAGTGTTCTAATAACAGCATAACTGGTAGGAGTTTCATAGGTGCGTGTGCTGGTTTTTGGACAGCAAAGAGCAAAAGAGCTTGCTAGGGTTTATTGTCCAGCTTTGACCAGTGTAGGACAATGGATGAAAAATTCAGAGTAAATGCTCACAAAGAGATCTGTGGGACACAGTGTCAGAAAAATGAATGCTGGAGAGCGGAGCAAGGAATTGCAATAGCCCTGACAACCAACATCATAGTAGGTCCGAGCATTTTCACCACAAGTGGAGGTTTTTAGAAAGGTAAAATATCAGTAAATTCTAACACTAATTAGATCAGAAAACAGCACAAATTGCTGTCACCGTGTCTTAGAGGAATTTGACGTGGTGCAGCCTGTTGGCCTTTAGAGGGAAGAAGGGTCAGTTGTACAACTGTGCAATTCTTGGTGTCCTGAAGGTAATAAGGAAGAAGGGTATATTTGTAAGCAGTTACTTACTGGCATTTTATATCTTACTTCCTGATCAAACTTCTCTTGGCTTCTTGCAAGTCTACATCTCCCAAAACTTTAATAATGTAGCTACTGGCATTCCACTCTGTTTTATGGAATGTGGGTTTTGACCTCAAGGTGGTTTTGATGTTCCTTAATGGAATGTCAGAGCTCAATGGCTGAAGGCAACAGTGTGGCTGTGTAACAGATAGGTTGCTCCAAGCTATTTGATTTAAAGAAAATGAGCTCTATCCAAGCCGAAACCAGGACAGTTTCTTTGTCACAGTCACAGTCACACAGTGACTTTGCAGATGTTGCAGGGATTTGGAGACTGGTTAGAAATACAAGGCGTTTGCTCTAAGAGTGTCCTGGATTCTGAGATAAGCTCTCTGCAGGCAAATAATGTATGCTTTCATGTTGCCAAATCTTAAGCTAACTGCCTATGAGGAATAAAGGCAAGCCATGCTAAGAGGAGGAAGGATTCAGCCCTGACAGTGACCGAGACAGATGTGGTGCTGGAAGAGAAATAGCAGGGAACTGTGGGATCAGTCATGCCTGAGTTTCAATGCAACATCATAACCAAGAGGTCTAATATGATTATTGAGCACAGAAGCTGGCAGGATGTCATGGCTAGACACTGATCTTAAAGGTAAGACTGGAAGATGTGCAGCTGCTGAGGTCAGGGATAGTACCTGGAGACCAGAAAAGGTGATAGGGAAAAACTGGAGAAGACTCAAGGAGGACGCTTGAAAACAGTGAAAAGATCTGAAAACTTAGGATAAGAGCAAACCTAGCCTGACTGATGGATGAAGTCTATTTCAGGAGCAAGAAGCTGCCAATCAAGGGAGTCCTTTGGTTTAGCAGAGAAAGGTCACAACCAGCAGCCAGAGTGTGTATCGCCTGGGTTGCTGCTGGATTCGTCTGTTGAATTTCAGCCATTATAGAGAGTTGACAGAATGGTCCTGTGCCTTTCTCGGGGGACTCATTTCCCTAAGAAGGCATCTATCCTGGATTCCAAGTCACATATTCAGGATAGTCTTCCTAGAAAGCCTGTAGAGGGAATGGGACTCCACGGCTTGTTCACTGCTCGGTTGCTGCGGCACAGGCTTCAGCACTTCTGTAAAGACTCTGTAGCACAATATCTCTGAGATGTAAAAGAGGATGGAGAAATCGTCCATTATGGAAGCTTTATGATTGCAAATTCCTCAATGGTAACACCTGTTGCTTTGCTTACTGTGGTGGGATTTTTAAATTTTAGTCTTTGATTTCTTTTATTTTCTTTTATATTTTAGAATAGTCCTTATCAGCAGCAGAAGATCCTTCTGTAGCATATTTTCAGTGCTGCCATATCGAGACTGTACCCAAGTCGGGTATGTATATTTATACGTGTACTGCATAGTCTTTCTGAGCCTGCATGTAGACCTGATAACAGACAACAGCATGATGGAGGCTAATGCTTTTACATGTCTGCTCTGAGAAGAGATAAATGCTCTTAGGTGTATTTGCCTTGTGGACCATTACCGGGTTAAAACTACAGCTCTCAAACCCCACTTTATTTCTGTGTGTTATGGTATCTTTGATTATTAAGCTGGAGAAAACTACCCCCATGAAATCAATGTTCTTGAAAAATGCACTGTTTTTATTGTTTCGTCTGACTTAACTTATCTTTGACAAAACAAATACTCTAGACAGCACAACTTTATTGTATAAGCCATCTTAGCATTCTCGTTCTCCCATGCAAGCATGGTGCTACTGTATATAGATTTCTAGAACTATAAAGAAATATTTGTATTTAAACAGAATACTTTTTTATTTAATGCTTTTAGTCACTGTTCAGATCATTGTCAGTGAAAACAGGCTATTTTAGCCACAATATTGTACAGGCTCATAGCTGTCCTTGCAGCTGCCTTGCATCCCCTGACATGCTGAGACACTGTAACTCTGCTAGAAAAGTTCCTTCAGAGTGAAGTAGTTCTCCAAAGACTGAGAAAGCTTTTAGCTCTTCCACTGAAACCACAGAAGTGGAAGAAAGTGGGTTTGGCTGGGAGATGTGGCCTGGCAGGCTCTGCTGGCCAGCTGGGTGCCTTCAGAGGTGCAGTGCAAGGCTGGGAGGGGCAGTGCTGGTGGGCAGCAGCTCTGTGACCCTGGGACAGGGGGGAAAAGCGTGGCCACCACAGCCACTTGCCAGAGACCTGAGAAGTCCTTGTGGTTGACTTAGTGACTGCAGAGCACAAAATTCGTGGGAAATAGTCAGTTGATACACTGAGGTGGGTTTGAAAGATCCACAAATTATCTAGAGTCAAATCTATCCACTGTATAACAGACGAATTTGGCTCATACTTTGCAGCCATCTCTTTAGTTCTGGAGGATGATTTATCACAATCTCCTTGTGCACCAGTAATTCAAAACAAAGGGAGATTATTTTTAAGGCACTAAGGAAAGGAAGCACCTTTGTCAGAGGGTTGACTTGGTCTGCTCTCTTACTGTAAATTTTAATTAAACTGTGATGACGCATCAGGCAAATTCTTGACAGACTGGCAGATTTGTTCTTTGTTCTTGAGTATGCTGTCATTCTTTTATGGTCATCATCCTGTGGAAATTGCCTCTTTATTGAAAACTGAATATATTTTGAAATTCTTATGGCTGGTTATACCTTCTAAATTACACCAATAATGAGCCCAGCTGCAAAACTAAATATTATTTCAGCATGTCATGTCTTATATTGTGCTTGCACAGCAAGAAGGGCATGGGATGAGAAGGTAGCAAGTGCCAATACACAACAATCCAGCCCTGTTCCTTCCACTAAAATGCCAAGATTTAAAAAAAATGCCCTCTGTCTTTCTTCCAGAGCATCAGAGAAAGAGAGAAACAATTCAGTGGCACCTCCTTCCAGGAACAGCTGGTGCAAAGAACAGATGAGGCAGTATAGCATAAACTGTAGCCACTCTGTCCAGGCTGCACAATGCTTGCTTACTTGCACATTTTGGATGTGAAGGAGGAGCGTGGAGAGACTCTGGATACTCTTACGAAGTACTGTAGTGACAGCATCCTTTAGCTTTGCTTTCTCTGAATCCCTGGATTGCTGATGTCTGTCCCCAGGCAAGATGTTCCAACTGGTTTGTGTTCTGCAAACATCACTGAATAGTTAATAAAAACAGGTCTTTGCAGGGAACCATGGGCACATCTGAAATCTGACTGGAGGAAGCCCCGGCAGGAGTGGGAGAGGAGGATAGATGAGCAGGCAGGAGGAACTGTTCCGTGTGAGAGGAGCACAGAGTGGAGCTGCTGCTGCTTCTCCACCTCTGCTCCAACTCACAGGCACTGTATCCAGTGAGGAAATCTCCAGGCACAGCTGGTTTGTGGAGGCTGCCAGCCCATGTTGTACTGGAGGCAGCGCAGAAGAGCTGTACTCTATCAATGCTCGTAGGTACAGTCTGCAGGAGAGATCCATTATAAAAACATGGTAAAAGGCACTTTCTGAAGTCACAACTCTACGTACCTGTCCCGTGTGGATGGCACAGCACACCCCTCACCAGTGAGGTGCAAGCAGTGCACTCTAGACTGTGGCCCTCGCTTGCCTGCCCTCCCTGCAGAGGTCAAACCACAGCAGCAAGAACCCTCCCCAAAAAGTTTTCAAGTGGGTGTACCAATACAAATGGAGGTCTGGGGGTTGCGGGGAGTAGAGTCATAGAAGTACATGAGGGGATGAAATTTGAGGTGCCCCTGGAATAAGTTTCCTAAGTGTACTTTTCTTCCTCTATCTAGACCAGCAGAGAAAGTGTGAGAGCAGACATAGCCGGGTGAAAACAATGGAAGGAAAGCTACATTGCAAGTCAGGAGCTGAAGGAGGTGCTGAGCATCTTGCCTGCTGACATTCCTTGGCCCACAATTTCTCTTGATGTTACAGCCCAAAGTCATCAGACTCTAGGCAGAGTTTAGTGGTAGCGAAGGGGAGTGGTGCAGTGATGCAGGTTGTCTTGCACCTGTGAAAAGACTTGCAACAGTGTTATTGCCTCTTATTTATTGCCTTAGTTTAACAAACACAGAGAAAGATTGTCTGAATATTTGGTTTTGATGATGTCTTTATGTATTGGTCAAACCACGACGCTTTATGACATATAAAGTCATTGTGTGATGCCCAGGTTAGAGGCAAGTGCTGGTACTGCAGGTTTGGTTTGTGCAGTTGTCTCTCTTTTTTCAATGTATTGGAAACCTTAATGGATAAAGGGTTCCTCTTTCTTCTCTAAATATAATATTCCGAAAGATGTAAGATTTACTTTGTGAACCGTGTTGAAACTGCCTCAGTATCCACTTCATATCTTCCTTGCCACAGATAAGCATTAATCCCCATCTAGTTCTGTAGATGGGCAGAAAATTGGAGGTGTTGACCTCCCATTTTTATCAGAGGTGCACCTTGTGCATCCCCTGAACTGCTGTGGCACACACCTCCTCTGTTAGAGGTTGGTTGTCACTGTGGAAACTCACAGCAGGCAGAGCTGAGCCTTGAAACTGTTCCACTTGCAGGGCAGGGGAAGATGCCTCAGGTCTACAGCAGGTAGCTGTCCTACCACACACACCCTCAGCACAGGCATGTACACCCACATGCTGACCTGCTCTGGGCCCTCAGAGGGGATTTGTGTCATGGCAGAACCAAAGAGTGAAGCCATTTGCAGATGGATTAAATAAGACTTGAAGGAATTACTGATTTGGAGATGGGCTCCAGATGGTTTGAGGTGAATTGGATTTCAGCCCTTTGAGACAGGAGACGGGGATCAGACACAGCAGATATTATCCTTTTAGCCATTAGGCAGGTCATGCTCCGGACACTTGAGTCCCCAGAGAGGAACTGTTGCAGCCAGACTCTTCGGGAATGTTCCTGGAGGTTTCTGCCCACCCCACTCCCCAGCATGGTGCATGCAAGGGCACTCTGTGGACCCACCATGTGGCCCCAGCCACATGGAGAAGAACCAGGTTCAACTCTGCCTACCCTGGAAAAAGCGTATATCCTGGGCAGGGGAGGAGGGAATCTATTCTCCATTGCTTGCCTGCTCTTGAAGTTTCTCTGGGCACCATTTCTCCATCAGCTTCCAAGGAGATGGTACAACTCTGGCAGTGCCCACAGCTGTTGAAGTTGCTCCATGTGGCCAGCAGGACATGGTGGCCTGCAAAAATTCTCTGCATATGCTTGCAGCCAAGTGAGAACAATCCAGTCCTCATTAGTATAGCCTAAGCAATTTCAAAAATAGGACAATGGCAATGTATGTCTCTCACTGTTAGAGGTGTAATAAAGGAGGAAGAAGGTACCATGTTGTTTTTCCCAAGGATAAAAGGTATTGCAGTTAGTTGTGTTTATAGTTCTGTTGTGTGCTTTGTTTTTTATCTTTGGCACGCACCATTATGCTTCATGATCTAAAACAAAATGGAAAAGGGACTTTTGGGAAAGGGACTTTTTAGGCTTGTTTTTATCAATGGCAAAAGCATTCACAGATTGAAATCGTACCTGTTCTGATGATATTTTTTGTGATGTTGTAAGAACTCTTTTAAGAGCTTCCAAGTTCCTGTGGAGTCCTGTCCAGAAGATGAATCTGGAGGACTGGGGGAGGAGGAGAGCTGGCGTTATGACACAAATGCAGCATTGCAGCCTGGTTAGTCTTACATGGAACACTCAGAGCTGGGCTTGCAAGTGACTGACTGACAGCAGGGCTGGAGGTGATGAGCTACAGGACAGAAAACCCAAAGCATCAGATAGTGCACATCCTTATAAAAACGGCCAGTTCACCTCATCTTTTATTCTTTGTGACCTTGAATTCATTAAGTGGTTTGAAAGTTACCTGCAGCAGGCATAGCTGCTGAATATTGCTGTCTTGACAAAAATACAGGTATTCATCTGACGAAACTTGCCTCCAGCTAGAGGAAATAATGCGGTATGAGTAATCGAATGGATTGAAGCCCAGGAAACAGACCATTTTTCTGAAGTAAAGCAGCAAGTCATTAGATAAAAAGAATTTGTGTCTTTGTCAGAAATGCTACTAACCAGCTTCATCCAGTTTCTAAAGATAAATCACTGCTGAATTTAACTTGGAATTTAACTAAATGCCGACCAGTACAATAATGTGTTCAATGATGCCAGGAGCAAGATGTTTTCAATACCATCACCCCAGATAATATCTAACCAAAATGATCAATTAGTCCATAGACCCGGCATTCCCAACAGCCTTCTTTACCTAAACTCTGCAATCTTTGTTCATATTTAGTGTTTAAACTAGGTAAGAAAGTCATATGCAAAATGAGGCGGGAAGAAGGACTCATGTGAGGCTGTCTTGCTGCCATCGGTTATTTGGCAGGTTAGTGAGTCTGGAAAACAGGGCAATATTTCCAGGAGAAATGAGAGCGTCTAAATTGCCATATGGATAGTAGCAATAAGCAGACAGCAAAGCAGAATACTCTGTTACATCCTTCAGATTTTTTACCAAGTTCCTTGCTGTTCTTCCCCAACAGATTCTGTATGCGAGGCAGTTTTGATTAAGTCATCAATCTTGAGTGCTTTTCCTGAGCATTTATCATTTTGTAGGCCTGGGGAAGAACAACTATCTGTTTTTAGCCTGTGACAGGGAAACTGAAATATCCCTGCTTTTCTTTAGCATCGCCCATTTTCCCTGCTTCTCACAAACTCAACAAAAAATGAGACCAAGTGCATATTAGCTTTACAGAAAGACACATAAATCTGAGGCTTTTTTTCTCACAACAGGACATTTCAGAACTAATCATCTCATGTATGAATTTTATAGAGCCACCATTGCTCATTCTTGTGAGTTGCCCTGTTCCCTTAGGTTGAAATTAACCAATAAATCTCCAAAACCTAGTAACTTTAAATTTTGAACTTCTACTCTGTGTTGGGCAAAACATCAGGAAAAGGGCTGGCATGCTGGCAGCTAAATATCTTTGGAGAAAGAAAAAGGAAGCTGGCCCATTAGAGCCATCTTTCCAGGAGTTTTTTTGCTCCTTCTCCCTGTAAATTGCAGCTGGAGTTGTTCTGGCAACACTAATGGCATTAGGATCTGAAAGCTCATGATCAATTATTGCAGGCAGTCTGAGGCAGCAGGAGATCTGCTGCTGGATTGACTGACAGTGCATCTTTTCCAGTGCTGTCATTGTCCTTGTCTCTATAAACAGAGATGATAAGTAGAAATTATTTACGCTGACGGGTGAGAACGGCATCTTGATGTCTCATAAACTTCTTTTGCTTTTAGAATAAATCTTAACAGTCGGGAATAGCTAAGCATAAAATATAGGCACAGAAGGCTGACATCTCTAAACAACAATTACCAGATTCCTTTTTGCAATACGCAGAAGGCTTTTTCATGTATCTAGAAGTCTGTTTAATATTTCATGGACTCCTAAATTATTCACAGGTTAGAGTGCTCAACTGTTACTGTCATTTAAAGAGCAAGTGCCCAGCAGGAGTATTGCATGGAACTTTGTAGATCACGTCAAAGCATAACATTTGGTTCATTAAAGAAGTGTTATACTTCCGAAGGTAACGGCATCCAATTTATACTCTTGTTAACCGTGGCCTGGCTAATAAAAGACATGATGAGATTGCTTGGTTTGATCCTTATCTATCTGCTCAGTAAAACTTTTCACCATCTGACAACAAATCTGGGATCCCACGTCACCTGGTATAGTTCCAGGAAAATCTGTGAAATCTGTTAGATGGAGGAACTTTCATTTTTTTTCTTGCTAAGGAAACTACCCTGTCTGACTACTCAAGAGACTGCTGGTCTCACTCCCAAGGCCAGGGACTTTCACTGCTGGGACTGAAGTCCCTTCCCAGTGGGTGGCTCCAATGACGCGATGGGTCCCCACTTGACTCCTCATACACCCCATTCAGACCCGATTTCCTCACCAGTTCAACCCCAGGTTTCCCATGGCAGAGACTCAGATGTCTTGTTAAATAAAGCCATTTACTCACAGTGCAGTAACACAGAAACAGCCCGAGCTGGTGCCTCTGAGGAGGATCTCCAACCAAGGAACCCCTGGGCTTTTATACCCTCACAGTCTTCAGGAAGTCTCCTCTTCCTCCTGAGTCTTTGGCTCCTGCCCCCCTCTCTATGTCCATCCACCTCACCGACTCATGATCTTTATCTCCTTTGTTATCCAAAAAGCCACAATTCCTGGCTCTCACTGTTTCCCAGTGTCCATTCACCTGGCTGGTGTCACCCACCTTCACACCCTCTGTTATCCCAAAGGCTGGCAGGTCATGGCTTCTCTTCTCTGGCTCCTACCCAGAGCTCTGCATTTCAATCTGCATCTCAGTCTGCAGTGTGTGAGCCCGGCCACTGGGGCCAGATGTATTCCTCAACATTCTGCAGCCATGGATAACTAAGCCAATATGTTTAGTTTTGGGGGTAGTTTCTAACGCTGCTCAGCCTTCCGGAAATGGTACCCATGAATAGAATATCTAGAGCTTGACATTGATGTAAACCAGGGTAACTCCCCAAACTTTGTCAGAAACTGGGATCTAGTTTCTTTGCCTCCTAAGGAAATGTTATCTCATTTTCTCAAGCTTTCCCTGCTCAAATAAGGTGAAGGTAGTAAAATTAAGTTCCCATGATTTATTTTTGGTTTTGGGTGTCTGCTTGAATTCCTTGAAGTTTCTTAAAAAGTACTTTTGGAAATAAAGCAGGAAAATCAAAACTGGGGAAGAGGAGGAAGGAAGTTTTCTTTACTTAAATGCCCCTTTGGCAAGGACTGTCTTTCCTACTCTGCATTTTCTAAGCATCATTTACTACTGGATAGTGGTTTGTGCAGTTCCTCAGTCCCACTGGTAATGTAAATAACTTAAACACAGTGAAAGCTTGATTTGTTTTTTATGCCAAGTGCCTGTCCTCCGTATGCTCCTGCCTAGCAGGGCCCCTTGGCTGTGGTGCCAGGCCGAGGACATGTGTCCTAAAGAACCTGGTGGCAGTGGATGGCCACACTGGCGCAGTGGCTGTACCCAAACAACTGTCCTGACCCTTCCCCAGGCACAACTCACCCATTTGGAGTGGGCTGAGGGAAAGCGTCCCCCAGATCTTTCCTAGTTGTTCTTGGGATGCAGGGGCTGTGGGGAGGAAGCAGCTGTGCTGGGGCTCCCCCAGCAGCAGGCTGGCAGCCTTTGGGCTTGCTCTCCCAGCAAGAGCTTTGCTGAGGCATTCTTGACCTCTTTGTCTTTAATAGGAGTGAGAGAAGATAAATAAAGGCTTGTCGTGAAAAAATTTTATTAGCTTGGTTTTGGTCATACTGATAGGGAACTCAAAAAGGATACAGTAAAGTTGCTTAGGAATTCCTTATGAGGTGTTAACCAAGATCTTTTACGAGAGAGAGGAGGATGTGTGTAAGCCAGGATGAGCCTTTCCATTTATATGCTCATAAGAAACTGCACACTGTTTAGTACTGATTTTCCTCAAGAGAGGGAGTTTAATTCTCTGTTTTATGGACAGGTTTCTCTCCAAACAGTAATATTTTATTACTCCATTTTACAACACAAGCAGTCATATACTATCTAGAAATACAGAGCATATGTAGAAAAGGAGAATACCCCAAGTAGCCTTTGCAAAACAGAAAGAATTGCTGCAGTGTTGTTCACAAGGTCCTGAAAGGAGAATCCTCTTTAGAAACATCATAAAGATGGGGAAATGGAGGCATTAATGTCCATCGGTCTTCAGCTGATGTCCAGGAATCACTCCTGTGTGTGCTTGCACTTGGCCAGCTGGCCCTGCTCCCTGCTTCAAAAGCACTGATTTCTTTCCAGTCCCCAGAGCTTCTCTTTACTTCTTAAAGCTGCTGTGCTGACTCTTCAAAGGGTGATGGATTTCTCTTTGATGAATGGCAGAGTTCTCTGTCCATGTCTGTTAATTACATGGAAGAATTTCTCCATGACGTGCTTGCAGAGTTGTAAAAGCATTATTTATTGCTCTGTGTCTGTAAGGTCTTGAATGGAGGGAAACTACACTGTTCTGGTTTCAGGTGGTTCAGATATTTGTTTTCATTTTGGGGTTCAGGGGCTTCCTCAGGTTGTGTGTTTGTTTCATAGATAAGACCTGCTGAAATAGTTACAATTTGGTATTTATCTCTTTGAGAAATAGTTCCCTTAAGCACTTTTCTGCGCAGTAGCAGAGAGACTAATACCATGCTTCTGACAGAGGGTTATTTTTACATAATTATTTGTCCAGCCCCTCAGTAACATGATATCAGGAAACAAGAATGATAATATGACACTGTGCTAAGTGAACTCCAATCAAGAAACTAAGAGGACTTTGTTGGGATTAGAAACTTGATACAGTCTTTTCCTTTGTCACTGAAGTATGTTTTCCAGCAGATGGACGTGTTGGATTTTTCCAGCAGTGAGGTACATGACTTACTGGGGACTCAGGACAGCAGTGTTTCGGAGAAATAAAATGTGTGATAGGTTGGCGAGGAAAGACAAGGAAAGACGGTGTATTGTATGTCACAGCAGGAGACAGCCCAGCCCTGCGACTGGGTGAACAGCCTGCAGGGCTTCTCCCGGCCTCCGTGTCAGCATCTCTCCCACACAGAGCTTTGAGCACAAGCTTGGACCTCAGCAGCAGTCATCCAGGAAAATATTCCAAGATAAATATGATGGAGTTGTATACAGCTGTCATTTGTGAAGCACAAATTTGCTCCTAGTCTTTTTTACCTTTGCTCACATTGTGGTCATGAGGCTAAAGCATGAGATACAGCCTGCTTGTCTCAGGCATCTCATTTATCTCCCAATGGAAGATGCCGGGTGGGTCAGTCCTTCTAAAGTAGATCCCCAAGTTTCCATGCCAGGGTCGTGGAAAACTGGCTTTCTCCTGCCAGCCTCCAGCAGAAGGGTCACTGGGCTTTGGCCACTCTCCTGTGTTCTCGGAGGAGCAGGACTCCTTCCTGGAATCTTCCATGGGAAATTACCTCTGTTTCCCATAGGGGAACATGGGTGTGTGGTCTGGGAAGAGCTGCCTGCGGGATACATGGCAGTTGAGTGTTCGGACTGGATTGTTGTATGTCACCTGAAGTGGATATGACTTCCAGTTCCTTCCCAGTGCCGGGTTCTGGCAGAGGTACCCAGTGATGGGGAACCTTGCTCTGCGCCATAGGCTGGGGTATGAGCTGCAACCCTGAACAAAGGCGGGGTTTTCTCTATAAAGTGTTCTAGACAACATGAGTGCTTCCCACAAAAAGAGTTGTGTGGTCTGTGCTTTGCATTGGCATGTCTGGATTATTGCTGCGCCTTACCTGAGCACTGGGTGGTGGAAGGTGAACAAGGCACATGTATTAAGAGCTGTTTCTGCTCTTCTTTCTGCTTCCCAGGGATATGAAGCTGGATGGTGGACGCCAGTGCCACTCTGCTGGAGTGTGTCTGAAAGACATAATTGGTCTTGAAGGTGTGGAGCTCGGAGCAGATGGGAAGGTGGGGATGCTTCAGTTCCTACTCCCTTACGTTTTATTTCATAAGGGGAAAAAAATGGCTTTACTAATAACAAGTGCAAATATAACATGCAGTGTAACCCAATAGTTAAAGCACAGTATGTGCAACTGTAAATAAGCTTAGCAGAAATTCGTGAAGACTGCCCAAACTGTCAATGCAGACAACTAGATATCCTTGAAGAAATTTGCCTCTGGCAATATCTGAGTCTGTAAAGCATTACTGAATTACACAGTCTTCCCCTGGCTCTAGCAGGAGGTATCACTCCAGGGTATATTGTCAGCAGCTTGAAAATAATTTCTGGTGAGAGTTGTAGCTGTAATTCTGTTTGCTTTCAATTGTATTTAATAACATTTTGCTTAATAATATATTTTTCCAAAGAGCAGGAAGACGGTAGCACAAATCTGATGAGTCTTTCAAAATCCAAGAATTCATTCTCTTGAATAGAATAAGCAAATACGAATCTTTAGGGAAATGATCCATTTTAAAGAAATATGTAGAGGAGAGACAGTTTTAATCCTAGAAGAAAACATTTCTTCCTGAAAGCGTGATTTACTTTCTACAGTTCAGTTTACTCAGTCTGGTGTCATATATGGATTTAAAGGCCCTGGGTCAATGCTGCTACACATGTTGTGCTCACCTAACCAGGTGTCAGGCCAGACCACAGGCTGTAAATTCCTGAGGACAATCTGTCTGCTTATAAATAATGAAAGCGCACATGTTTTATTTGATACCTGTTCTGACCTCCTCGTAAACCAGTCTGGAGTCTCAAACTCATTTTTTTTCTTCAATGCAATGTTATTTTTGGAAAATAAGCCAACAAGAAGCAAGGCATAGCTTTTTCTTGGCCAGGGGTACAAGCAGAAAATCCGTGCACTCTAAAAATAATTTTGTCACAAGTTACTCATTCACACTTAGTCCATGCTGGGGGGTAGTAAATGATCTCCCACACCATTGCCGTGAACTGGAGCTCACTTATTACATCAATAAGACTCTGCCAGACGAAGTCCTAAGGAAGAAAAATGGCAGAGAAAGTGCTTCAGTTTAGCAGTGTTTAAGTGATTTGCCTCTGGCAGCTGTGTGCTGAGGGACCAATATAGATGATGCTAGTTCAGTAAAGAAGCTGCTGAAATGTGTTACAGAGAAGGCCCACTGGAAAAAAACCTGACCAAACTGACATATTTTTAAATCTGACCCTTGAGTAGGATTTGGTAAATCCAGTGTATTAGAGCTTGTGTGTGTGTGTGTTTATTTTGCTGAAGAATTAATGCCTTTGCAGAAACATTTTTTGCATGGCTAAACTGACTGCACTGAAGCAAATGTAGGTGACTGGTTTTTATTATCTGTGCCTAGCTACTAAATCCAGAAAGTCCTCCATTAATTTAGCTTCTCTTGCTTCCAGATGGAATGCACCAAAGGCATCCCACTGCATCCAAGCTGGGCTGAAAGTAACTGTCTGTCCATTCTGACTTTTTTTTTTTAGACGGTTTCTTATACACAGTTCCTATTTCCCACCAATGCTCTGGGAACTCGGAGAAACACGATAGATTCCACCTCCTCTTTCTCCCAATTTCGCAATGCAAGCCATCGTAGCCTTTCTTTGGGAAGAGCTAACAGCACCCAGGGGAGCATTGATGCAGGTAACTTCTCAAGTAGCTCGTTTTAATATCCTTCAGTACCCCGATGGTAGGCAGTTATTGCAAAGGGCTGATGTGTTTTAGTCCCCCTATTAGCTTAAATTAAGTAAAATATAGTCTTGTGTTGTGGGTGAAACACAGTTCATTCCGTATTTGCTTAGAAAGCTTGCTTGTGGGGGATGGAAAGTTAAATAAACAAGCACGCTGGTTGTATTGACAGCCCCGATGGCACCCGGCATGCCTCCTCCTGTCATCAGCATTGTTTGTTCCTCCGGCATCAGGCTTATCCTTACCTTCCTTTGCTATGGAAAATTTACAGTGGCAACACAGTAATCATAAGCTGAAGGTGTAAATTCCACTCGTGACCTTTAGTAGGCTGGAATGGGCTGTGTTTACAGAACTGGACACAAAACATAAGCCAAAGCACTATATGCTTAAGATATTTTGTCACGATAAATGAAACAAATCAAAACATTTGCTTGAACAGATGAAAACTTGTTGCCAGGAATAAAAGTCATTGCAGAGCTTTATATAATGCCGCAGTTCTCTAAGCCCAAAATTCACATTTACCAGGTAATTCATAAGCTGTAGGTCCTCTATATCTTGGCAACTCACATAAGTATAGAAATGCTTGGAGTTGTCGAAACTTAACCATTTTTCATCTCTTTAAAAAGTCTTGAATGGCAAGAATATTGCGCATTATCTGTGAACTTGCTTGCCACTTCTGTTAAGTCCAGAGATTTCTTGATTTCTAATTAATTCCTTTCTTCTATATCTAAACTGTTGTTTTGTAGGTAGTGACCTGGGAGACTTTGTTGAATACGACCCAAATCTTTTAGATGATCCCCAGTGGCCATGTGGCAAACATAAGCGGGTTTTAATATTTCCTTCATATATGGTAAGTGATTATGTATAGGACAGAGAAATTCTGGTAACAAAATTATGAAGTTTGAGGTTGTGTTCGGCCATATTTTAAGAAGACTGTTATTATTTTTAATCTACTAATAAGAGCTGTTCGGAATGCTTTGTTCTGAATGACAGTGACTTCTCAAGACATGTTAAAACAAACTCATGGAGGTATTACAAAAGCAAACACTTTTATTACCGCTGTATTTCATAAATGCTGTGGATGAAAGGCTTGTTCAAACAATGCACTCATTCTCTGGCATTCAGAGGAAAATTTATACTTCCTCGAATTGGCATCTATTACAAAATAGGAGGATGCCCATTGGGGTTTTTCTGAAGTTATGAAGCTACACTGTGTTTTGATGCTAATCATTCACTCCTCTGAACAGCTTTGTTTCCCAGGTATTTATTTCACCATGGGATAGTCCTTCCTTTGATTGCAGCAATTGCAAGCAGAATCTGTATATTTCTCACTGTATCCAAACCCTTAATGACACAGACACATAACTGTTCCATGGTCTGTGCTCTGACTGAATGTTTTCTGTGGTGACAGACTTTTGTAGCCTTTTTCTGGTTGCTCCAAGCCTGTAGTCTGTTTTGGCAGGACTGTTGCAAGATGCAGTGCAGTCGTACATGAGTGAGCATGGATCTGTCTGGATTATACATCCAGAGTAATAGTGGCAGTAGGGAAAAGGTTCTTCTGTTTCCCACCCCCCACCAGAGAAGTGACCTACTACTCTTACCTATATAGAGATATGATAGGATTTGAAACACTGAGGTCTAAAGTGTTGTCCATGTTCTTGTTTAATGTGGAACAGAAGACAGTATTTAAGAAACTGCTAATGTTTGTAAAGATATAGCCTTTGTGTGTTCTCATCTGCCCCCCACCCTGGGGGTAATTTGGCTCTTGGGTGCTCCTTCTTCAAAATAAACTCCAAGTGTTTCATGCAGATTGAAGATTATCTCCTTGCTAGCAGGAATGTTCTGTCTGTTTCACACAGGGGCTTAACTGAGTTCTAAGGCTGTGTTTATGCTAGATTTTCAACTGGGAAGTCCAGAATGTCCTCTGCTTACTTGCTTTCCTTTAAGGATTGGCGAGTTACTTTTTGGCTGCCAACCCACAAAGTGACAACCTTTTATAGCAGCTACATCTGTCTGGGAAAATATTTGTCAGGTTTTGATATGGTTACTGTCGTGGACAGGGAACTGTCTTCGCTCAAGGAGAAAGACATTGTTACCCAACATCCAGAGGGAACGTAGTTCTAGCAGTCATGGCTGTGCTCCTGACCTTCCTCGGGCTGTGAACGTGTGCCAGGCAGTACAAGTCCCCTGGGATCACCCGAGATCTTTGATCCCTTTTTTAACTTGATGCTGTCATGGACATAGTTAAATGAGCCAAAATGGGGCAGCCAGGGTGGCATCGTGCAAGGGAGTTCTCCATCCCGGAGTGGGTGTTCAGGGCCATTCTTCTCCATATGCTGGTTGACCACAGCATTTCAAGTCTTATATTAGTACTTCCGTTGGAAAAAAAAAAAAAAAAGGAGCTGCCTGAGGGTTTGACAGGGTATGACTAGATGCCCTAAAGGTGAAAAATGGACTTCAAGGACAGTTGCTAAAATAGGTGTCATTGTTTATCTACAATATATTTGCACTGACAGGGATCTCCTTGCTTTTTAATTTTCTCTAGGGATTAATTACTGCTGTGTCTGGAATAATGTCTTATTTGACAGTTGAGGGGTTTTTTCCTGAATTTGCCTTCCAGACATCACCTCTTCAGCACTGCCTGAGGGTCTGTGGAACTCCGTTTCTGAAGGCAGGCACTATTCTAAGAAAGGGTTGAAGGACATTAAGTGCTCTGTTTCTTTTGTTGAGGGGAATCACAGGCAGGTGCCAAGGGCTCTCTCAGCTGGGGTTTTGCCTGCCCACAGCCGAAGCAGCATAGCTGTGATGCCATGCAGGAGCTGCACGGCTTTGCAAGGAACTGAGGGGCAGGTGGTTTTTCTTCAGTGCCCAGCCGAAAGATTTTGCAAGGTGCTGGTGCTTCCTTCAGGCGAGAGAAGGAAAAAAACGTAGTGCTGGAGTGTCCTGGGAGCTTGTGGATTAAAGAGGATTTTGCAGTTTGGGCAAGGGCTTGTGCCTAGAGCTAGTGAATCTAAGACCATATTGGCTATGCAGGAGACTTTACCCACATCTGTTTTAGACTTTCCTGATTCTACTGGCATTCCCAATCCCTCTCCCTGCAGTTCACATCAGTGTGAGCAGGAGCAAAATAGGCTTATGATTTCAAGTCATTTTCTTCCCCCCCAAATACAAAAATCAGCACACTCTGCAATTAAAGCAAATTGCAGTCTGGTGCCAGCGAGAGACCTGTGGTCTCTTCCTGACCGTGCACAGCCACTGCGGCAGTGCCAGACCTCTGCCAAATGACCGCAGAGGCCGGCAGCAGCCGCTGGTCCGGGGCGGAATGTGGCTGTAATTGCTGCCTCTCACAAGTGCCAGAGCAGCTGAGAGCGGCTCTGATGTCAGCGCCCAGCATTTTGTTGTGCGTGGAGAGCTGCAGCTTGTAATTAAAGTTTCGTTACTTGGCCAGGATTTAGCATTAATGCTCGACAGCTGCAAGCTTGTAGATATTCCCCTCACCCCTCCTTATGGATGTCAGAGCAATTAATGGGGGGAAGGTGTGGAAGAGGAGTGGATGCTGGGCTGCGGCACTGCCTGCGGGATAGAGCTGCATGCGCTGATATTACTCCCATGAGCCTGCCTTGTGCTTTGCAGGCCAGGATTTCTCCGCTGGGAAAGCTCTGTTGAGGTCTGTGTGAATGCTGCATCAGTAAACACTGCGGGCTTTATCCTGAGGCATAAGACAGACAAAATGTGTGGTCCGGCCAGGAGTTTACTCAGAAATACATGCAACTAGCATTCTATGTGCTAAATTTTTGTGGAGCTTGAGTTTATTATCACTGACACTGACTTTATAGTCTTTTAATTTTACTGAGCTGAATTAGCCCTGACTCTTGGAGAGAAGTGTTAGCTACAAGTCCTCAGCTGTTTTCAAGGAGGAGCTGAACTTCCTCATTGAAGATAGCTGTGGGGAAGGAGAAGTGCTTTTGGTTTGGTCTTTCTTTTTTTTCTTTTTTTTTT
>VYXC01008332.1:1081346-1139836 GCA_013397175.1 Platysteira castanea
CAGTGGAGTCCCAGGCTTAAAAGAGCATACACTTCCCTGTCCTATTTCTAAAAGTAATACCCACAAATGGCCTGTCAGGGGACAATTTTGAAAGTATTCTTCAATACTTTCCCAACACAAACTCTACAGCTTCTATTAATTGTATTAGTTGTATTTAAACTCTGGCCTGCCCTGGAGAAATTATTTCATTTCGTGTTGTTTTTGTAGGAGAGTCTGCAATCTCTGCTGCAATATAAACAGTAAGAGGTAGAAAAAATTCATGCTGGGGGGTGGGGGGGAAGGGAAACATCATGTCATGTTTAACAGATGTCTTCCTGGCTGATACTGCTAAAACAGGAATTTGTGCAGAGTCTTAAATCTCTCTAGAACAGGAACTTTATCTACCAGACTGAGCATTAATTTCTTTCCTCGAATCTCATGTTGACTAACGTATGTGCAGACTCATCAGTTCCCCCCGGTCTCTCTTCATTCTTTAAAGCCAGCAGGAACTCCTCCTGTACTGAAGTAGAAAACTCATTCACAACAGGCCTGAGGCTGATCCTGCAGTCCTGCTTTTGTTGGTAGCACAGAAACACAGGACCGTGTTAGCTGGTCGCTGTGTGCTGCCAAAACTTAGAGCAAAAGAAGAAAAGCCCAGATCAGCAGCACGTTGGCTTTGAGTGACCCTTCTGTAGTCACATCCCTGAAATACCCATCCATGTGTGCTCAAGGGATACACATGGAATTAGGTTTGGGTACTGAAATACAGTGTCACTGTGTTGGTTTTATTATATAAAAATAAATGGACATCTCCACACCACAAATAAAATAAGGACATCACAGAAGTCTGCAGAGCTGTTGCAGTGCCTGTCTGCCAGCCTGCACTTGCCAGGTACCGCGTTAGCGGCGAGCACAGCCGGGCTACACTATTTAATATTAGTCCTCCAGTGTGATTTTAAAATTAGAACTGCTTGTCTGCCCTGGCCCTTTGGTCTAACAAAAGCCCTGCATGATGATATAATGCATTTGGTCTCTCGTTCCCCCATTCTGTCTTTCACGAGGAGCAGCAAGGTCAGGAAAACTCCACCGCAGCCAGTGTCCTTCAGTGCTGTCACCCTATTCTTCGAGCCACTTCCGTAGTTGTATATTAAGTATCTCCAGACTGCTTTTTTATCAGCTGCTGACCTTGTACCCAAAAGTCTCAGGGAGCAGAGGATTGCAGTGGTAGATAATCATATTTAAACCCTGTGCTCTATGCATTTGATGCTGTTTGGCTGAGACTCCAATGAACAATTATTTTGTAACAGTGACAAACTGTATTAATTGAGAATCATTCCAGAGTGTTAACAGTATAAAATAAACTGGTGTCTTTCCATGTACTTAATTTCAAAGAGGCAGTTTTGAGACTATTTGCCTTGTGAAATTCAAAATCTTTCAGTTTAAGGTCCTTGAATGTTAATAGCTTTGTAACAAAAGAAACGTCTTACTTCAGTCTATCTTTTCCTTTTTTAGAATTTTAATTATAATTCGGAATCACTCCCATTTTCCCTCACAGTTTAAAGTCTCTTCTCTGTCAGGAATTCCCATATATGTCCATCATAAGCCATAAGTATATGAATTAGGGTACTGGCAGTTGATAGGTACATAGCTGGTCACCTATGGGATGCATTAAAGTAGTCAGAGAATGCAGAGTCATTGACTTCTTTTCATTTCTTGTGTGGCTGAGAACTTATCAGTGACCTACCGAAAGTCTGTTTCAGGTATCAGTCTTCCGTCTGCTCTCTGTGAAGTAGATTTATCAGGGGTACACAGTAACAACAGCTGAAGAGAGCCTATCATATATTTTTCATTTTATTCACCTATTTTATTCTGATTTTATCCTTCTTAAGCTAAGAGATAGAGGCATCCAAGGCTGGATCATCTTTTACTGGTGGCATGCCAAAGTAGGATTTATTTTCAACAATATTTCATCCTGCCAGTCTTTCCAACCGTTTCAGGCATCCTCTCTCCTCCCATATTTATGAACTATATATACAGCTTTCCTATGAGAAAGCAGCTGCTTGAAAACGCTTGTGAATAACACACGAGCTGAGCTCCAAGTTCAAAACTGCCAGCCATGCAAAAAGTGTGCAGAGCAGAGACTTGGGCTGAAGCGTTCCTCACGCTGCCCAGGCATCTGTCAGCTGCCATATATCGGGGCTTTCATTTGTCTTGTGCCTTCCGTCACCAAACTAAAATATACATACACAGATTTGTGTACAGGGAACGTAACAGAGCCCACAAAGGAGTATTGCTGAATGCTGCACTGGAATGTGTTCTGTGCAAATAAGCTGTGAGAAACAAGACAGACGGTTCTGGATGACAGAAGTTAAAAACATTGGAGATCAGAGTATGAGAGAGACAGTTTAGTTCCTAGTGCCTTGTTCATGTGTCTGACAGCTCTGGGAGTACCGAGTGCCTGCCTGCTAGGGAATAATATTATGTGTAAGAAAGCAAGTTTGGAGATAGAGAAAAGCTGTGCTCCTTTTAGGGAAATATTTGCAAACCCTTCATAAAATTTGGAGCATCAGTATCGATCAGAGCCCTGACACAGGCAATACCAGAATTGACCTGGACAAACAGACAGGTATTTTTCTTCACATGGCAGCTTCATTTGGGACACACAGACAGCTCAAGTGCAATGACATGGCCTAAAACAGAAGAGAAGTGTAAGGGCTGAACAGGGAGCAGAGAAGGATGGCCTTGTGTCCAAGCCGTTCCCTGCCAGATCCCAGCTGGTTCTTATGGGTTGCTGGACCACCCCAGAGCTTTCCTCTGCTCCCTTACTCGTGGGCAGGAGAGCAGTGAGGGTTGCTGCTCAGTGCCAAGCTGTTTGCAGGGTGCATGAGGTGCCCTGGGCAGGAGCAGGGTTGGGGACCAAGATTTCTATGTGAGTGCTGTGCCCCAGCAGGAGGGGTACTCAGGTGCCTGTTCATTTGAAAGGGTAACTGGTTGGATCACTCAACAGATGCTAATTCAGCATTGATTTTAAATTACCTCTCAACAGATAATCTTCAGGGGTTTTTTTCTGCCTTCCTCTCTGGTGGGCAGGGTCCTGCATGCACAGGATGCATTTCTGTAGGCACCAGCTGGGCAAGCAGCATCCCAGTGCTTGAAGTCCAGCTTCTGCAGCAGCTACGACAGAAAAAAAGAGAATCAAGGAACAAAAAAAGAACTTGCACAAATCCTTTTGTTGAGAATAAGGGCAGTTCGCTGAGCTCTCCAGCATGGCACTGACAAGATGAGACAGCTGCCTTAGAGCCAGTGTGTTCAAACATGCTGCCGTTATCCTGTTACATGAATCAAAACCAGCACACACCAGCTTTCATCTGGATTTCATTATTGTGATTTATATCGTAGAGACTGTTGTCTCGCAGGAAGCGGCAGTATTCAGAGTTGGAGAGGGGGAGATTCTTACCAACAGGACGAAATTGACAAATCTCCGTGTTTAAAAATAACCATACCTCTTTACTGTTCTCTGGTTTAAGCTGTCTGCTTAGTCTCAAGCCTCTGAGCGCTTTGCTTTAAATGAAATTTTTAAAAAGAGCTTTTCTCTTTCCAAAGAGAATTTAGCTGAATTCTGGCAAACCTCCCACAGGCTGGAGGAGTCCCAGGTAAAACAAGTCGGTGCCTGCAGAGCAGCCATGGGGAAAGGTGCATCCCAGGGGGCTGCTGCTGCTGTGTGGCAGAGCCCAGGGCTCGCTCCCCCTCTGCGCAGTGGCCCCCAGAGCTGGGGTCACCCTGAAACTCACTTGTTAGAGGTGAGAACAGCTGAAACTCGCTGTCTGGCACAACTTCTGTGCAGCCTGGAGCCTGGAGGATGGACAGCCCCTCCCTCTGCTGCTGTTCCCTTTCTCTTGGGAAGTGGTTTCTGCTGTGCACACAAGCAAGGGAAGAAGATAACCTGGAGAGAGCTAAAGGCAAGTTAATTAAGATAAAACCATGAGCTCTGTGGTAATGAAGAACAAACAACGGGCATTTAGGTTTGCAGTGAAGCATGAAATAAGGTGTCAGGTAGTTTTGCACAGTAACACTGAGCTCGCCATTTCTAGGATTGCCCAAGACAACCAAAAAATACTGGTAGTAACTAAAATCACCTTTACATTTAATAGGATGTATGTGCTTAGTGTCTCTTGACTCCGTAAGCAAGAGCAGCATGGACCCATGTTTCTGTGCCCCGAGCAGCAGACAGCAGTGGTTTAATTTAGATGTGGCTTGTTTTAGTGTCCTCTTGTAGCAGTTCTGAGAGGAAGCCTCTTAACACATAAAACTCGCAGCATATCTGTACATCAGCAGCACCCAACTTGCTGATGATCCTTTGGCAATGATACCAAGGAGTGGGCAGGCAGGCTGCAACATTCCCGGGAAAGAAAGGAAAGGAGTAGACCTTAATTCTTCTGCTTTAGAGGGCTGAGCCCTGCCAGGTGAGACGAAGCACGTGAGAAGCTGTCTGCAGTGAAGAGCCAGGGCTGCGCAGTGCATGCAAACATCCTTCCAACCTCAGCAGGGCTAAAACCAGGCAGGCCCACACATTCCATTGAAGGCTTTCCCACCGATCCCGGGTAGGGCAAGGCTTCTCCTCCCTGTCTTTTCCTCTCTTCCTTTTCTTCAGGTGTGGCAGCACATTGCCTGCTTCAGCATCAAGGCAGCTTATGAATTTTTAACCTCAGGGGCACTGCACTGTCTGCCTGAACCTGCATCAGACTCATCCATACACGTGCAGGGCAGCAGGTGTGGCTGGAGAGTGTTGATGTGGCAGAATGGCCCATGTTTTAAAACGTATATGACCGTAACAACACCCCATGGCAAAAGCTTGGTTTTTCCTCTCTATTACAGTGTGTTTGCCTCAAATACTGCTGGGCACTATTCAGGGGAAACACATGCTCTGCTCTGTTTTAAATGCCTATAATTCCTAATAATTCAGTACTGTATCTCGTAAATAAAGTGCAGGAAAAGTTAGGTATGTTTTACTCTCCTTCATGCCTATTTTGGAAACAGAGAACAACATGACTGGATAAAGGGAATTGTCTGATTTCTCTCTAGAGCCATTGCACTTTGTATTCCCGGAGCCCTTCCATATATTATTTTAATGATTGAAAAAAAGACTGAAAGCATATGCAGTCAGTCTTTTTGGCTGATTTTGATTCCCATGAGGATATGTTACAGCAAAGCTCCACCTTCTATAAAGGCATAACATGCAGCAAGGGTGTTGCATGCTTCTTTCCACCTCTTGTTGTTTGGTGTTAACAGCCCTTTGCCATAATACAGATTCATAGAAACCAGAAATTAGAAGGGAAATATTATTTTACAAGCAGGAGAATGCATTGCTGCTCTCTTACATGCTTGAAGCTGGCAGGGAGCTGGATGCCTGGGGACCAGGCTGTCCCCAGGTGCCCAAGCTGGGGTTCTTCTTCACTTCTGTCCAACGGGCAGAACTGCCAAAGCATGGAAGAGAATTGACACGTTCCCAAAATAGAGGTTGGTTTGTTGTGCAGCTGATAGATTTTGGCCAGGTGAATGGTGGCAGAGGATTTGGGCAAGTGCTGCCTGAACAAAGACTGAGGGAACGAGAGAAGTGCTGGGCACCCACAGATGCAGGTGCTGTGTTGGCCAGGAGAACCCTCTGCAGCTTGGGGAGATCCCTTAGGCTGTAACAAAAAGGAACAGAAAGCTCAAAGGAAATAGACTGTACCTTTTGAATGTTGTCCTGACTCTTTTGTCCACTTACTGCCTAACTTATGACAGCATTACTGCCTTCCACTCTACTGAGTAACCTGCCGTATAAGCTAATTACTTATTTTATCATAAATGTATGCTACAGCTCAAGAGTTTGTACCTGTGGTTTCTTTGAACAATCAGTTTGAGAGAAACTCAAAATGTTTCTCAGAGCCACATGGAGAGATGCACCAAGATCTGGTCATCAAATCAGTTACTGTGATGAATTTTTTTTATTTTACAAGATCTCTCAGGTTTCATCCAGTCACATTTGTCTTAAAATCACTCTTAGCAATAGTCGGAGGATGCTAATGAGGTATGTATTGTTCAAGGCTTGTGCTGAACAGGTCACTTGTTTTGTCAGTCACAAATAAACAGATGCCTTATTTCGGATTTAATTTTCCTGTCTGCTGAAAGCATTGGGACTGACTGGCACTTGTTTGGTATTCCTTGCTTCTGGAAATCAAGTGATCTTCTTTATTACAAACTACAAGAGTAATTCTCTTCTCACCTGTGTTACAGACCACGGTTATAGACTACGTGAAGCCATCGGATCTCAAGAAGGACATGAATGAGACCTTTAAGGAGAAGTTCCCTCACATCAAGCTAACCCTCAGTAAAATAAGAAGGTACGTTGCAAAGCTTGATAAGGCTGCAATGTGATGCAGCTGTCTCACATTTCAGTGCAATTCCTGCTGTACATGAGGGGAAGCACAGCACTGATTGATCTCCCAGGAGCAGTGACCAGCAGAGGTGCAGAGTAAGTCAGATGATTGCTTTGATTACTGAGATGAGTAAGCAAGATAGAGGAATGCACAAACACACACTGGTCAGGTGTCAAACACAGCGTCTAACAGGATGAGGATGAGAGCTGGGCATGCACTATATTAAAATACCCAGGAAAATAACAAGAGTCTCTAAGCTCATGGCAATTAACTTAGAAACAGACTGAGAAAAGAGAAGTGCTGACTTTTGTACCTTGGCCAGAAGCAAAAAGAGTAGTTGGCTTCACAGCAAAGTTGTAATATTCCATCTCGGTTTCCAGTGTGGCAGGCTAGACATACTGCTCCACTGAAGTAATGATAATTTCATTTGACCCTAGTGGCCAGAGGACACTGAGCCACACTGCTCTGTAACCAGAGAGTGCTGCAGTACACGGACAGAACTGTCAGTTTGGATTTGACCAACCATAACCAGCAGCAAAAGCTGCACAGAGAACACCAGTAATCAAAACGTTGTTCCTAAACAAACGGTATGCAGCATAGGACCTCTGATGAAATATTGTTGCTAAAAATGTCAGAGCTTTTTTTGGTTGCTTTTATAGTTTGACACAGCTGTCTGTTGGGGGCAGTGAGGAGGAAGCGAGATGTAAATATGTGCCGTGAAATGTGCCCCAAAGCAGAATAAAGATACCTGCACAGTAAATTATGTTTTCCCTTCCATTTGACTAAGCAGGAATATCTGAAAGCATGGCTCTTGGGGTGAAATGAGAAATGCTTTAAAACTCATCTCACAGCATACTTGTCTGATTTCTTTACTCAGCTTGAAGAGAGAAATGCGCAAGCTTGCTCAAGAAGAATGTGGTTTTGAAGAGCCCACAGTGGCCATGGCCTTTGTCTACTTTGAGAAGCTCGCTCTCAAGGGGAAGCTGAACAAGCAGAATAGAAAGCTTTGTGCTGGAGCTTGTGTTCTTTTAGCAGCCAAAATTGGCAGTGACCTCAGAAAACATGAAGTCAAGCATCTTATAGATGTACGTATCCATAAGTTTCTGGTGTTCCATCTACATGAAGTGCTGGTGTGTGGTCTGTGGAAGGCTGTTTGTCAGTGGACTTGCTCTCCTTTAGGCTTCCAGATGTACAGCCAGCGAAATACCTTTTTTTGTTACACATTTTTGTGGAAGTTGTAGTGATCAATGTCACTGCAGAGGCGTGGGAAGCTTGTTTGACGGGATAGAAGGCCCTGGGGTCAGATACAGTGAGATTTGAGATGTATCTGATCATCATTCTGTCAATACATGGCAAAAGGTGAACCCTCAGGAAATTAATTTTACTTTTACTTATGTTTTCAAAAGAGTCAGTAAGAATTCTCCTTTGAGTATTAAATGCAGATACTAATTTCAGCTGGAGTCCAATAGACATTTGGATTTCTTCTATCAAGTTTAGCTTTTGGGCAAGTAAACCTAAGGAGGTGTTCCCATTAGAACACCTCACTCCAGGTGTTTTTTGTAGAGTGGGGGGTTTGGTCCTCCACCTGCTCCATATGAAAGGGGTAACATGGGGGAGTGTTATGCCATAATCCTCTGCAAGCACCAAGGTACCCATCTGATGTAACCCTACAGAAAGTTAGGCCTCTGTCTGGGTGTGTGGCTACAAGCAGCTCACTCAATGGAAGAGGCATGGGATCATGGACAGGGGGCAGGACTGGACTCATGCCCTCCTCCCACTGTCACAGAGCTGGGTTGACAGTCAGTTTGTTAGAAAGCCCTCTGAATAACCACAGAAAAAATCAGCCAAGTGGGAATTGGAAGATCTGGCCTCTCTTGCTCTCTTGAAACATTGGTCCATCCATAAGACACATTGAACTTTGCAGTAGACCCAGTGGGCAGAGAAGTAGCAAGACAGGGAGATCCTAAGAAGAGGATGAGGGGGGAAATATCCCTGAGCAACTGGTTGCCTACTTGTAGCATCCAAATCCAGTGGAAACAGCAGAGCATATGGGAGGTTTAGTACATTACAGCACAAAACCAACTATAAAACCCATCTCATCCCCCATGAGGATAGCAGTTCCTATTACTCACTGTTCATGTGGTTACTGCAGATGACACCTTCTGCCTCTGAGGTATTAAGAACAAATTGTGGCAAAAATAATTTCCCCGGTAGGGCGTTGTAGCACAGTCTAATGCTGAGAGGAAAACTAGTGATTTCAAGCAGTGCAGGAAATTTAAGGACAATTACAAGATGCATGTCTTCCATTACACAAGTGATTTTGATGTTTGCATGAAGTCAGGAATTTCCTGTTGCTGCAGTGGTAATCACTGTGATCGTTAGGAGATGTATCTGCTGGCAGTGGAATGAGTGAAAGGACGAACGTGTCAGAAATAGCATGGCTGGCTGAGCTTTATGAGTTCACCTTCACAGTAAGGATCCAGTACATCCAGTTCACACAGCTCAGATTTTCTAAACCTAGAGCCATGCAAGTCGACCAGGACAGAAGTTTAATGGCACTAGCATGTGTGTTTTGAAAAATGCCATTTGTGGGAAAGCACTAGAAAGGCAAAACCCTCATTCCATCTTTTTAAATTTATTTTTTTTTCCCCCTCGGCTCTGCTGGCAGAAACTGGAAGAGAAGTTCCGGCTGAACAGGCGCGAGCTGATCGCCTTCGAGTTCCCAGTGCTGGTGGCTTTGGAGTTTGCTCTCCACCTTCCCGAGCACGAAGTGATGCCGCACTACAGACGCTTGGTGCAGAACTCCTAGCGCTGGCTGCCCGGCGGGGAAGGGGCTCCAGACTGTTCCCGCTTGGCTCTCCCGAGCCACAGTTACTACTGGAAATGCAAAATCAGACTCCTAACACTTCACTCTCTCTCTCCCCACAAAAACAGTTTTTCTGGCTACATACAGGAAATACTGCATCGACTCTCGGCTTTGACGAATTTATGTATCGTTACTTTCTCAAAGCAGGTGAAGACTGAGCTGTTGGTAGATAGTTCACATGCTGAAACTGGGTGGCAACTGACCCTACCTGTAGGGACCACAGCTATAAATGTAGGCAAAATATAGAAGGGCAGCCTCCATGACCACCCTTCTCTCCATCACACAAACCCTGGAAGCCCACTGAGTGCATTCTCGTAGCGCTTTTTCTACAGACCTGCTGCAAATTCCAAGAGGACTTCTTAAAGTGAAAAAGCTTTTAAAGAAGATATCTTCACTGTGTCAAAAAGAATGTGCCAATCTATTTTTGTATCAGCAATTGAAAGTGCACTTTTTCCTGTGGGGTATTTGTGTGTGTATCCGTGTGTGTGTGCGTGTGCGACACCGAACTGATCTCAGTCCAGGTGGTTGGCTTAGCTGTTTCCAAGTATATCAGTTACTGGTGGTGAAGATCAAGGTGACCTTACACGTTTACTTCTTGAAAAACGTAACTACTGGAAAAGTGGTAAATGGGATCATTTTTGGACACTTGGGGTTTTTTATTCTCTGATCTTTCCAACATTGTACCTTTGAAAGGATTACACTACTACTACTGCGAGAGAAGGATCAGCAACTGACCTTAAGTTTTCAGTCACGTTTGTGGTAAAGATGAAAGCATTAGTATAAGATTTCCATGTCATGTTTTTTAAAAATATCTTGTGTTAAGCCACATGCATATTTTTAACCTTCGCACTTTTCCCACTGTGGAGATGGTTAGACTTGCACTCTGTAGTGTTGTATTTCTGTGCTCTATGTTAGAGTGCGTAATAAGCACATTTATTGTGCTCTATCTTAAAACAGTGTTTTATTAAAAAAAAAAAAAGAGTAGGGCTCAGCAGTATAACGGGTGTCTTAAGGCTCCAACAGCAGGGGCATCAGCCATTATAGTTTTGGGGTTTTAATTAGGATTGACTGTGCAAAACCTAAAATCTGTGCCCATTGAGATTCAGTTCCTTTAGACATTGCAGTACTGGAGTTTTACGGTAAAACTTCTTGCAGCTTCCCTGGTTCTGACTGGACACCCAGAAAGCTTAAAGGCTTTATCCAAGCTCCTGATGCTATATCCACACTAAGCTAATGCCGTGCTGATGGACATTGTTCAATTGCTGTTACCATGTGGGATTCCACCCCTGTCCAATCTTCTCTTGTGCTGGTTCACTTGACAAGCCTTGCCCTCAACGTGCCCCACATGGATCTGCTAAATTCAAGTTATTACATTTGTGGTAATTATAAAATAAATAATAGTCTCAACTGTGAGATTTCAGCTGAAGCCTTACCTCTCTAAGTTTGGGAGTGCTTGCTCAGAGTATGGAAAGGGCTTGTGAGCAGAACGTAGAGAAGTGGGACATATCAGAGGATGCAAACACACTAATGCTTACTTTCTTTCATTCTTACTTTAATCAGTTTTATTATTTCCTTCAGTTAGGCCAGGAAACATCCAGTTTCTTTACCAGCTTTGACTCCTTTAAATTCTAGTATGAAAAAAGCCTGCATACAATTGCTCTACAGGATCTGGAAAAGTTACATGTCAGGACAAATGGGAATTTGTTTGATGCTATTGCTCTCCCCCCATTCTAAGGGGGAGGGTGACTATGCTAGCTTACAGTTATTATTAATACTTACCTGATTACTGATATAGATACATTCCGACAGGACTGGGGAGGAGGGGGTAAGGAGAAAAGTGTGCACTTAAACCTTCCCAGTGTAACGTCCCAGGTCGCTGCAACCCACGCGTCACTCAGCCAGCTGCAAAGTGAGGGCGGGGGGGCCCTTGACAGCACTCGTACTCCCTCCTCCTTCTCCTTCTTCTCCTTCTCCTTCTCCTTCTCCTGGCCCCCACACAGCCAAGGAACAGTGGAGCCAAGAGCCTGGAGCACACCTGGAGCCTGCTGGTTTATTAAGAACAAAAGGTGGTGGGTGTAGTGTGGACCTATGATCCAAAACAGTCTGTGGGTCAGCTAGGAGGGCTTCTACCCTTGGCCGTATGCCTTTCCACCCAAATTGTGTATATACGTTCAAGATTTGTTTCTGATTGCGGAGATCAGTTTCTAATAGCGACCACTCAAGGCTGAGCAGAGGCTTTACCTTTCCGCGTAGGCCTCTACCTTTTGCTTTTGAGTCTGATTTTTTTCTTATATTGCTTTATAGCATTGCAGGGAAAAAGCAAATTATGATTGCAAGATGCAGACTAAAGAATGACAGTCTTACAGTAGTCTTTAGAGACGCTGTTGAATCATGCTGTCACATCTTTTGTCTTCTGTGCTGCTACCCAACCCTGATCTACAGTTTACACAGATTTCTGGGATGAAATCTGATTGCTGGAGGCTTTCTGCTTTTCATTGTTATCGCTGTTGTTTTGGGGGTGGAAAAGGGTTTCAGAGTGACATTCAGTTGCAGTTTGAATGTGGAATAAACACTTAAGGTGGTGATGATGTTGCACTGTTCACTTAGGAACGTCTATAAAGCCATATGTTGCTAGATCTCAGAGCACAAAGCTTGGTCAGTACAATTATGATTAGGACAATGGGCAGGATTTGCCCCCCTTTTCTGCCCCACCCTGGGAAAATTCAGGCTGAAGATGTAGAGAAAATCTGTACCAAACAAAATACATGTTGATTGTTTTCCTTTGTCTTACATGGCAATGAGTGTTGATTTACAAATGATTTTAGGTTCAACTTTAAATAGTTTGGGAAAATAATCCATTCCATATAACTTGTTCTGTTTTGAAATTATATACCATACACTCTACCATGCAGAGTTTATTCCTTTTCTAAAAAAAATAAAGTTTTAAAAAAATTGAAAAGCACTGACTCTTTTCCACCAGTGACAGTATGTAAAATTATTTTGTCTCTCATCTGTATGTGAAAAGTGGTTTGGTTTTGTTTCCCTCTGGGACATAGAGCTGCTTATTAGTAAGCAGTAAGATTGCCAAAGGACCCTGGCCATCTCCTGGTGTTCAGCTCCCTGCAGAGACCTCATTTCAAACATCTTCCTTCCATTCAAGATTGTAACCTTCTTCCCAGACCACTGTTTTGGGTTTGTTGGGATTTTAAGCCCTTCTTTTTGGCAGCACCTGGAACTGCCAGAAGCCGGTTCTCTGAGTCCCAGCTGTCGATATGCCAAAGGATGAGGCACAGGGAGGCTCTTCAGCATTGTTCATATCTCACGACCCCTTGTTCACGGAGGAATTCGGAATACGCTGCTTTGGTTTAGTCCAGGTGATGGTAAAACTTACAACCAGCCCACGTGCCAGTGATAGTTCACAAGCAGCTACTTCCTTTTTGGAGGTGAAAGTTGTGTTTTGGACATTCATGTGTTGCACACCCGATTGCCCACCGTATGTTTGCATTCAAGTTATATTTTTTTACACCTATGACACCCCCTAAATCCAATACCTATCTAGGTGGTCTCACCAAACATACCCATTTACTTGCATTTTCATTCCACGTTAATAAAGTTATGGGGAAGGTTTGCCTCCCTACCTTTACCCATCACTCCAGAGACTCAGAACTTTAAATCATATTTGTGACAATACAAACATTAGCATGATTTACACAGACTCCAGAACATACAAACATACAGAAGAATACTTGGCAATCATTTTCCTAAACTACTTATTAACTGGCAATGGCTTATTTGGGATAGTTTGTAACATATCTAAATGGCACAACTTCAGCTAATTGCTCCAGCCTCCTAAAATACAGAACTCACAACATGAGACTTCTGTGAGGAGTGGTTTGCTAAGAGATGATTGCACCTTCCCACGATGCTAAAGGATTTTGGCACCAGGCCCCACAATAAACATGTAAAAAACCACAAACAAGGTAAAAGTAGTTGAGCGAGGCGAGAGACTGAGCAATTGGAGTAAGAATGCCAACATCACTAGCTGAGACTGAAATCTGCCCCAAGTTGCAGCTTTGGGGAGGGAGGGGAGTGTGGGAAGCAGATTTGAACTTAATTTGTTCATCTCCCATTGTAAACTCTGTACTGAAGAGGGAGAAGAAAAGAGGGAAAAAAACATCAGGTGCATCCTTTCACAGAATGTTGTGTGCAAAGTAAAAAGGCCTTTGTGAAATCCTAAACTGTGATGCTTCTCACTGACTTCATGTGAGCCTGTAACAGCCAGAGACCCCCACCTCAGCCTGGCATCTGATGGTCCAGGTGAGCTCAAAGGAGAGCTCTTCAGTCGCTGAAAAAACCAACAAACATACACCCTGCCCAGACTCCAGCAGCAAATACCGGGAGCAACAGAGAGAGAGGAGAAGCAGTGCTTATTGCGTGGTACTGGGAAAGAGCAGGAACTGTGATCCTGGAAAATGGCCTGCATACCTGCAAAGCAGGGCTGGGGTGGACCAAGAAGTTGCTCCTGACTTGAGCAGCAAACACATCCTCCCTTTAACAAGACTTAAATATTGGCTGCTATCGTAAGTTGCCCTTCCTACATGTTCATCTAGTCTGTCATACACCCCTTTCCATAATCTTGTTAAACATCATCTTAAGCCAGGTAGGACCCTTGCCTCTGTTACACTGTTTAGACAGATGCTCCAGGACTTAATTCCTCAAACCTGAAGAAGTGTTCCAGTTTGCAGTCAGATTTCATTGGTGACCAATTTATAACTCTTTGAATTCATGTCAGTATTCCATCCAACTTGAAACTGAAATCTTTCTCCTAAGTGAACTCTGGGGTGTGGTGCTCCTTAGCAGCAATCCTTAACAAAGTTCTGGAATTCAGTTAAGCAAGACACTAAAAGGAGAAAGTGGAGGCAAGAAAACCAATCCTCTCCCGGGGGCTTCCAAGAGTAGTGAAGTGTTGTCTTCGTTAACATCAGTGGGTACAACTGCGGGGGAAGAAGCTGTGCAAATCAGGTTTTCACAACCACTGACATGAGACCTAAACTTCCCTCATTTTCAATGCACCAGCAGCCACGAGCCAGCCTTTATACCCTTCTATCCCTTCTTTCACTCAAAGGGCAGGTTTCCCTCTTCTCCGTTGCTTCCCTTTACCAACAGCTGGAGCCTCCAGAGTTGACTGGGAGAGCAAAAGGATGGAGAGGCAGACGGGTTTATTTACAAACCAGTATTAAATCACCCGTGTTCAAAAAAAAAGAGTGGTTTACCAGGAATGGATTTAGGAGAGGAATATTGGGATTTTCTCTTAGGTCCTGGACTGAGCTTTAGATAAGCTTTTCCTTAGGCTGGAGCCTTCTAGCAAGGAAATGTTTGGAGACATCTAGACTAACTCAAGCCACCTGTTCTTCCCCTGTTGCTGTAACACTTATGTTGGCCACAGGGCTGAACTTTGCTGGGTTTTTACAGAGGACAAAGGCAGTGTTTCGCAGCATAAAAATGACATGCACAGCATCAGCTTTTAGTCTCTCACACCAGAAGACTAAAAGAACCCAGTTCTGGTCCCTAGATTTCTTCCCATTTGTTTGTGTCTCAGGAACCCCTGGGAGTGCACAGGTCTCAGCTCTTTCTCCTTATCTTGCACTTCTCCAATCATCACACACATCCAAATTAAAATAAAAAGGAGGTAAGATGGCACATCTCAACATATTTATAGAGTACTAAGAAAAGAGCAAGCTCACCAAAGAGTAAGCACAAGAATTTCATGCTGGTTTTCTCCCTTCTTGCAAGGAATGCTCGTGGCGGTCCCTGGCTGGGGAAGCAGCACACTCGTGACGGCCTCCCCCAGCCCTTCACAACTCAACATGCTCTTAACTAAACAGCCACTCTGGATGGGGAGGGAAGATAACACGCCAGGAATAGATTCAGAAGAATTGCAGAGCTGAAAAATCTGACAGGATGCGTGAGGGAAGGAGGAATGGTTTGCAAAATTATAAATACGCAGAAAACAACGGGAGGCTGTGGTTTCTAGTGGTATTTCTTGCTGGCAACCAAAGAAGCATGAATATTGGGGTGGTATTTTCATTAAAAAAGATAAAAAACTAATGAAGAAACAGATTGTGTGGAGTTTTAAAAAGACACATAAGGTGCTTTTATTTCTAAACTGTTCTCATCCCACTCAGGCAAAAATGACTGAATTGCTACCATCTGAGTTGGATTAACGGTCTAGACAATGCTGTTTCCCAGTCCCTCCCCACTTGCCAGCACATCCGTAACCAGAAGCCTGAACCCCAGACACCCTCTTTATGCTGGCCTGCATCTGTGAGTGAGAGCACAGCCTGTGGAGCAATTAACACCTGTCAATTAAACTGCCTCATGCAGTCCTTTTTAATTGGGAAGGATGCAGTTCTGTCCTCAGTGCGGGGCACGAGCGCATGGTGGGCCTGGTTCCCACCAGGATACACTGGCTGCCTATTAGCTGCACACTGGGATAAGGCCTGGCTGTGCACCCACTCACACCCACTCGGCCTCCCTTGAAAAGGAAACCCACAGCACCAACAAGAAGGGCAGCGGGGGATCATCACCACAGTTGTCCACGTGAACATCCCTAGAGGAAAAGGGAGAAGAGAGGAGAACTGAAGCAGTGATTACCCACTCATCATTGTCATCATTATTGTCAGCATCATCTTCAGCTCCATCTTCACCTCTTCTTAAGAAGTGAACCTCTCTTCTCCCACCAGCTGTGAGAGGACTAAGAGGGTGCTGAATGAACAGCATGATTGAAATGCAACCTTCCTGCATTAGCAACCTTCCTTCTGCCTTCAAGGCCTAAGGTGAGCTATTCAAACAGGGCTCAGTCTGAGCTCTGAACCCCCACAGTGCAACCCAGGCACTGACTGCACTGGGCCTCCTCGTGGAACACAAGCCTTTCAGCAAAACATCAAAGCACAGACTTAGACATTTTAGGTGGACAAAGTCCAACACATTTCCAAACATCAGGACGTTGTGACAATGTCAGTCTCTCCTAGTCCTGAACATTTTTTCTAGTCAAGGCTAGATCAACTCCAACATATAAGCAACCTCAAGGCATTTACATCATTTACATGCAGATCTTCCAAAAGCACAGCATGGTTTTGAAAGCTCAATATTTAATGCCTTCTTCCAGAGCAACATCCTCCCAGCTATCCTGAAACATCCTCCCATGAGCAGCCTAGACTATAGCATCAACATCTGTTGTATTTTCATGGGCCAAGATGGCAACGCACACAAAACCAAAACCAGAACTGCAAAGTGTTCATCTCCCAGGACAGCCCGAAACGTTCATTAATGTTTTCTGAATACAAGACTCTGCAAGCTGTCATCTGCCTACCAGGGTGACCTATGTATCTGTACAGAGTGGGGGTGAATTAAGACAACAACCCACAGAGAAGAAAAAAAAGAAGGTTTTTTGTTGTTGTTTTTTTGGGGGGTTTTGTTGTTGTTGTTGATTTGTTATTGTTTTTGTTTTTTGTCTAGTACATAATCTTTCATTTCCTCAAACCTGAGAAATATCATGCCAAGTCAGACCTCCACCAGTCACTGAAGCATAGGAGTCATTGCATTCAGATGTACTTTCTAAGGAATATTTCAGATCACTGTTTAAATTATGGATTATGTGGATGATTTAAGAACTAGATCCCATTTCCTCTTTTATTCCTTGTTATGTGCTTTTCTCTTGACTGCTGCTGTTTAGGCATCTTATTTTCCTTTTCCCCCCCCCTCTTTTTGTTCACCTTTTATTATTCCAGTAAGCACAAAGATAAACAGAAAGAAGCTGATGCTGTGCTGGAAGTTGGGTCTGGCTGACTCTTTTACATGGTGCATCCGGAGCTGCAGACTCCACCCTTTGTCTGATTTATTTTAAAACCCTGCTGTGTCCATTAATGGAAAATTGGACCCTGTTCAGGCTGTGATGGTGTCCATGGACAGGAAAATGGAAAGTTTCAGATTAAAGCTGCAGGAGACCAGGAAGAAAAATATCTGGAGAATTTAATTGATGGTGGCAGTGCAATAATTGCAGACAAATATTAAACAAATGGTAGTCTGTGACCCAAAGCAGATCCTTGGGTCACAAGGAGGGGAGCATGAACATCTGCGAGGCCACAGAGCTGAGAACTTAAAATATTCCTCACCAGCAGGAAGTTCAAACATTTCACAAAACTGAACACATAGGATAGAACCACTATCACTGTGATGTTACATTTGCTAACCATCCAAGTTATTTGCCTGCTAAAGATGTGAGACTTATTTGATGGCACCCATCTGATTTGAGAAGGTGGTAGGAATCTTGGAGACATCGTTCTGCAGTTTCATTAAAACAAACAGCTTAGAGAAGTCACTTCTACTGAAAATCTGATCAGACACTGGAGAAGCCCATCAAGGCAATCTACACCTGGGTTGCTGCTGTCTATGGAGCAGAAGACAGTGAATCAGTGAAGAGACTTTTCAAATCCCAACCAAGCTTAGAGCCTAGCAATGGGATTCCTAGGGGGAAAAATAAACATGTTAAAACCTGTAAAACCACACAGAATTGCAGCTTTTAAACCCACTGATTGATATAATGACAGTACTGGCCCCATATGATGGGGGGGGTTTTGGTTTTTTTTGGGTTTTTTTGCAGTTAACCGTGTAGCAATAAAGTAAAACTGTAATAATGGCTATTTATATAAGACTACTATAGAATACAGGAGAAGATGAAACCAGTATGATGAAATGGAAACTTAATGCATTATACAACCAATCCCCCCCTGCAAATTCCCAAACCTTAAAGAATGTTCTAGCTGAAATCTCATGCCATGGTCTTGCTTTATTGTTTGTTTTTAAACTGTTACATGGAAAATGATGATAGAATTCTATAGCAGGAACATATTTTTGGAGTGGTCAAAAATATTTCAGGCTACTTGATACCTTCCTATTAAGGCAAGACTGCCAAATCTCCAGCCCGTGAAAGAATTTGTCATGAAGTGAGTTTATGAAGTCTTTCGGGGAGACCAACACGAAAGAAACCAGCTCTTTAAGAGCATGTTCCCTTCTCTCCTTTCCCTAAGAAACATAAACACTTGCAAAACTTTTCCAGTCTTTACCTTTGGGTGAAATGATTGCATGGACTGGGAGTTGGTGCAACATAATATTCCATTATTTTCCTCCTCCTAGATGAAGTCACAGCCTAAGACATTCCCATCAGCACAGCCATCTGTTTACAGGAGCTGTATCTAGCCTGAAGCCCATACAAAGTGAAGAGAGGAACGTGACTGATACAGCAGATTTAATTTGCATCAGTTTAAAAGATGTGGCTTATTAGCTCACAGTGCAGAACACCTTTAGTGAGTTACCTTTAGTCTAGAAAACTCTCCCACGATCTGTTGAAGCCCCAGATGCTGGCAGCAAGAGATTACACAATCATCTCAGCTGTTTTCCACCGCATATACTTCTTTAAAACAGGCTTTCCATCATTTCAAAGAGGGGTTTGAACCACAATAGTGCCTTTGTGTCACGTTTTCAGAAACAAGAAGAGTAAAAAAAAACATGATAGGGAATTTGAAGGGAAAAGGGAAGTTATTCTCTAGCTTTTACAGCAGTTTCTGTAGCAGGAGGTTAAGGGTTCCTCTGTCAAAATTTTCAGTGCCGCTGCCTCTGCAATTCAGCATGTAGTGAACTACACTGCTTCTCTCCAAACATTTCTGAATCACGGAGGGTTTGTTTGTTTGTTTTAACCCAAAAGAAAACAATATAGTTGAGTTTTTTCCATCTGAGAGAGCACGGTAAGCAACTTACCCATACAGGCAGCTATTCACAACAAGAGCTATTCAATTCTTTGCTCAGCAATTTTAATATTCCCCTTTGAATACAGCTGAGTGACATGAAATTCTGTTGTGTGAGGCTCTCCTTCAAAGTAGAGATTTATTTTCTTTGGTAACAGCTCATCAAGTCTTGAGGCTACAACCATCTGTGTTAATCTCTGCACAGTCTGTTCTTATTCATCATCAATAATAAGACCAAGGAGCACCCATGCTGAAGACAGTATGAACACACAACTATAATAAAGAAATAAAAGCTGCCTTGCTGAAATTTTTAGCTTCTGTGTCTATCCTACATCCTAATTCTTTGACCATAACTGGAGACATCAAATGAGGAAAAACAATTAACTTCACCCCGAAGGAACATAATGTTTGAAAGAAAGTTCAACTATGTTTTCTGAGTGGCCATTATGGGAGTGATTTGCAGATCTCAGGCTTTGGCAGTGGGACAGCCAGCAGCAGAATGGCAAAGAGAAGGACTTGAACACTGTTTGCTTCTGCCTGCTGAAATTTATTTTGTCTCTTACACTACAGCTATGGGGATGTTCTCTACTCACTGCTGAAGCTTCCTGCACAAGCAGATTGGTCATTCAACTGCTGGCAGGCGAGATCCAGGGCAATGCCTGCAGAGTCACATAACAGCTTTACCTCCAGCTTGATCTCCACTGACACCAAAATGGGGTTGTCACTTCTGTCATTCAGCTTAAATGAAGAAACTCACTGTAAGGGCTGATCATGCTGAGCATCCTTGGCAACATGCTGATAATCTTTTTCCTGGCATTGGACTTCCCACAGGGTTGCAGACTTACGGGCATGAAGGGTCTCAATTAAAATTTCTTCTGTCTGCTCAAACCTGAAGGAACTTAATTTGCTAACTTGTGAACTTGTGGTGGTAACTGGCACAGGGACCCCTTCCCTGAGAAGGCAAAAAACAGACCAATTTCTAGGCCATCAGTAAGGGAGAAGTGACGCCTTAAGATATGTTTTCCATGACTTGTCTGAAGCCAAAGCTCATCCCTTGTTGTCCCAGAAGGTACGTGACAGAGAAACAGCAAAAATCCCTTTTGGTTCCTGTCTCTAGCCAGGACTAGAGGGGATGATTAACCAGAGTTGCTTGGTCTCCACAGCGTTCAAAGGAAGGGCTGAGAAATATTTGCCTTGAGGTGTTTCCCACCCCAGTCAATGAATACTTTCTGCTTTTGTGATGTGACTGCTAATTACAGCCACGAAGTTCTAACAGTGGGCATCTGCAAATCCCCAAAACATTTCTGCTTAACAGCAACTTCATGCCTGAACCACAGTCCTCTGAGCAGAAGCCCCAACACTCTTGTTAGTCTAACTGGTGTCAGTGATACTCCTTCTGTGCTTATGCATGGCAAACAGCATTCCCAGCTCTCCACCTTTCCTTTCCATCTTCGTTGCCTAATGACCAGTTTCTCAACCTGAATAACCATTTCCTCCAAACAACATCAACCCTTCTCCTTATCAGTTTCAAAGGGGTTGTGCTGGTTGTTTCATTCAGCCAGCTTGCTCCAGGCAGCTGCTGTTCTTACACAGTATCACAAGGCACTGGTTGCCTGCAACTCCAGCGTAAACAAACTTGTTGGTGCACCAGCTTTCCCCATGGGCAGTGGTACAGAAATCAGAAGTTTAAGTGTAAACAGGGATCAAACTCCTACAGGAAAATGGGTCTTGCCTTTGATTCTCAAGCTGTACTGGCCCTCAAGTACTCGAACCAACGTGAATCTTAGAGTAGAGCAACCACGTCTTCATCAGCCTCACCTATCTATAAACGTGAAAGTTTTCCTCCCTCTCACAATGATGTTTGTCAGGAGTCATGAAAGGTACAGGACTGCTGATGGCAAATAGGGTTCAGAAAAGCTTGAGCAGTCCCAGGGTCTCTCACAGTCAAGTCTGTGAGCGCAGCTATGGCATTTCACCCATTGCCTGGCCAGGGGCACAGGGAGAGACTCACACTCATTTCACAATATTCTATATACAGCCTTCTCTAAGGCAGCAAGTTCACAGCTGAACAAGTTCTGGGCTATATGTTTTCAAATCTAAATGACAGAAAAGAAGACAAAATATACTAATCATGCTCCCAGTGTAGCTTTCAAAGGGGTTTTGTATACTATCAAATGAAGAACTTAACATTCCAGCTGGCTAGTCCCACCTACTCTGGAACCTAAGACAATTATTAAAAGGTAGAAGAGTAGTGTGACTTCTTCCCATCACAGATACTAAAGAGGAGGTAGACTCCCCATCTTGGTGATCAAGAAGAGAGCACAACTTTTTACCAGCATTATTACAAAAACCAGTCCATTTTCTAGAAGAAATCAAGGCTTACACGATGCCATTTTAGTTTAAAAACGCGTTAAGCTTCTCAAACCAGACAAATAATATGGAAATAGTTACACAACCTTCATAGGCTCCTCTAATTCCTTTTTGGGACTAAACAGACATGTATTTGTAATACACCCTAATTTAAAAAAAGCAAAACAACAAACCCACAAAGAAAAGCCCCAGCCCCCACCTCCCCAAACCTATGAATAAGAAACACATTTTCACAAGCAAATCTCATCCCATTTTATCTTCTTGTACTAAAGTATTTCAGCCTCAATTTTTTTCAGCCCTGCCCCCAATCTCCTTCCCCTCACCCACGCCTTCTTTTCAAACCAAATGAGCCTGTCCCTGTGTCTATCCTCTGGAACAGGATTAAAGTTTCACACTGAGCCTGTTGCCTGGTTCACAGTAGCAGATGATCTGTTTGAAAGCTGTTCATTCAGCTCTGGGCAAGGCAAATTTGTTATGGAGTTTTCTTCAACCCGCCATCTCCCTTAGCTTACAGGTAAAACAATGCTGGAGGAAACCTTTCCTCAGCACTCAGTACAGCTCTCAGCAACTAACTTCTCTACAATACTTAATAAAGCATCCTTTTCAAAGCATGTCCTGTGTTGACATCACATTTCTTGACTTCTTCAGATCTTCTTGTTTGAGGGTGGGAAACAAGAATGTAAATATATATATGTGTGTATATATATATATATATATATATATATATACACACACACACATATATATATACTTATCCACCGACTCAGACATAGCTACTACAAAGAGTAATGGTAAATCAGAATTCTATCCCTTACCAAAGGTTTTAACAGGTCCAGTGTTTCTTTTAAAAACAAGTTTAAAGGTTTTCCTATTGGTTTTTGCTAAGATCACTTGCTTTGCACATTTTCAGCGTCAGTATTGAAAGACTGGCATAGATCTCTGCCAACACAATGCAGCANTTGGTGATCAAGAAGAGAGCACAACTTTTTACCAGCATTATTACAAAAACCAGTCCATTTTCTAGAAGAAATCAAGGCTTACACGATGCCATTTTAGTTTAAAAACGCGTTAAGCTTCTCAAACCAGACAAATAATATGGAAATAGTTACACAACCTTCACAGGCTCCTCTAATTCCTTTTTGGGACTAAACAGACATGTATTTGTAATTCACCCTAATTTAAAAAAAGCAAAACAACAAACCCACAAAGAAAAGCCCCAGCCCCCACCTCCCCAAACCTATGAATAAGAAACACATTTTCACAAGCAAATCTCATCCCATTTTATCTTCTTGTACTAAAGTATTTCAGCCTCAATTTTTTTCAGCCCTGCCCCCAATCTCCTTCCCCTCACCCACGCCTTCTTTTCAAACCAAATGAGCCTGTCCCTGTGTCTATCCTCTGGAACAGGATTAAAGTTTCACACTGAGCCTGTTGCCTGGTTCACAGTAGCAGATGATCTGTTTGAAAGCTGTTCATTCAGCTCTGGGCAAGGCAAATTTGTTATGGAGTTTTCTTCAACCCGCCATCTCCCTTAGCTTACAGGTAAAACAATGCTGGAGGAAACCTTTCCTCAGCACTCAGTACAGCTCTCAGCAACTAACTTCTCTACAATACTTAATAAAGCATCCTTTTCAAAGCATGTCCTGTGTTGACATCACATTTCTTGACTTCTTCAGATCTTCTTGTTTGAGGGTGGGAAACAAGAATGTAAATATATATATGTGTGTATATATATATATATATATATATATATATACACACACACACATATATATATACTTATCCACCGACTCAGACATAGCTACTACAAAGAGTAATGGTAAATCAGAATTCTATCCCTTACCAAAGGTTTTAACAGGTCCAGTGTTTCTTTTAAAAACAAGTTTAAAGGTTTTCCTATTGGTTTTTGCTAAGATCACTTGCTTTGCACATTTTCAGCGTCAGTATTGAAAGACTGGCATAGATCTCTGCCAACACAATGCAGCAATAAGCAACAGCAGAATCACTTCAGTTTTAAGTATCAGGTTCATTTAATTCATTTAATAACATTTTCTGCTGGAAGCTATGTTACAGCAGCCAGATTGTTTCAAAATAGAATCTCTGTTGCCTGCACTTTTGTCATCCCCTTGTAGCCCATATCCAGCAGCTTTACTCTTTGAGTCTTCTTTTGATGGCACTTGGCTTTACGCAGAGGCTCTTTACGATGAAGACCAGCCACATGCATGAGTCATGCCACTGCAGTGGGTAATACAAGCCTTGTCCCAATTACTTTGTAAGGGAAAAAAAAGACACTTGGAAAATAAGTGTAAGCAAGGTAGGATCGAAAAGGTATGATGTGATTCAGGACCATCTCTGCCAGTGGTTTGAACAAAACCAGTAGATGTGAAAAGGGCATGATGGAACAGCCTCCAGCACCTGCTGCCTCTCAGAAAGACCAGCTGGCTCCGATTTTTTCTATAGTCTCATGAGTTGACAACCCAAGAACAGTAAATTCCTTAAATGATGGATACTGATAAATCTGGAGGGTTTTGTATCAGCTGAGCTACAGACTCACTGCTTTGCATTCAGGCATTAATTGGTGTCATTGCTTCTCTGCAACGTAAAGGAGCTCCTCCTTCCTCAGAGCTGTGTGTTCGGCACTTTGTATTTTTGACCAACTGGAAAAAAGGTCAGTTAGATATAAATGGTCCACCCTTGCATATTCCTCCTCTAAATAATTTAACATAATGGTTCACTAGTCTTGCAAGAGCCATTTTAAGCTTGACCTTCTGAGGTTTCCTGGTTTGAAGATCACTTCAACAACCCTGAAGTATGTTCTTTATTATGCAGCATCCCTCCTTCTGTGGCACGGCTGAATTGAAGACCAGGGTGCTGCTTTCTCAGGAAATCGCCAGGTTTGCTCTGCCACCTCCCCTCCAGTCCCCAACCTCTGCAAGCAGCCAGTAGTGCCCGCCCTGCCCACACTTCTCCTCTGCTGCCATCGCCTGCTCGCCCAGGGCTGCAAGGACCAGGGAGCCCAACCAGCACCTCTCTGTGTCTCTGCTCCCTTGGGTGTCGCTGGTGGGAACACACACCTTCCCAAGGGCAGTGGTGGGGAGGCACGGTCTTCTTGGTGCCCTCCCACAGCTGACCTTTAGGTTTGCATGACCTGCTCTGCACTGGAAGCTGAGATGCAGGTCACCACTTCCTGGCTGGCATCCGCATCCCAGCACGTGTGTGTTGAGAAAGGCACCACTTGTTCCAACAGCCAGAAGCCCCCCAAGGGCTCTCTCCCCACCCCCTTTTGCCCAACCACAGGGCTGACTGACCCTTTGACAGCTCACTGTTAGGAGCACTGAACCAGCCCTTGGCTCACAGGACTCCCTCAGAGACCGATGCCACACTGGAGCCTGGCTCTGCTGCTCCTTCTGCCACAGCCTGAGCAAGAAGGAAGACAACCCAAGCCTTTAGCACCTTGAGACAACTCCAAATGTGCAAAGATAGATTTTGAAGGCCACTGAGCTCTATTTCCACCCTACTCTGAGTCTTCAGCAAGACCGATGAGGCTCATGCTGGTTTGCAAGGGTCACCCTCACCTGAAGCAAGTGGGGTTGGTTTGAAGGGTATTTCTTCTCCCCAGTTGCGTTTGACAGATGACCCCAACTTCACTAAATCTGGTTCTTTGATTTGCTTGTCTAGCAACCAGTTTAAACCTGCACTTTTTACCTGCCTCAAGCAGAATCTTAGAAATGCAAGCACATTGCACTAAGGCACAAAAAAATGCAAGCAGGGGTTAAACAGTTCAGTGTTGTTTAACATATATAAGTTAAATAAAAAGGCAGTTGCAGACTGTGCAGGGGGATACTAATGCAGTATCTGCAGGGACTGAATTCCCCCAGAGCCCAGACAACATAAAAATGCCTGTTGCAGCCAAACAAGCTTCCTGCAGCCACCCCAAGATGCCCTCTGATCAAAGTGCTACAGCAACCCTGGCTGCTGGTTTGGCCTCTACCTTTCCACCAGCAAGAAAGCAAATGGGTGTTGTGCTTTGGTACATTGCTATGAACAGCACAGGCAAGATAGAGGAAGGAAAAAAACAGACTGCAGCCTATCCTTGAAAGTTATGCAAGAAGAGAGGTACACGATGAGCTTTTCCCACAGCAAAGGTTCCAGCTACGATTGCAAAACCTCAGCAATCACGCAGGGACTCTTCCGTGAGGTCTCCTAGGGTCACTATTCACTCCAAAGTCAGCAGAAAGGTGGCATGGCAAGGATCTTACTGTACTGCCACAACTGGCTGGCAGAGAGAGTTGTCCGGGGAAAGCCAGAACGCTGCAGCCACCACTCCCAGCACCGTCCGAATTTATAGACTGGAATGCCATGAGGATCCATGGCTGGCTGTGTGATGGCTCACTGGGTGTGAGTGTGGGCCCACCTTCCCATGTGGATTATTCTGGTTTCAGGACTAGTGCTCAGGTTCGAGCATTTATTTTTTCATCCTTGTCCCTCTCTCCCCCTTTCTTCCCAAACCTGAATTTTCCACCTGGCAAAAACATGGCTCACTCCAAACTCAAGACAGACTGGGACTCAACATACATGGACAACATGCTGGTATAAGGAGACCTTTTGTGATAAATTGAGATAAGCTTAGACACAATATAGACCAGAGTACTTCTCTTTTAAACTACAGCATTTTTTTTTCTGAAAACCAACTAATCTTTATCTAAAACTCTCCAGTCATAGAAATTGACTGCAAACATTTGTGAAATTTACCTTCTCTGTTAACCTATGGTGTTTTATTTGAAATTGAAATGTAGCCATATTTTCAGGCCTGGCTGGTGGAGTTTGTTAGATTGAAGCAGATATGCCTCTGGTGACTGTAGCCTTGTAGAAACCATGTGTGTTGTCTAGACTGGTCACCTAGTTTCTATCTACAGAGAGATATGCACTTCCTAACACAGCAATCTGTTCAAGAAGGATCACCTCTGTGAGGACAACCCTCTTTCCATTGACTATGAAGGGAACTTGGTCAACTTAGATTAAGGGACTACACTTTACATACCAAACATCATGTGAGACAAGTCTCTCTCCTCACTGAAGATCTGTTATTGGGTTCCTTTTACCATGTAGATCTTTCCCACAGTCTTATAAACTCATCATTTAATATTATTTTCACATAGATTGGAGGGTCTAATATATCAAGACTTACTTCTAACAGATATTAAGCAACCAGAAATGAAATTATTTTAAGAGCTCTTGAGATTAATTTCCTTATGCTCTTTATGACATTCATTCAAGGTTCATGTTCTTTGTTTCCTCTCACAATAATTTAGGAGACAAACCACTGCTGGGAACAGTACGTGTCCCTCCATCCCCTCCAGCTGACAAAAACTGGCAGAGTTCAAGAGAAATTTCAGAGAATGGGAGAGGAAAAAAATTCACAAAGTGCAATCACTACAGATATTGAGATTTATTGCTGATTTTCCCTTTCTGCAAAGCTGTCAAACTGCCACAGTTCCAGAAGGGGATTATCTCCACAAGCCCCTTGGCCTCAGTCCCTGTGCCCCTTCAGATGACTTGACTAGAGACCTGTGTGTGGCAGCTTGCTGCTTACAGAACAGTTGGAGGCAAAATCCGCCCTTCCAGATCCTGAATTTATGGCAGGATTTGGACTCTGACATTGTTTGGTATGACCTGCTGTCTGCTTCAAACAAACAAAAAAAAAAAACCACTGGTGGCATCCAGTGGGGAATGCTGCTTTTCCTGAGTTTAGTTCCCTGTGCAAGAAGCTGCTACTGAGTGGTTCTCACACAGAGCCATCAGCATGAGACAGTGCAGTTTTTCCTTTACCACGTCAATCTGATACAGTTTGTCTTGTGCTTTGAGGCAAAGGCTCCTTACCATCTTTGCCAACTATGCTGCTCCTTTACCAGCACTATTAATAGCATGGGGTTTTTTCTGAATTAAAAGAAACAATAGATCCCTTTCCTCATGTTTGGTTGCACTTCTTCATTCCTGCTGCCGCATTTTTTTCATGGTAGTGTCTCTAGGCTGCAAGTCAGCTCTTTTCCAGCTGGTGAAATCTGGTTCCTCTTTATGTGCCTGTCCTTTCAGCGTAAACAAGCAATGCTTCTCCAACTCCACCGATCACAAGGCTGTAAACAAAGTATATCAGAAATTTAGCATCAGGCAAGTCCTTCTTCTTGATACAATAAAGGTATTATTTTATCTAAACAGATTTCAATCTAGAGACAGTAATTCAGGTGATTTTTTCATTTGTCTTGCTAAGAAAATGCTGGCATCCAAAATAGTTTATTTAAATTATCTCATCAGAAACTACCTTTCCCGCGTTTTAGGGCTGGTGGTATTCAGTTAAAATGCACAGACAGGAATCTAAATAGAGAAGGTTGCCCCTAGTTACAAGAATAGCTGCACACCCCTACGTTATCAAGAATAGGAAAGGAAGGTAAGAGAGTTTGAACTTCATTAGCTTAATGATTCCCTCTTGCAGTTTCTGTTTGTGTTCAAGGTTTCCTGAAAATTTGCCACTTGTCAACATCAGGAGGAGACATAAAGCCTAGGTTTTGAGGACAAGGGAAATGTGGGAAAACCCTTTTGCCCTGGAGTGCTCCCATTGGCATGGTGAGGCCAGTAGAAATTCCTGCTTGCCTCTCTCGGTGAGGAGCTTGGTGAAAGGAGCTACCCCAGCCAAAAAGGCACATGGGCCCAAGCACTTCCTTCCTGTGCTGCTCACGGCACAGCGGTGGTACTAAGGCTGCTCCCCAAGACTCAGCCTAGGAGCAGGACTCCAAGTCAGGATGAATGGTTTTACAAAAACCTTCACTGAAATATGCTATCAACCCACTCAATGCATGCAACAGTTAATAATCCCCAAGTCTCCTCTGTTGTCTCTCACAGCTGACAGGAATATGGTAAGATGCTGACTCTTCTCCCCATTTATAACAGTGCAAAGCTAAGTGTACTGACCTTTCATCTTAGCCCCATGGCTTAATTAGCTTATGAAACAGAAAAGCTCCTTACTGAACTTTATAAACAAAACAAACTTCTGTTAAGTTCATTTCTAAGAGTACTCTTTTCTTTTCCCTTGGAAAAAAAAAAAAAGCATGTAAAGCTGAAGGCTCCCTCGTCTAATAGCATTACATTCACTTAAATCTTAGCTTTGGTGAGCTGTTTTAAAAACCACATAATTGCCCTTGTTCCTGAGAGGAAAAAAATATTGTATAACAACAGCAGAACATCTTACAATTACACAGTAAACAGCCCTGGAAAGTAGGTGCTACAGACAGCCTGGGATAGTCCACTGGCCAGACAGAATAGCTTTGGTGGGGAATTACAAACAAGGAGCAAAAGGCTGCAAGCTTCTCACAAAGGTTTAACCCACTGAGTCTGGTCACCTGCAATTGGTAACAATTTCTGAGTGCTTTTTTTTTGCAGAGGGTTAACCCACATGTCTTATTTCAGCTCCAATTATAAACACACCCTATGCATTAATTCCTTTGGAAGCTAAGGTTGGGTAACATATTCTTTATCCTAAAGAAAAGAAACCCCAAAACACTACATACAGAAGATCTAAAATCTAAAGAGCCTTGGAAATTTTTTTTTTCAATTTCTACAGATGTGTTGTTTTTTAATTTTTTAACAGAGACTTTAAAAAATAAACCTATTTCTGACATACCATTCTAAAAATTAGACTGGTTATTATGTACAAAAGATAGTAAACTGCCCAGCCTTGTTCTGTAAAAATATGCCTGCACCTAAACTGTTCTTTAATACCATATGTCCTACATCAGAGAAGAAGAATCCATTTCTGAAAGATTTGAAATCTTGGGTATCCACATGCCCATGCAGTCCAAATTACTAGGCAGATGGAAACCATTGTTATATCTTCAAGATGAAGCTGAGCAAAAACCATGGCTAAATGCCAATCCTTGATTTTACCTTCAATTTACCATCTGGCAAATTCTCCAGCTTCTGTTTATAGTGGGGTGACAGCTAACTGCATTTGCCCATCTTTCAAAAATTAACATATGATATTGTCCATGACCACACTGGAGCAACACTAAAATCCTCAGTGATTAATGTTCTCATGAGTGCTTTGCAGCTGCTATCATCCAACAAACTATTTTCAGAGCTTTGCTGATAAGCCAAGGCACCACCAATGCACAAGCACTAACAGAGTTAAAATTTTAAAAATAAATAAAAGAAATTGTTTTCTTTTTGAATTACAAAAAAGTCTAACAGTGGTCCATGGGCTAAAGCAAGTTTCCTTTTAAACATACAAATGTGTTCATCATTTACAGAAGTTTCAGTCCATACAGGGCAGGTGGCACGCATGCAACTATATGGGTCCGTGGGCTCACATTAACAAAGGTATACATTAATTTTTAGTGCATGTCAGTGAATACAGAGGTATAATCAAAGCCTACCTCTAGCACACACGACAGACCTGCACAAACACACGTAAAATATGGTGAAGAGCAGCAAGTTAACAGCATAGACTAGGAATGTTGTAGATGCATCGATACTGGTTAGGTCTCTGACATGCACAGGACGCATGTATTCCTAGAGCTAAAAAAATACACAGCTTACTTTAGCATTTGAGATGACATGTACCTAAAATACAGATAGGGATGCATATTCACACATAAGTAAATGGGGCCAGTCCGAACTGGAGATTCTCCTTTCTGTAAGGTTCTTATCACACCTGAAGAAAGGATATGCTAATTCCATTCAGTGAAGAGATGAATCTTTAGGATGGCAATCAAACTGAATGGATCATGAATCAAGTGGAAAAAAGGAAGCTTAAAGCTTTTCAAAAGTAAGTAGATTTTTTATTTCCATTAACAAACCTGTCCTCTAAGACACATGCCTAACCCCATATTGAGATGTTATTCGCATGGCAGAAGCATTTAGGAGCATCAGCCATGCTCTGTGATCCCTTTTCATTGGGTGCTATACAAACATAGATCAAAACCACTGCCTCTGACCAAAGGAGTTTGCACCCCCATCTTTTACATTACTACTTAAAAAATTCAGATTAGGTGATTTGTAATGTGTGGCCACGCATTACACAATCCAGATACAGCTCTGGAAAAACTTTATTATCGTTATTTTGCTACCGTTTTAATTTTATGCATTCACCGTGCACAGTGTGTTAGGGAAACGTGAATGCACCCTTTTGGTTAAAAAGATGCTGTCAGCAAACTCTGAATCCTGTGTTTTACTTCCAGTTCTGCCACTAAATTGTAGCATGACTTTAAATGGGTCATTTATTTGCTTACTGGATCCATTTTCCTCAGTGTAAAATGTGCTGAGTGAATTGTGGTGAGGTTTAACGTCCAAAATGTCCATGTTCTCCCACAGAGGCAGAAGAAACACTCTTCTATTACTGTACTGCATCCATCACTGCACACCTGCTTCTCCTTACATGCAAAATAATACTGACAGCAATAGAACTGGACATTTAAAGGTATTTCCACATGAAGCACTGTGTGAAAATCCATCTTTACTGTTAAGCAAAAAGCTCATGTAGGCACTTACCAAGAAATTGTTAGTACATTGGCAGTCATGGCAAAGAAGAACGGTGATATGCTAGCAGTGATAACCTGTTAAATTGAAAAGAAGGAAAAAACACTTTGTGAATTTGTGATATCACAAACGAAAACTTCAATACTTTTGCTGAAATTTGATTCCCATGCATGCAGTCATATTTTTTTTCTTTTAGCTGGAGAAGATAGTATGATAGTCACACATCACAATTCGATTTTGACTCAAACAGAACCAAGGACACAGCAGAGCAGGGCAGGGAATCAGAGCAGGGCAGGGAATCAGAGCAGGGGATCCCTTATCACATATCCCAGCTGGCCTGGCCTAGAAGCCTGCTGGCTTTTGCTTGCCCACAGCAGACTGGGGAGAGCAGTTGGATCCCAGCTTTGGAAAACCTTGTATTTCTGAGGAGAACGAGAGCTTGAAATGTGTTTATAGGTACAGAAAAACCAAACAAAAATTAACAGGGCATAGGGTAAAGAAAAACAACACAACTTCAGTAGGTTTACATTACAAATCTGCCATTACCCCCAGGTGTCATGGGCAGAGAAGCTAGAGACAAATGACATTATACTTTCCAAGTACTGGTCCCAGAAACAGCTAGATCCTGACATACAGTGGTTTGTAACAGATCCCTGCCTCAGCAGCTACAGAGCTACCACATCTGCAGCCTGCGTGCAGTTTTGGATGTTTTGTTGCCAGATGGATAATGTAAAATGGAAAGAGTTCAAAGAACAGTGACAGAGTCATTAGATGGGGGGATTGATTTTCAGTCAACAGTTAGGATAAGCAATGCCTGTGGGAAAGGAAGACTTGGTAGTGGTTTACAAATACTTGGGAAACACAAGCACTGAGGAATGAAAGGAACTATTTAGGTTAATACAAAATTGCCCAAGGAAAAAGATGAAATTAAGAAACAAAACATTTAAACAATTATCAGCTAAGATTTCCTAATCATTGTTTGCCTAGTTGACTCCCAGGGGAGACAGTAGAAACTTAATTCTGTAATCTATTACTTGTTAAAGCATTACTACATGTGCAGTAGGGAAGCAAATGCCATTTCAGAGTAGATTCTGTGCACCAGAGCTTGGACTAAGTGTTAGTCAATACCTGCTACATTCATTACAGCCACATTTTAAAAGGCAGGCTTTGAATCTGCCTGGAGTGTAATCAGCGCAGGATCACAAGCAGCAGTGGCAGGTGAAGAAGAGAAGGTTGTGTGTCCTCTCTCCAGCCCCACTCTGAGTTAGGTGGAGAGGGGACAACAATCTAAATGGAGCATGACACCCTGCAATGGCACAGGAGCAAAGGCGTTCAGTAGGGACTACACAAGGAGTGCCTCCTCTGGCCTCTTTAGGGATGTTTTCTACTTCAGGGAGATTGAGGTGTGTGGGTGGCTTTTTTTCTTCCTAGACATTGCTGTAACTCACACCCTGACTGTTGTCCCTGCCTATAGCCCAGGCACCTGACAGAGGAAATGAGGCAGGAGAGGGACTTGATCCAGACAGGATAACACAAGACTGCAGACCCAGTCCAGAGCCACGCCATTCCTGGACAAGAAACAAATTGCTGGTACCAATACAACCACAGACACACCGATACAAACTTATCTGACGTCAGCGCTTTCGCACAGCCACAGCAGTGTCCAACACCGGCAAGGCTGTATAGCTCTAAGCCAACAGAAGAAGTGAGCTCCCACTCCTAGGGAAAATCAAGGATACGTATCACCTCTACTCCTATAGCCTTGTATCTATACAGGTACGCAAACATACAATTAAACATATATACCCAAAAGAGACTGACAGAGGACAAGGACAAGTCACAAAGGGAGAGTTATGCTTCAAAATTCAAGATCATATTGCAACTGTGCGTGTTCAGTGGCCTGTCTCATAGTCATTTGCAGCCAGAGAGAGCTGACACCCACTCCAAACAGTGGAAGTTAACCATTCAGGAGCTGAATCTTTCCTGCACTTTACCTAAAAACCAGCTGCGAGGCTGAATATCCATTCGTTCAAAAGCAGTGCTCTAAAATACATTCGCGTCTTGTTCTAGTGGGCAGGATTCTCCCCTTACAAACCCAGCAGCAGATGCACTGACTTACAGGGAACCATTTCTCATTTACACTGGTGTGAATGCTTGTGGAATTAACTGTACTGAGCTTATTTTAGGTTAATGCTAACTTATTACATAAAAATATACAATACCAATTACCAACCATGTAAACAGAAACTAACGAAGGATGGCAGCTGTGGTATGTGCAGAGCGTTCTTTTCTTTAAGCTCTTCTCCTCAAAGAAACTGAAGTGCTGTATCTGAGAAGTGGCACAAGTCAAAGTTGTGTCACCCACTCCCTTGTAGAGTCCTGTTTATTAGAAACTTGAGAAGAAGCCAAGAGCAGAGAAACAGGCATTTCAGAACCCTCCAAAAACAGGCCCTATCAGAAACAATACACCATTCTACTGTGATCATCCCAAACCTCTGCAAAAATGCAGACCGTAGCCTTTTGGACTATTATAGCTGAACACTGTTGTATTTTTGAGAAATTATGTAAGAGTCTCTCAGTGCCAAAGACAAACAAAATGTGGGTTGGAAGAGCGCATGAAGTAAGTGTGTGTAAGGAAAGAAAAAACAAATCACAAACAAACCAAAAGGAAAACACGTTGCTAAAATGTCTACCTTTGATTGTTTGTCTAAAAGAAGAATATGTTTAAAAATGAACAACAAGTTTCCAGAGAAGCTAACTACGTAATTTGTTCCAGGGGAAGAATCTAAATTCTAGGGACATAGTAGAGAAGGTAATTTTCTTTAAAGTACATTTCAGTATTATCTGAAGTGTTTTAAGTGCACATTTAGTTTGGAAAAAACCCCACCTACACTGATGTTCTGAATGGCCTTAAAAAAAAAAAAACAACAAAACAAAATCACAACAAGCTAAGTGCAGTAATCTTTCGTTCTTCACTTTAAAGGTCACAGTTGTCCTCCTAGGCATTCAGATGCCTCAGTAAAAGGAATAAGCTTTCAAGACAAAAGAAAGCAAGTTAAAGGGCAAACTAAAGCTAATGATTTCCAAATATATTTTGATGATGAATCTTTAAAACTAAGAGGTGGAAAGGAAAATTTTAATTAACTATAATATGCCTACTTTGAACAAAGCTCCACAAGATTTTGACAGACAGTCACTAATTCTATCAAATGATACAGGCTGGATGGTTGAATGCCAACTATTTTAGAAACAGGAATAGCTCCATGGACTCTGCCTACTTTTAAAGGAACTGTGACCAGTCAGTATTACAAAAGCTACTTTAAAAACATTCAAACCCTGAAATTTTCCTGCAAAATTCTGATACAGCTTTCCACAATTAGGACAAAAATTCAAGTGTAGCATGACTTAACAAAACATTTCCATGTGAGCTGAAATATTTCCTGAGAAATCATTTCAAACCCTTCCTTGCATGAAAAAGCAAAACAAAACAAAACAAAACAAAACAAAACAACCTCCCCTTCAAGACTGTTACTTAAAATAAATCACTCTAAGTTTAATCTGTCATTCCATTGTACTGTGAAAACAATACCCATTTTGAAGGAACACTATATTAACACCTATTTGCTACAGAACTATTCCTGTAGTTCCAATCACTGAGTTATTCACAAGTAATTTTAAAAATTATCAAAAACCTTGGCATTTCAAACTGTGCTTCTTACCTCAACCAAAACCAGTTCTAGTTATTTACAATGTGTATCAGCATTGAAGGAAATAAGTGTATCCTTGTATACGGATACTTAATTGGGATGAGGTCTGAGGAGAGTGGACTGATCTCCTCCACATAAGAGATTGGGCCTGAGTAGTCAGATAACAAAGCATGTAAGTACTCTGGTATTCTTCACATAAATACTCGAGTACAAGGGCTGCACAGGAACCAGGAGGAAAAACAGAGAGCAACTCAGCCAGTTAGAGCTTTCAAACTTACTGGCTATAGGAGATTCCCAAATTCAGGTCCCCACATGAAAGGGTGAAAACTTCAGTTGTCCCCATTATTCTGGGAACCAGAGACAGGCTCAGATGCCATCAAACATTCCACACACTGCTTACATTGCCATTTACATTTAACAAGTTCCTCTCAAGGACAACACAGCACCCAGCTTCATGATCCAAAGAGATTCATTCAATTCCAGATCTCCAGTTTGCCCATTATCAGGCTGAATTACTGGCAACTAGAAAAACAAGGGCATCCTTGAAGTGCTGGGTAACAGACTAAGATCCATAAAGCAGAAATATCCCAATGCGTGCACAGTAGGGACAAATTCAGCACATAAAATCACCTTTGCAAAGGAAAAAATGTGCTCTGAAGCGTTCACTTTTTCTAAATCTGCTTTTGTGATTCCTGAGTGAAGGGAGGCACAATTACCACTAGCTTTAAAGAGCTCCCAAGGAACTTTGATAGACAGACCACTGCACAACTCATGACATGAATGATTTCCTCCTTTCTCCCTATCACATTACAGCCAGATAAGAAAAAATTTCCAAAGAGAAAATAAAATTTGTCTCATAAATGTTGCTTTAAGAAAATAGGGAGAAAAATAGAATTTTTTTTAGAATAAGAAGTTAATTTAGTTTACAGATAACAAAGTGGAAATTAAAGACTGGAGAATTTCTTGCTGTAGACCTTAAGAACAGGCAAGATAACTTTTGAGCCAGCTTACCTAATAGATTATTTTCTTGAATATATAATATCAGAAAACTCTAATAAGTCTGACATGTGGCTTGAAGACAGGAGATGGCATCCTAAGGGTTCCTGGTCCTTGACAAAGCAGGACTTTGGATCCTGAGGGATAGAGGAATGTGGAACTCTGCATTCTTTGCTGCCTTGCCTTCTCCACTGACCAGCTGTGGTTATACCACAGCCTCTGGAGTGCCCACTCTTGATCAGGTCAAACCAGACAGCACTGACCAGATAAATGTGTCATTCTTGACCAAGCTATCATGGATCCCTTTCATCCCTGACTTTACAATCACTTCAGAGAAAGATTTTCAAGCTGCAGAAGCTGGCTGTAGATTTTGAATATCTAGCATTTCTGAGTTGTTCAGGAACATGTTGTTTATATAGCCAAGAACATAGATGAGGACATTTTCAAAATTTAGATTCTGATTTAATCTTCCTATCTGGAATGGAAAGATATGGTGGGGATTTAGTCCTGACATGACTATGATTTGTTAATATTACAACTCTACTTGTACATTCCATAAAAAACTATGTTTCCTCTGAAACTTTCAAACTGCTAAGAAGTTAAATGTCACAGTTCTCACTGTGAACACAGAATACTTTACAAAAGTTTTCTTTAGTTTGTGTACACAGAGCCAATCCTTGTAACTTTGCTTCCCCAAACTGCCAAAACCTCTGTCCTTACAAAAACGCGTATTTTTTCCAAAGAGGGTGTTTTGAAACAGCTCATCAAGTTCACTCACTGTTCAAAAAAATTCATTCTATTTACCACTGGCTCCTCTTCTCAAAACATCAGGAAAAAGATTCTGATGTATGTAACCTTTGTTTTCATTCTACTGTCAGAATTAAAGCAATATGAAGCTTTTTATAGACATAATATTTGTTTTGTCCCTGTTCTGTGTCGTTTTACCAGCTGCTAGGATAATCATCAAAAATTGCCAGGGAAATGGATCACTGTTAGTGCCACTGAAAACAGTTTCATCAAGATAATCCAGTACTACCAAAAAGATAAAAATTACAGCAGGAAAATATCAGTAACAATACATACTGTTTTTTCTTGAGAGAGAGACACTGAAATAATTTCCCAGATTTCAGAGTTACATCTCTTTTGTAGATACATTTAATTCAGAGTAAGCATATGTAACATGTGCACACAAAATGTTATGCTAGGTATGGAAATATGGCAAAACAATACCAAAATCTTCAGAACAGAAAAAAACCCAACTAATTTTTTAATGCCATCTTCTGTATTGATTAATTCACATCAATTTTCTAAGCTATTAATACCATTTCTCTTTGTTTACATACATTTTCCATCTCAGATGGTCTATGAACCATTTCTATCTAGCTCTCCTCTGCTTTCCTTCATCCAAATTTAAGGCAATGTAACATTGCTGGATGGGTAAATCCTCTGCACCTTAGCAAGAATACTTTCATTCACAGACATCCCGCAGCTCCAGAACCAGATGAACAGATGAAGGCATTGACTGGGACAGCCAAATACATGGAAGAACACTGAGGGACTGGGATCTCCCCTGTCCAAACCCTGACTGAAGTGGTCCAGCATGTAGTGACAAGTCTTTTTGAAATAATCCAGACTTGAGAGGAGATCTTAATAGAGCAGGTGCTGACTGTGAGGTTTCAAATGGCAGAAAGTCAGCAATGAGCAAGGAGAGGCACCAATGACCACCTGTAAGCTCCCTGATCGTGCAAGGCTGGTACTGTCGCTGGAAATCTGCCATTAGCTGGCAGCAAAAATCCCTGCTAGAGATGACAAACATGGTACATATCCTGCTTCACAAGAGAGGATGGGACTAGAACCAATGTCAAGTCTGACTGGATTGCTGTCAATTAGGACAGGGAAAAAACAAATACAAACAAACTGTGTAGAAAAAAACAACACTATTTTTTTCCCCTGGTCACCAAACAAAATAAAGCACCATTAACAGCTGCAGATACTGTGCACAGGAGATGTCCTCCATCATGAGCAGAATTAACGTATAGCTCTGAATGAATCCTGCATGCTGAACCAGACAAAATCAAAGTTGCATTTGCTGTTTAATTTTAGGTCAGCTTTGGGGATGATCTACCACAGAAATAAAAACTTCCCTGGAAGCTTTCAATTATATTGACTATTGCAATGACTAAACTTTCTGTGCAATCATTAGAAGCTCAAAGGCTCTTTAAAAACCATTTTTACGATACCAAGGTCAGTCTCTAGTTACAGCAAATTCAGGCAAAATTCCTCTGACCAACTCTCCTTTAAAGTCTCCTCCCCCTAGATATTCATTTAGTTGTATTAATCAATACAGTGAAACAAACTGTGAGAGTTTTCGACTTTGTTCTGAGGGTCTGTTGTTACCAATCAAAAAGCAAGACAAAATATGTTGCTCAACCTAAGGGCTTCAGGTGATAATGCAGCCCCTGAAGGAGCACGACTAATAAACCCACTGACAAGGCAGGATTTCAATCAGCCACACAACTTTTTGCAAGGAAAGGTAATGAAGCTTTAACCTTGAACCACTAAAATAATGGCTCTCCCCAAAGGAAACAGCAATGCCATGATCCTGCCTGAAAAGCTGAGCAGCCCAAACAAAGGAAAGAAACAATTCAAAGTGAAATAGATTGGAGGAAAAGGGAAAGCAAAACAGGCTTCTCTCTCAATTCTGCCCATTTGTTTAACACTAACTTGAGCACATCTGCTGTGTTACCCTCAGCCTGGCCAAAGTGCAGACATGCCCTGAGGGATTTCATCCCCTGTCAGACTTAACTGGAGATTGTCAGTCTATGAAATTAGCAGACAACGCAATGAGTTTGTGCATTACAGCATACTTAGGTGCACATTGCTCATAGGAGGACTCTGTTCAGCTCTTCTGAAGGAAGAAAACCCTTCAACCCTCCTGAAATACAAGCTGTTCCTTAAAGGATAACCCAGTGATGCTGGCACCATGGCAACAGTGGCACCATGGCAACAGTGACAGAGTCAGTAACTTCTTGATCCACACAGCTTTGATCCAGCCACACAGAAGTTTTTTAGGCTGCTGTAAATTTCTTTGAGAACCTTTATTTCATATTTGTCTAAATGCCTGCACTCATCTTCATCTTCTTTAAAGCATATTTTTTCTCAAAGGAGGTTTTGGTCACTCTCTTCTGCCCTTTCTTTATATTTTATATTTTTTCTTTTTATTTTTTTTTAGCATTATAAAAGCAGTGATGGTCAATTCCAGGGGTTAAGAACACAATTAATTCCACGTATTGCGACTCAAAAGCAGCCAGAGTTTAAACATGCCTTAGCAGTCAAATGCCTAATGATAACGATAAAACTTAGTTCTAGTGTAAATGAATATATCTGGTTTTCATAGCAATTAGCTTCCGACAAAGCTTAAAGTCACCTACATATTACATTTAAAATACAGAACATACTAAAAACAGAGAGAGAGGGTAGATCAAATGACAAACACAATCAGCAACTTGCCTTCTAAAATGTTTTCACAACAAAAGCAGTACAAATGCTTGCGTCTAGAAAAATCGTCAGATATTTTAGGGTGGTTTTTCTTTCTAACCTTACAAATACCTAAACCAATTTTCCCTGTACTGCGGAGGAGTATTTCTATATATTAGCTTTTTGACTGCTATAAGAAAGTAGATTTCTTAATTAGCCCTAGTATTTATAGGGAAGATAATCCTCTGCATTTCTATGGCTAGGTACCTCTATGCAGTTCCAGTATTTAAAGAATTGGGTATCCATCCTCTACTTTCTACCACATTTATGAAGATTATTTCAGTGCTGTTCTCTGTAAGTTCTTTTTCTTTCCAGGATTTGATGACCAATACAACCATCATGATGATCATGCAAGTGCAAGGTTGGACCAACAGGTGGTTGCATCCTTAAAGCCGCCTTAAAGTCATTGAGCATCCTGTCTCACCAGATTAATACATGAGTAATGTAAAAACCTTTCAGAATAATACGCTACAGTAACTAGTTTTTAACTCCGAGCACCATGTGAATATCAGAAGAACTGCTGAACTGCTGTCTAATTTCACCATTTTAAAATTCCATATAAGACAAAAGTGGCCAAGCTATTGTGGTTGAACCATATGCATCTCATTAGCAGTTTGGCTGCAGGAGAAAATGAACCATTAGGGGATACTAAAGCTGTGGTTACTAGGTCGTTCTGGAACCCAGATGTGTGCCCAGCCCCATCCTACGGTTCAGAAAGGGATCAGAAAAACCTGTGTTCTTGCCTTCGAACCACTTCTAGAGGATCCTCTGCCTTCAACTCTTTGAGGTATGTGGCACCTGTCTCACAGCTCTCAGCCATACCAAGACTTTGAGTACAGCTCATGGATAGCCATTTTGATTCTTCGCCTTAATTTCCTTGTCTCTCTCTTGTCTTAACTTCACAAGAGCCATCACAAAGGTATGACGATTATTTTATGTTGCAGAAACACCTTACAATGATAAAGTACAGTAAGGAAAGAAGAATATGCGGGTTACAGAGTGTAATTAATAGAATCCGGGTGAGAAAATTTTCCTCTTCTGAGACACAGGATATCATGGTCATATTTACAAGGATCAAAGACGAACAAGGCAAGGCAAGACTCTTCCTTTTCAGGAACACCTACATCTATCAATGTATAAGTATGTATCTATAGACGCATTCATATATAAACATGTACTATATATATACAGCATAGACATAAACATACATCACTGATGAGCTAGGACTGAACTATTACAAGTACATTACAACTTATTTTGCTTTCCTCAACAAAAGTGAGACATTTAAAGAAAATCAAAACTCTTTGCTCCTTAGAAAACACCATATTGGGTTGAAAATAATGGTAACGGTTTCTTTCTAAACATTAAGTAGCTGCTTCACACTAGCTTCACTCAAACATAAAGGTCAGACTTTCTGACAAAAGCCAAAGCCAAAAGAAGAAGCATTTACCCTCTACTATTGGAGATAATGGCCAAAACATCCATTTCCCCTTCCTGTGACTGAGATAGCTGGAGAAGGGCCACCAATCTTCAGCCTATAAAGTGCAGAGTGGTTATAGTACAGAACACAACTTTGGGAGTACCTCTGCTTATATTTAAATATTTCTCTTAAATGCTCCCATCTGTAATCCAGATATTGTTATTACTCTCAGAGTTCCAGTTCAGTGCTAAGGACATAAAGGGAACAGCCTGCACAATTCTTGTATGCTGTCCCTAAGCGTGCTTTGCCGATACGGAAACACGATCAATCATGACTCAAACAGGTGTGTGCACATGCACCAGACTTACAGCATCTGTTCAGGTCAGGTCTGCAAATGAGAGCCACAATCCATGCAGCTGAAGCTGCGTCAAGCATGGACAACAAACGTAATTTAACAAGGGTCACAAGAAGGCTTCTTTATACCAAATAAATTTGATTTTCTTTGAATTTGCTGAGAAGCATTTTGCCCATTCTTGCTATTTCACCAAACTTAAGACCCAACACCTCCTGTTTCCTGTAAATGCTTCATGCATTATAATGCTTAACTTTACTTTTCCTGTATCTTTCCAGTCTGTCAAGGAGTCTCTTTTGCTTATATTCTGCCTCATTACTGCAAAGGCCTTAAATGGCTCCTGACATTTAGCCTTTGCCCTGAAACCTGTAAGTTCAGAAGCTGACAGGGCAATGTGATTCATCATCTTGTTCTTGTTTTATGAATTATTAAATATTTGTATAATGGAATAAGCATTTCAACAGCAACAACAGCAACTGTAAAATATTCTACCTACTAGGATCACAGACACAAACTGGATTGGACTAAGGTAAGGTTTAATCAAGTATTGGATGTTGGCAGAGAATTTGGGAGAATTTATGATTCTCCCCTAATGCAGCAATTCTGGCGTCAATGTGCACATCAGAGAAAAGGAGGCATTTGCATTTTGGCCTTAGTTGATACAAAACTTACATCTCATGGCTGCAGTTTATTAATCTTTCCCCTTCTGTCCTAGAAGAATTTCCATATAATGTCTACTACTGCTAAAATTGTTCAGTCCCTGGAACCTTTTAAGCAGATCCAAGCCTGTGAAAAATATACACCTCTCTTTATTTTACTCAGTCTCAGTATAATCTTTTGTTTGAGACACTGATTTTTACTGGTCAGTGATATGGTACACTGTGTAAAATAATTACTTTTTCTCTCTGATTTGAAAAGTATTGATTTTCAGTTTTGGGCAGCAGTCAGCTGTACTAACGCTCTGCTGCTGTAAAATACCACAACGAACTACACTTCATCTTATGTTAAGCTCAGCAAGAGCTAGCCTTTTGGCATTCCAAGTTACTCCTCATCTCATGAGATTGTGAAGATAGCCCAGATAAAACGATCATTCTTTTTGTTGTCACAGTTAAGTGGTGAATTTAGCAGCCAAACTCACAGCTTGCTACGTATATCTGGCACAAAAGCAGCTGCCTCCTTGGGAAGGAACGAGGTCAGCATCTGCCTGTGCCTAACTTCCTCCCAAGTGCTAGATGCCCATGGGTGGGCATCAACCAGGAACTGTTACTAGAACTGCCTTGCAGGAGAGGATGCACTTCCAAACTCCTTACAGGTGGACCATGACCTCCACAGCTGCAGTTCAGTGGTGACTCAGCTGGCATCCAGGAGAAAAGAAAAAGCTGGCCCCAAAAGACTGAGTGGTTTTTCATAATAGGCTGTGATAACTCTTCATCATTTAGCTACTTTATCTGCACCATTTTATAATTCTTACTGAAGTCCAAATTAACCAGGCCGATTAATTCAATCGCTGTTAGTCTGATCTCTTTGAAAGTGCAAGAGATCATAGTTCAAGGACCCACAACTTCTGAAAGATAATTTCAACAATGAGGTGACTAAGGCAAAAAAAACGGGGCCAAATGCAGATGTTACTGCCTACATCAGTGTGTTTCCAAGCTTCACAAAAACTGTATGTCTATTCAAAACTCAGCTGGACACTCAGCCCAAAGCTGAGCTGCTTAGGTGTTGCCCTGTACTAGACAATACCGTCACAAAACAGACCAGTAGCCTGAGAGCAGTAAATGCCCTCTGAGCAACCTGGAAAGCCAACAGTGAACATTTCTTCTCCACACAGGCACCAGGAGGGTGAACACCCACTCAGCTGTGCACTCCAAAGTCACTACCACAACTGGCCCAAATGACCCAGATGGGGACTAGCCCAAGACTGATCACATCTGGAACCCTTTGCTGTAGAGGAGGGTGTTGAGTGGGATGCTGCACACATTCTCAGAGATTGCTCTTTCCATGCTAGATTATCCAAAGGTCTCAGGCTGAGCACTGTAGACTGAGGCCATTGTCAGGTCAAGACCTGTGCATTTCTTGAGTGCATTTTCAAACATCTCCTTGCCCCTAGTGTCACTGCTGTAACAGATCCTATGAACAGATCCTATAAATGTGGCTTTACTTGATCATGGAAAGCCCAAATGCTGCTGAAAGGGTTCAAGGGGGCTGTGAGAACCAATGAGGATGCTCAGCTTAAGGGGAATACTTTAGTGAAAAGCCATGCAAGGCAATTTTCCACTGTTACAATCTACAGAAACACCTGAAGTGCCTATGTTCCTTGTCAACATTACCAAATGTAAAACATTTTTCTGTCATGACTAACTCAGAACTCTGTGGAGGATATCAGCAGTATTAAAATAACATAGGAAACTTTGGGATGCGCAATCAAGGGTTTTAAAAAAAATCTGTTAACAAAAATAGCAAGTTTCCATCAACCTCTCTCCCAGATGACACATAGAGTTTTGGTATTTCTATGCATGCATGAAGTCCATTTCCTATTGTATTTCCCATCTCACAACTCCTTTGGGAAAACCTAATTCATAAACAAACAATTCCCAGAGTAGATAACTAAACTTCCCAACTGACCCCTTTCCATACTACCCAACAATAATAACAGAGGCACAGTCTCTGCATTGCCATTCTTTGGTGTGTTTATGCTGTTTTAGTAATGATGTAATGGAAAGAAAGTGACATGCTATTATTACTATTGTTGTGCTAAGGACTGCAAGGAAGAATTGGTATTCTTTAAGGTTTTATTTTTCTAATTAAAAATGACAGTCTTTCCAGGGCTTTCTAACCATTAAATGTTACAAAAGGTCAACATTTTCCATCAGAAACTTAAAAAATGTGATATTTGAAAAAATGTTTTTTTGTAAACATTTATAAAGCTGATCAATTTTGAGAAATGCCTTTTATGAACAATGTCACAAGGTTACACACTGTGGGCCTCAGCAGTCTCTGTGTGTCCCATGCATGGGAAGACAGTGACAGAAGTGACTATAACTGACAACACTCTTGGCCTCCCATTCCCTCAAAAAGGGTTGGGGAAGCCTCTGCAAGACAGACCCATTCCTTTCTGGCCCCTTAGAACAACCATCCACAGCAACATGCATGGAGAGAAAGCTGGACTCTGCCCTCTTCCTCTCCATGGTGGCTGTGTGTAGGTCAAGAACAGCCCACAGTCATCTCCTGAAATTGTCTGAAGCCCATGTGACTACCCTGAGCACCACATATTTCAGGAACAGGGCATAATCCATTTAGCCTGCCTTCCCTAGAGCTCTATGTCTGTTTGCTGACTTTCGTTGGATGTCAAAATCTAATCCTTAAACAAGTGTACAGAGTTGAACTGAGATATGAATGCACTTGAGGTTTGGCAAAGAGTTGATATGAGTTGGGGAGGAAGAGAAAGACATAGAGACCTGTTCCAGAGAGCAGCAGCTAAAGTTTCTGAAGGATGCTACCTGAAGTGTGACACCCAGTGCCCATCACAGAGGTCGAGGCTCAAGATATGTCAGACAGCCTGGAGACATTTCACCCATGAAGGTATTTAAAAATCAGCAAGGCACATCCTGAAAAGCACAGAGAACTAGCAAAGGAGAAGAATGTGGCTATATCTTGCTTGTTTTTGGAAGCCCAGCCTTAGCTAGCTTTGGAACCTTCTACATTAGAATGTTACAGAGTGCACAGTTCTCCCACGTAATTTTGGCATTTACATCAGTGCATTAGCAAAAGAAATTACTTCCAAAACAGTTCTCATTCTTTTGACTTGTCTTTGTCACAATAATGATTCATCTCCCAGCCTCAGCTCTCCATATGCAAGTAACTCCAGACCAAATAAAAACATGGGAGACCAGGAATCTATTATGCAGAGGAACAAATGAACCTGTGTTCTGTGCAATTCAAAATTCTGTTAGATCTGAAAAAAATTACTTTTGAATTGTCATTTTCTACTGTCAAGCATATAGAGATGGTTTGTCAAGGGTAGGGACGAAAAAGTACCTTCCAAAGACACAGTCCAAGCTCATGTTTCTGCCTTCAGCTTTACATGAAAGAAAATGCCAATACCAAATGTACACTTCAAATGGATATCATAATAGATAAAAGGAAATAAACTATTTCAGAGCATCTCTTAGGGCTCAAAGTTAATGTCTGCTGAGACTGGATTTATTATACTGAGCACAGATGAAAATCGTGCCGCGACACCACCCCCAAGTCACAACACATAACTTTATGTACTTATTTGCGTGCCGTGGCATGCCCAAAAGCTGCGTAGCTGGCATTTTCAGTGGACACACAATTGCAGCCATTTACACCACCCTCACAATATTAAAATTTTCCATTACCTGGAGATTCAAAATCTCCAGCAAGTCTCAGCTGTTCTTACGACATGGCTTCCTTAAATTGCAACAGTGCCTCAGGGAGCCTGTGTCACTTAGCTTAGTGGCCATGCAGCACACAATGAAGTTGTTATGGAGACTGATGTCTCCCCAGCAATTATATGGTGTAATTAGTGTTGGCTGCTACAATATAACTATCAAGCTGTCTCCATGGAAACTACCTGAAAACCGGTATTTTTAAGGTTTCAGCAACTGGTCTTTTTTATAGACCCTTACGATGCAGTGAAGTTCACACTGATTGCCTTCTCTGCCTGAAGCTCAGCTGAGAAACACATTTTCTTTTCCAAGGTATTTGCATAGTCCCCATGGTGACTCACAGGAATCAACTCTGTGTAGCAAGAACAAATGTACGTACTTCACACAGTGAGGACCAATCAGAAAACAATACGGATTTTTACCATTTTTAATGATCTTTATCCATATACGTGTGCACATCCACATGTATGCCAGTGCACAAGGTGCGTAGATAGAACAAGTTCAGTTCTACTCTTATGAACCCCTTCTTGGCATCCTTGAAAACTTCAGGGTCACAGAACCTCTCCCTCTCAGATTGGAGATGTACTTCTACCCACACTGGTGCCACAAAGAGCTCCTACCAGTAGAGTCCAGATGGGTCTAGCACGCAATTCTCCCTCTCTCCCAGGGCTTTGGCTTGCAGCTGCACAGTTTTTCCAAGCTGGGAGAGCAGAGATCTTGAGAAAGTCTTGCACACAGTGCAGGATCTTTGCCGAACGAAAACGCACTGTGTTTATGGAACTTCAGTGGGAGTTTATGACATTTTTGCCTAAAGCTTTAAGAGGTCCAAGCCAAAAAAGCAATGTGATTTTCAGCCAAGAATCTCACTGTCACTTTTGCCTGAGCCCAACAGCATGGAAAGAAGACACTGCTTCAGTCTACAATATAACCAAGCGGGCAAGTGCCAGAAAACCAAACACATTCTTGTTCTAGTTATGATATACATATACAATTTTTAAACAGACTTTTAAATTCCAGAATCCTGTTCCATTAGGACAGAGAAGAGCAAGGGAGAGACATTTACTTCAGAAGGTATCCATGGCAGGACTCTTTTATAAATTTCCTGCAAGTAAATAGCCCTCAGCAGAATATTTTCTAGCACTTGCATGCTAAGCAGCAGTGAGAGAGGAATTAAGAGGTATACAAATTGAAGCACATGCTTTGGCAGAGGCTTTAAGATTGCAACAATGTGGAAAAGCATGAATTCATTTTATTTCTCTTGGTTGGTTTGCCCCTGGAGTTACAGCAGAGAAAATTCTCATGTGAACTGCTATGTGTGAAGAGAGGTGCAGTGAGCATAACCAGGCTAGGAGCCCCAGAAGGCCTGCAGTTGTCGCCTCTCCATTTCATGAGAAGCAGAAAAAAGAGAATTTCTGCTTTAATAAAAACATCAGTACTTTTCCAACCATTAAGACGGATATCATGAATTTTTTTTGCACTGACATGAAGAGGGATCTAGTCCATCAATTCTCTTCAAGACACCACGGGGAGTGAAGAAACAGAAACACAGACACAAAATATAAAATCCAAGACTCCAGGAGTCATTCTGAATAGCAGGAGGGATTCTGAACAGCCATTATATATTTTGGGGGCAGACCAAACCCTGCTGGGGTGTAAGTACAGTGGGCTACAGCTAGTACACAGAACCACAGATAAGAGATGCCTTCAGACACTCATGCAAAGCTGCTTTTGCAATGTCTGGCAGCCGGCATTAAACACAGGATGACCTGGGGCAAACACATCTAAAGTTAACAAACAAGGAACCAAAGCAGCTGTCAGAGGATGCTTTTATGTATTAGGGAGCCTCCAACACTGTTCAGATAAACTATAGATTACATAATAGTGCCTGGGATGGTTATATAGAAAACAGTTTCATACTCCTGATCTGACTATTCTGTATTTCCTTCCAACTCATGCATAGGAAAATCAATGTAAATCTCAATGCAACTTGATTTCAGTTATTCAATTTCCTTTCTTCAGGTGAGGGAGGAAGAAAAAGAGAATTCAAAATCCACTGACCTTCCCATTTGTTCTTCCTATTTATAACAAGCTGCCTTAATAAGTTCCTACTGGAAACAAGCTGAGTTCCCTACTACAACTTACTAGGATAACACTAAACTCAGTATGGGAATATGAATTCATAAGTAACCAGTATCTTGCTGAATTTTTCCATTCTATTCATGATTCAAATTATTTCTGCTGCTTAACTCTTAGAGACCCTAACAGGCTTCATCACCAGATATAGATTGGCAACCTTAATCAAAACAAACTCACTGACAGCACTGTTAGAGCTCATTAGCATTCTCACCAGATGCTTCTGTCTGTATATATGAGCATCTCCAGTTTTTTCTTTCCAGTACATGACCCATGATACTAGCACAGCTTTCAAATTAAAACAAGAAATCTCAGTACAGCTTCAAATCCTTGCTCTTCTGGGGATTAAATCTGTGCAAGGCTATGACAAAGCATTTCATATTTCTTGGACTTCTTAAAAACTTTTTTTTTGTTGTTATACAGATCACTTCATTGATTCTTTTGGCATTTCTCATGAATTTATGCAGATATGACTAACACACACTATTTGCTTTTACAGAAGAAGTGCAGAGAGCATTTGTCACTAAAATTATCACACAGGACTATATACACAGATGAAACCTGTGCTTCATCTGTCTCTGCAGAAAGCAGTGCTCTGACACAAAAGCTGTCAGAAATGATTACAGGGAGGAATTTAAAAACCTCGTGCATTGATTAAGTTGCCGCAGCCAAAGTAAAGATCATAACAACAAGTTATGACCCAGCTCCAGTTTTTAAGTGAATGAAAAATTAGAGGGCAGGGAGGCCAAATATGTGGGCTTCACAAAGAATGTGTCCTTGGATGTGCAAAGCAGAGCCGATCAGATCTCATGGTTAGTTTATTGGAAATGAAACTGTGACAACGATCTCAGCCCCAGCTCATCAGTCACATAGGTACAAAGCATCCAAATGCAAAACAGATTTTCCGATTCTCTGCAACTCCCTAGAGGCCCGTGCTGCTGTCTGAGGACTACAACATTCTCCTTTCTTGGCTCATTTGCAAGATAAACATATTCTGGCCTCAAACGCTGCTCCTTTCCAACTGCTGGTGAAAACTCCAGCCAGTCTGAGAGATTAAGAGGATGATCTAGGGCACTACTCAATCCAAGAAAAATGCTCATGTGGGAACGCAAAGCTGCTGTTGTGACCAGAGGTGTTTTTTTTTTTCTGCTGGATCCCATTCTGCAAGTCCAGATACAAATACTTTCTATCTTTATTCTTTATCCACATTAACTTCCTTCCTTCTTTTTTTTTAATTTTTTTTTTTTTTTAACAGTGCTAGTTAACTGCTGCTTTTCTGCACTTAGAACGATTTAAGATGCGACTGACACTGCCCTTATACCTGGGCAATGCTGAGCTGGATCAGTACATAGTATTAACATTTTTAAACACCTGCAGGAAGTAGTATTAATGACCAGACAGATGGGACTCAAATCTTAACTACACAGTACATAAAATTATAGTTCCTTGTAGATACAAGGTCCCTTGGGAGAATTTTTTGGGAGCTGGTAGATCAGGCAAGCTCCAGTTCAGCTCCAGCTTTCTGCCTGCCCATCTCTGTCTCTGGAGTCTCTTTTGATCCCTGTTCTAAAACTGATGTATGGTGCGTACAAACTTTTCAAGCATTCACTGACTTCTAAACCCAAATCAGCTGCATTTCAGCCCTTGGAGCAGCAGTTCCTCCATGCTCCTCATGCATCCTTAGACAGGTACGGTAGAACCCTAAAATAAGTTGCATAGCAAGCTTTAAAACACTAGTGAGCGACATTAGAGAAACTGCTAGCATTGATAAAATTATCAATGCCACAGACATCCCATGTCTTCATTACTTATTGCCCTCTTCAAACTCAAGATAAGCCATATAATTTGAGCACTGGGTTAAAAGCTACAACAGGAAAAGGACTAACTGCTCTGTTACAAAAACCTTCCAAGCAAGATAATTAAACCATGTCCATTAAAAAGCATGCACTTTTAAGTCTAAAGAACTGATTAAATTCTCACAGTGTCACAGTGACAAGTTTTTAGTTGCTGCGAAGGCACAAAATTTCATTGACAACAGTGGCTAGAACAAACTTTGTATCACTTATGTCTAAAGATGGCCAAATCCCCAGAAATCTAGAAACCCTTGAACTCTGGGAAAGATTTGATCCAGTCCAGACTTTGTGGCTCTGATCCACTTCAGCTGGGACGGACCCAAATCTGCTTAAAATGTATTTCACAACACATCTTTGCCTGCATTTTTTTCCAGTAGATCATAAATACCACATGTAGAACCATTTACCCTCATTCACAACACCTACCAGCAGAGCCAGCTATTCCAATCCCCAAACCAGAATGCTAAACAAACCACAAAAAAAAAAAAAAAAAAAATACTCAAGAGCAAGTTTTAGATCAGTTGACTTTGCTACAAAGGAGCAAGAAGAAAGCTAAGGTGCTAAAATCTGCACAGTCAGAATGCTTGGAAGAAATTCAAACTAGTGAGAAACTCCATGTGACTTGTACAGTGGGGAACAGATTGCAAAGCACAGACCAAGCCATATCCCTCCATTATTGTTATCTCCAGAAAAAACAGACTCATTTGACAACAGTTTCTAAAGAAGCACATTATGCAAATTTACGGTTTTGAGGGTTTTTTGATAATGTAACAGCTTCATTCACTGTAGTAGGAAAGGTGAGATCACAAACCACATAGGAAGGCTGTGGTTTTCAGACGACCTAGCTGAAAGTGATGAAATTAAGTAAAATCTAACCAGGGAAAAAGAGTCTGACAAGTTCTTTTGACTGCATTCACCACCAGTAATTTAAAAACTGAGTTGTTAATAGTGTAAATCAAGTACAGCCAGATCCTAGATCCACAGATCATAGGATAATTCCAGTAGGAATGGACCTCAGGAGGTCAGACTGGGGTGCTTAGGGCTTTATCCAGTCCTGTAAACCTTCAAAGACGGAAAGAACACAGCCTTCCTGGGCAACCTCTGCTCTTGCCTGACTTGTCCTTGCGGTGAAAAAATTTTTCCTTGTACCTAATCTGAAGCTCTCTGTTTATCTTACACACACACCCCAACGCAGCACTGTGAATAGCCTGCATCTGTCTTCTGGATGGTTTCTCTATAGCTACTGGGTGGCTGCTGTTTGTTAGGTGCTCCAAAGATGTCCCTTTTCCAGGCTGAACAAGCCTGGTCCAGCAGCCACTCCCCAAAACACAAGTGATCCAGTCCCCTGACTTTCTTGGCAACCCTCTGCCAAACTCACTCCAGTTTATCAATATCTTCCCTGTACTGAGGTGCCTAAAGCAAGGCTCCCTATTCCAGATGTTGACCAACAAGTGCTGAGGAGAGGGTCATGATCACCTCCATGAATTTACTGTCTATCCTATTATAAGGACAGCCCAGGCTACTTTGGGGTTTTTTAGCTGCCAGGGCACACTGCTGCCTCATGTGCAGCTTGCTGTCTACCAGAATCCCAGGTCCTTTTCCACAGAGTTGCTTCCCAGCTATGCAGTCCTCAGGCTGTACTATTGCCACCGACTCTTCCTTCCCATGTGCAGGGCTTCACATCTGTCCTTGATGTTTTTTCTAAGATTTCTGTTGGTCAGTTCTTCCAGCATGTCCAGATCCCTCTGGAAGGCAACCCTATCCTCCAGTGTTATTGACAGGTCCTCCCAGTTTGGTGTCCCTTGGAAATGTGAGTGCACTCTCTTATTTCTCATTCTTCAGTAAAGATGTTAAATAGGAAGGGACCCATGACAGATCCCTGTGCCACTACACTTGTCACAAGACTCCAGTTAGAGTAGGAATGATTAACCTCTACCTTCTGAACCTGATTCTCCAACCATTTTTTTTACCCATTTAGTTGTCTGCCCATCCAGACTCTAATAGTCTAATTTTGATATAGTAATATTGTGGGACATACTGTCAAAAGCCCTGTTAATGTCAAGGCAAATGACATCCTCAGCTCTCTCCTGCAACAAAACCAGTGAGAGTTCTGGTATTGAACTTCAGGGAGTTTTAACTCCTGACTCAGGAAAGACACACTGCAAACAATGGCTCGTGCACACACTCTCAGAAGGAGTATTCTCCAAAACACCTTTGGAACGTATATGTTTGTATTAGTGGGATTCAGTAGTCCAAATCCTTAGTTGCAATAATCATCCCAGTTCCATTAGACTCAGTCTATACATAGTATTTCATTTCAGATAATGATCTTGGGATATTACACACCTGATATTTGTTGCCTCAGCTCTATGTGCAGGTTGCACAGACAGGACCTAGGAAGCATCAAGGAGGAACAGCAAGAGAAACTAGAGGGATGCAGAAATTCCTCATTTCTCCTGGGAGATGCACAGATCCACTGTGTTCCTGTGAGGGTCTTTCTCTTACCTTTGCAAGGAAACTCCAGGCTGCATACTGCCCTGAGGTTGTGCTGCTTTTTAGCTTCACTGTGTGCAACATCAGAAAGAATCCCAACAGTCCACTGCAAGGGATGAGGAAAGCTTGTTAATAAAATCTCTTAATTTCAACTAAACAACCTCCTACGGGCATCTTGGTTTTCCTAATGCAGAACTGCAATGTTAATCCCATTTGGAGACAGAAAGCTGGTGGACAAGAAGCTTACATTATGTCCAGTACATCTTGGGTTTTGTTCAGTGACTAGAATCTGAGTAAAGTAAGTCTGACGCTCTTATGGCTGGTCTCTAATGCACTTGCATAATCAGAAAAGTAGAGATTATTGAAAACATGAGGTGAAATATTAACTTCAGGCATTGAAATGGCTCTGAATAACAGCAATGTTAATTTCAGCAGGAACCACACATATTTGGCAACTAACTTGCTTCAATCTCCACAGAGCCTTGAGCTGAAAAAATAACCACTGGAAAGTTTCTGCCTGGAGCTTTCAAACTGTTTAAACTTCATGAAGCCTAAATTCCAATTAGGAAGTCAAACACATCTCTACTTTATAACAAATAGATGAGTCAGTAGTGCTGGGAACAGGATACTCTAAAATTTTCTGCTGACAATTACAGGAATTTTGATTGTCAAGTCATATAGGACAGCAGTCCCCAGTGCTCCTGTAGACAAGACTACTCTTAAGGAAATTCTGTTCCATATCTCACCAGACTTTATGGAGATTATGAGGTCTGGCTCTGGATTTTGTTTTACTTGTGACATACGTACAAGTACTTGTGACATACGTACAACCCCTTGATTGTGAACCAGTGGAACGGTGTAAACCAGCAAGGAACAGGGAACAGAAAAGGACTTCAAAATATGTAAGGCAGAAATTACTGTGAGGCATAAGAGATTACAAAGTACTGTGGGAAGCTGCATGGGAAAGGCAATAGGATCAACAGAGCATACAGGTGGTGAAGCAAAAAGTGCCTGGGTATTGGCAGAGGGTATGCTGTTCCGGACAGTGATGCCACGCAGGTGGGCCCTCTCTGCAACAGCAGGAAGGGTGGAAAATGGTGGCTCCTCAGGTCAGAAGGTCCGTGCTGGGCTCCAGTATATCAGCCAAGTGCTGTTCCCTGCTCAATACACGTGGCCAAGTTCCATCTCGGCCACATGTCCAAACAGGCACCTAACAGTAGGGTAAGATAACTTCCCAGGAGTAGAAGGCACTATGAATTTTTGCATTGAGCCATAACACAAGATCTTTTGGAATGTGTTTGAAGTTTGAAGCCAAGGAAGCAGATGCTGCTTTGATGACAAAAGATAGGCCTAAACTCAGCAACTTGTTGCAGAGAATGAAGTGCTAAGCAGTAGAGCATTCCACTCTGAGAAATGACAGAGTTCAATGAACCAACATTGCCTATACTTTTAAGAGTCCAGTAGCTTAAGTTTGTTCCAGATCTTCTGCCCTGCTGTGAAGGGCTTTCAGTCAGAGAGGTTTGAAGATGTTTAGTGTAACTCAAGAGATAAAAAAGTGAAACAGCGAACTATAATACCTAAAATATTGATGCCACAATTAACACCAATTTATTTCATTAAATAAATTGAGCACTTTGCACCTTACTGCTAATGCTTCAGACATTCTGCAGAGGCAGTAGATTTAGCTACATCAGTTGCCCTTACCTTACATTGTGTAAGTTTTCCTCCAAATCCCACATGTCTACAAAGACACTAGATTACAAAATGTTATGAGAGCCACTGAGATGTTTGTTTCTCCATCTAACCCTTCCTTTTCCCTTCCTGTAGTGTGCAGTGAGATCTACTACACATGTACTGAAGGTGGGCCAATGGAAACAGTGCGAGACTACCACAGCAGTAAAGTTCTAATGAAGTGAAGGAGAAGAATGTCTGGGCTAGACAGATATCCATTAATGCCTGCAATTAGACCTCACCTTTGAGAAAAATAGATTTCACCTACCTACAGAATACCTAATTGCAAGTTACTTGTAGTGTGGGTAGACCACACTTGGAAAAACATAACAAAAACCTATGTACATTGGAAATTATTTAACAATCATTCTCAATATCCCCTTTCAAGGGAAAATCCAGATACAACTAAGAAAATTCCTATCAGGAAATATTTTTGCTATTAGTTAGCATGAAAATATATTTTTCCCCCTCTAAAAAAACCCCAAACTTTCATTTGGTAAAAGGCTGGGGGGGAAATACAGGATTTTTTTTTTTTTTAATTAAGATCTATGGGAATTATATTTATGTTGTCCTCTGGGAATTATGCTATTATGCAGTGAACTTTTGCTAGTCGAAATAATGGAACACTCCTTAAAGCTTTTCCTTTTTACCCAAAACAGCATTCTGCCAAATAACAAGATGTACAGGCAAATAAATCCATGTACAGCCATATACTGCTGAAGACTAATACTTAGTAATCGCTGCACACAGCAAGTTTGGGCTAATCCGACTTCAGAGGCATTTGAGAGATGCTATGTATCAAAGCTTTACTACACTGGGTGAGCATTATTTTACTGGTGACTGGGAACTCTCACCATCAGAATGTATTAACTCAAGGAAACACATATACTTTCAGCATATTTGAATATCAGACCATCAAATGCACATCCACAGACATGCAAAGATACATTCTCTGCAATTCTGCTGGCTTATGGCAGCAGAAACTAGTATAAGAAAGGCTTATACTAGTGCTCCAAAACTTTTAACTGAGAGTATAGGCTGGAAGTCAGTGGGATTCCTTACTTTGAAAACATTTACATGATCTGTTATGGAGAGGTTACCTGGCACAGCAGCTGCTATGAAACCTGTAGAAGTACAGGAATGGAAAATCCAAGGCACTGAAGAGATCACCTGAGGGACAAAGCAATATACTCAGTACATGGTGGGAAAAAAATTACCCACTGTTACAAGCAAGGCAACAGCAATTACATGAACATTACTAGCTTAACATTTCCTTTGAGCCTTTACAGCTGGCTGACTTTTCATTTATGATGCTTTCCACATTTCTGGTGCGTTTAATGATTTCTCTCTGACCTTGCTTCTAGCCAGTTCCTGCCTTTGGTTGAAAAAGGGAAAAGGGATACCTAAGAGTATTCTTTGCTAGTGTTCAGAAGGCCCTGTTTAAGCAACAGTTGCCAGTGGACGGACGTGTATCACATCCACTTCTTTTATTACACGGCATGTGATAGCTCCTACTGAAGCAGCAGGAAACACAGACATATGGTGGCTGCTTCCCCCTCTGGCATTTGAACTCTGTAACACAGAGCATGTTGAGAGGTTTAAATAAGTTCTCCTAGGTCTAAGTAGAGCTCTTGAGTACTTGCATTTCCATGAACCTGAGCCTTGGTTGCTCTTGGTAGCAATTCCAGGAGTTCTCCGGCCTTCAGGCTCTACAGATTTGCAAGAAGCTCCATATTTAACTTTTTGCTTAACATGTATGTCTATCCTGGTGGGCGTTTCCTATACGCACAATCTGCACCACCAGGCAAAAGGAGGAATTTATGTTTCTTTAAATGCTTCCTTCTTTGTTTTTCTGGCTGAAAAAACGTCTAATGAAAGCAACAGATGATCATCTTTACCCTTCTAACTATGAAAACACGAGTATGGTAGGAATATTAGCCACCACAAAATATTAAATTTCTCCATTTTTACCACTTGATGTGCTGCTACTTCAAACCCTGCCATGGGCCCAAGCAATGGGATCTCTGTTATGAAAGCAAGAAAACAAAATCTCTGCATAGCACTGAGGAGAATGCAGAGAAGGAAACTCAGCTCTAGATGGACTGCTGAGACCTTGCTCTGAAGAGGACATGTTGACTTAGGGAATCCTTGTTCTTCACCATGTACCACCTCAAAAACTGTTCTTTGTTGTCTGTCTCATGCTGCTTGCTTGCAAAGGGCAGCTAAGAATGGTATTGGGGAATATTATGCAAATTACACCAAGTTATATACCCTTCTCTCTTCTTCCTACATGATAACATACTATTGGTCATATTCAGGGCTAAAATCCTAAAGGTTTGGTCTCTAAAAACATGCATAGAAAGCAAAAGCAACATAGAAACCTACAAAAAGAACAACTCAGTTCACTTTACCTGCCGGATGGGATGCAGAAGCCAATAGCACCACACTAAAAAAAAAAAAAAAAAAATTAAAAAAATTATTTTGATGCTACAGAATTTATGACATGGGCTGAAGATTATAAACTGACAGGTTTTTGTTTGTTTTTTTCATGGTGAAATTTATTCCAGTTAAGTAGAATAACTGAGACACAAGTATTAATTTCAAAAATTGGGACGGTATGTCTGTGATCATCTAATCAAAATTTTACCTGAAGCAGGACTATCACAAATATTTGATCATGCCCTCTGGTTCTGTCTCAAAAAGGCATGTCTCAAAAATGTGCCAGCATAGAGATTCCACACCTCTCTGGGTAACTTGTCCCAGAGCCACTCTACCCTCCTAGCAAAGAAGTTTTTGCTGTCCCATTTTTAAACCACCAAAGTTGCAGTGTATGGTTGTTGTTCCATACTGTGTCAAATACTGCATTAGACAAGTTTAAAAGCATGTGAAAATAAAACCAGGTACCAGCCCAAATGATTCGCACTTTTCAGAAAGATACAAATGAACAGGAAAATCAGCTGTGACCAGTTCTTTATCTTAAGTATCACTTAAGTTTTCTGAGGTCTTACAAAGACCTCACCCTCTTGAATTTGCAGTGTAGACTGTACAGAGCCTTTTTTAGTGTTACTGGTCCTTCTTGTAAATTTCTCTTCTTTTTTTGCAAATTTTTCATTCCAAATAGTTTCTAAGGTTAGAAGGCTACAGAAACATTCTGAGGCGCTGTGTGATGGAATAAGCACGCATGCCTGTAGAGCTACATCTTCTTCCAGTAACCAACAACATACAGCCATGACAAACACACTAAGGACAAGTGGGAGAAGAAGAAAACAGTATCTGGAGAGTTTGCTTCTTGATAAGCAGCCAGCACTGCACTTACAGAGCTAAAAAGACATTCATTAATGTTATGAACTCTTAAGCATTCCAGGCCAATTCCCTTTTCCAGTGTTGACACAGCTACTGTTTCCAAACCTGTTCACTCCTAGCTGGTCCCAGCTCTCTACATGAACAAGCCTCCACGCTTGGTGACCTGCCCTTGGCAAGCTTTGGTGAATCCCAGCACCCTTCACAGAGTCACCAGCAGCAAAAGGAACTGCAAAGACCATGAAAACCCCATGACCAAGGAAGCCTTTGGGGAAGCTTATCACTGAAATCAGCCACTGAACATAACAGGCTTAAGGAGGAAAGAGGGTTTATGAGGGACAGACAGGCAGGTATTTTAGGCTTCACATTTTGTAAGTTTTTGAAAGGCATCAGCTGGTTCACATTCTCAATATTTATACAAGTTTTTAAAAGATGTTATTGCCACAAAGGTATTAAACAAGGCAAAGCAGATCACTTACAGTAGGTAATTTGCCCTGCTCCTCCTCCCCAGACATGGGTGCTCTCCCTGCCAAGGGATGCCAAGCGTAATTCACAATCAACAGGCCCAATTCCTCAGTTTCTTGGTAAAGAGAGAAAAGAAAGCAAAGGTCTACTGCTTGGGACTGAATAACAGAAAATAGGAGACTGACAGGACAAGTGAAACTGTATCAACAGTGATGAGAAGTAGGACTAAGCCATGTCTCTCCACTTGCTTATTGAATTATTATATTTTAAACAAAAACCCATTGAGATTGGGAAATAGTCAGAGAGAAACTTCCTTCTGCAACCAAGAGGAGTTGATAACCCTAACGGATATTTGCCACTTGTGTTTTCTTTGGATCAGGTTTTGGTCCAAAGAAAACACAAGGAGAAAACAAAACCTTATTTGTGAAGTGCAGGGCAGGTTAAGGCAAATGGATTAGATGGCATTACAGCTGCTCTGTAGCTCTGCTCTGAATGAAGCATCAGTAAAAAAGACACGATGGTATTGCAAAACCAGATTAGGGATTCAGAGGTTTCTAGCAGGACAGCCCGGATATGAGGCTGCAGCAAAAACAAATTCCCTGTGCTGGATTTCTCTGCTCCTCTCTTTTTTTCCCCCTGTACTCAGTACTGAGGGCTGGGTCACCCGTGGTTTCCTTTCTGGCTAAAAAGAGGTTTTGTCAGCAAGAACAGCAATTTATGCCTGCAAAGCTGCCCTCCCCTATTGCAGAAAATCTACTGCAGCATTTTTAATTCACAAAAGTGACAGATTAGCAGCTCTTCCAGAAGCCAGATGTAGTTTAGTTGCATAGAGTAGAATCTTTACCTCATACCTTTGTCAGTGTCATTTACTCAGCATTTGAAATTCTCCTGTATCTGTTTTCTCCTCACCAACGGCTGTTAGGACATCTGGGCATGCCTTTGTGAACAGATATCAGACAGGGACAGATACTGGGATGTACTGAAACTTTCTTGCAGGTTCTTCACAAGAAGTAAAATATCTCTACCTGCCTCAGCAAAGGAGAAAGCCCAAGATGAGCTACAACCTGCTTCTAAGACACATTTATGTCTCCCTCAACATGCCAGGCAGGCATTATTACTCCTCCCC